>JALDNG010000002.1:12562500-13022500 GCA_024349245.1 Neodontobutis hainanensis | reverse complement strand
TTCTGTTCCTCTCTTTGCGCAGTATTTTTGCACACTTTTTGATCACTGTTGTTCCACGCCAACAATACGTTATTATAAATGTTTTTATTTTAATTAATCAGTAGCTGTACCAATTAGCCTTTAGAGACTTGATTTACGGGGGAAGGGTCCATAAAGAAGAGGATTCAAAGATAATCAACCAGTTCAGGATGATTTCATTTCTTAGAGTGGAAGGAAAGATCTTCTTTAGCAAAAGGACTCTCTGACCTCCTCTCCAACTCTAACTATAAAGAGACGACGGTTGCAGGGGTCTCTGGAGTCCCGGTGACTACACACAGGAATGGGTTCTCCGCTCATCTGAGAAGCCCGGAAGAACTCTATATAACTTTCCAGAAATACTACGTGGAAGTCTTTTTATGTAAGAAAACATAACACAATCTAAATAAATGCCAGAAGCTTTAAGTGTAATAAGAAGTAACTAGAAACTAGAACTATATCCCAATCTATCTTCTCCAAGTCACTGAAAAAATAATTTTCTATATAAATTTCCTATAGCATTTCTTTTGTAATATTTTTAGGACCAGTTTTTGGAGCCTTAGATTTTCTTACTACAGCGACTACATTATGATCTGTAAACTCTACAAGGAAGGAGACAACTAAGACTGTTATTTCTATTTGTATGCTCAATACAAGTTGAAGCTTAATGTTTGAACTGAAATGTTGCATTTGCTTCTAGTGGGTTGTTTAATAACTTGTTTTAGATTAAAAAATATATAGATATGTGCAGTATTTTGTATACTTTTTCTTCACTGGACAAGTATTTGAAAGCCAGTTTAAATCTTAAATCTCGCAATAAATACATTTCATTACAAACTTCAGACATTTTTATAAAGATAGAGGAATATATCATCTATATACTGTTCATTAGAACTCAGAGGTCTATAGATGCAGCCAACAATGGGATATGAACTTACAAACCAAGGCATTCAATTTTAGGAACCATCAAATCTGCCCTAATCTTTGCAGGTGTGTGTCTTTGTATGTCAACAGCCACAACACCCCCAAAATATTCCTATCAGATCTAAAAATATTATTATAGTTTGGTACAACTACACAATTTCAGTGACTGAATGGTCCATATGTGTCTCTAAAGTTATTGACAAATAAAACTTAATATTTCATGATCTTTATTTCTTAAGATTCTAATATTTATTTGGAAAATTCTAATCCCTATTTCTGGAAAATTTGCTGCATGTTCTTGTTTACATGTGCACATTAAGGATTCCAATATTGTATGATTTACAGCTGATCATCTTAGTGTTAGTCCCTGATTTTAGGTTTGACAATCAAGCAGTCTTAACTGATGACAGCATAGTCTCCTCTGGCTCCTGTTAAAGCTCTGCTCTCCTCTTCCTCACTCTTTCACAGAAATCTTTAAATTAATGTATAGAGGAGTTTTTCAGGTGTGATCTAGCTCGAGCCAGGATTAGTTGTTTGTCTTTTAAAGGAGCAGTTTCACCATTCTGGATCTTGGTTGGTCATTTCCACTTCTGAACTTTCCATTTCTGTGAGCTCACTCAGTCTCCAGAGGGCCATGTACTTTAACTTTGGTTTCCTCCCAGGCTTTATTGGCTTTATCTTGTGAGAGACATAGCCTTCCTGATTCCACTGATACAATTATTTGGATGTTTATGTATTTTGTGGAGGAAAACTTAAGACAGGAGAAAGATAATAAATACAATAAATGCAATCAGTTGCTCAGCTCACTATGTGATTTTATGCATAATTTTTAGAAGAAATGATTTTCACAGGTGACAATAAAGCTATTACTTGGAAAATGGTTTTACTCTAATTGTCTGTAAAAAGTCAACAACAGCAGCAACAACATAGGCACCGGCAGCAAACACCAAACACAAAGAAAGCTTCAGGCAAAGTCAATGCAAATCATTAAAACAGTTTTCACGGACAGTGGGTTTTCCACATGGAGCATAACAGCTCTTCGAACACCAGCAGTCAGACAGCTACAGTATGTGATAATCTACTAATGCAAACAATGATTACATCACATGTTTCTGCTTCAAAACTGATCAAGAATGAATTCACAGATCTCGTCATTCAAATCAGTAATGAGCTTGCTCTGTGCTGCTTCCATTTTTAACTTTAATATTTGCATGTATTTATGTATTTATTTCATGTAAGCTGTACGTTTCTTTACTTAGTTTATTTTTTCTGTTGGATCAGTCTCTCTCACAGCAGTCACACTAAATGTAGCAACCAAAAAACTAAAACTAATGACTTCAAAAAGGTAGGCTGTTTTCTTACTTGAGATATTCATTTTAACTTTAATGATGCTAATAACTTGGTCTTACCTTACATCAGCCTGAGGTGGTTACTGTTCTGGAGTCTGAGTCTGATCATTGCCACAGAGGGTTCCACACAAAACACATGGAACAGTCAAAAAGGAAACAGGGGTATGGTGTTGGTCTGTTCATTTTTCTTTTTTTTACTAAACACTGTTTAAAAAATTAGCTAATGTGCTGTTTTACAGATAAAGATACTACCCAATCCTGTATGAAAAATCTGACTAGGTTTTTAGAAAGAGGCACTGTCAGTAAATCTGACTCAATAAGGTAAATATTCTTAGGATGTTCCACAACATACATGTCAAGTGCTTTGGAGGAATTGCTGTGAGTTTTGGGCTTTATTTCAGAGTCAACTGAGTTACTTTATGATGCAACATGTCATAAACAAAAGTGTGTTTTGATAAAAATGGTTATACACCAAATGGATGAAAGATTAAACATTATTTCCCTTTTTACCAAGTCTTTTAAAAACATTAGAAAACGCTGTGGAAGAGACAGATGTGGACAAAACCAAGTCTTTGTCTGGCGGACGGTTTGTGGCCTTCATTAATAACGATGACAATTTTAAAGGTGTGGAACTTCGAGCCAGTGAGACTGATGTAAGAATAGTTTTATAAAACTAATTTATAAAGAGAGTTTTTACAAGGTCTTTTAAATGCCAGGCTTAAAATTCTAACTTCATTATTTCCTTGTCTCTGTTTCCTGCTTCAGGCATCAACAGAAATAGTTCCTAACCACAAAGTGTGTGTTCAGCTGCCAAAGGAGCTGCCTGTTTCTTGTTCTAACAGACTAGTTTTCCTCCTGGCCTCCCTGCCTCAGAACGTCACAGTCAGTTTTTTGTTTGTACTTTTAACATTCAAATGTGTTTGATACATGACACTAACCAGATTGTGGTGATGTTATATTTCAGACTATGTTAACAGACTCTTCAGAGTACCTGTACGAGAACAGACTGGTCGGCCTGAGTGTGCGGGGGAAGAACATTACAGGACTGAGAGAATCAGTCAACATCACCATGAATGTTACCATAAGTGTAACAGCAAAAACATCATTTAATATTATACAAATTTTATCAAACATTAATATTACAAAGAGTTAATGATGTATTATGTTGCAGGATACCCTTCGTCCCAAGTGTGTGTTTTTGAATTACTCAACTCATGGTAAATACTTCCTCAGAATTAGCTCTAAAGTGATTCAAATGTCATTACTTTAAATGATTTTATATTATTTTGATTTTACATTTTTATTCAAATGTATGTAACCTGATGTTTTTCTGTTTTATCAGACTTTAGCACCGATGGCTGTGTGACCCTCTGGGAGCCAGGACAAAGTCACATCACCTGTTCCTGTGACCACCTCACCTATTTTGGCGTTCTGATGGTATGTGCTTCAGAAACACTGTAAATGTGTAGAAACATAAATATCAAATATCAAATATGAAATATCAAATATAGAGTGGAAACAGGCAAATAAAAAAAAATTAAAATTTGTCTTCAAATCGGATTAATCCGACAGAATGGAAATCCTTTTGAATCCACAATGTCCCTCAAAAAAAAATAAAAAAAGTGGAGCCTTTTTCCTTTAATTCTTCATCTTCTTGACATTATCACTCAGAAACACTAAAGAAAACAGAAGTAAAGCAGTCAAAGTCATTTCAAACACACTTTTTCATTTATTAAATACAAATGAATAAATGTAATGTATTATTCTTACAGGTGTCAGCTCAGGTCTCATCAGCAGACACAACAAACCTGACATACATCACTCTGATTGGCTGCAGCATTTCCCTTTTTTCTCTCCTCATTGCTGTCCTGCTCTTCATCATAAAAAGGTTGTTTGTTCTTGTTCCAAACCTTTCTATTTCCATTTACTCTCACAGTGTTATGATCCAGTCCTTGATCACTTTTTACTCTCCTGTGTAACAGAAAGATCAGATCAGATGTCTCCATGAAGATCCATGTTAATCTTGCCATCGCACTCATCTTCCTCAACGTACATTTCCTCCCGAGTCAGGTCTTAGCGTTCTGGCACTTCTCAGGGCCGTCCCCTTGGCTGTGCTTTTACTTGGCTATTGCTCTCCACTTTTCTCTGCTGGCCTCCTTCAGCTGGATGGCTGTGGAAGGATTCCATCTTTATCTTCTTTTGGTCAAAGTTTTTAACATCTATGTCAGGAAATACCTGCTCAAACTCAGCTTGGTGGGATGGGGTGAGTCGCACACTTGAATTATGAGTGGATTATGATTTGTTCTTTGTTCATTAACAGTTTTATTCCTCTTCCTTCTGTTTAGGTGTTCCTGCAGTCATTGTGTCAATAGTTGTTGCCATAAACAGAAATGTGTACGGCTCTGTGGCAGTGGACTCATCTAACACTACACAAATGTAAGAGATAAAAACACTTACTGTACATGTTGTCTATTTCAATTTAATCTGTAGAGCCATACTTTTCTGTAACTGTTTCTGTTTAAAGTAAAGAGTCTTTTATAGTTTGTCAAATCTCAAATGTTCTTTTTATTAATCTGTATTTTGTAGGTGCTATATTAACAATGAAAGGGTGAAGCTGGTGACTACAGTGGGACTGTTTAGTTTGGTGTTTCTCTTCAACCTGATCATGTTAATGATGGCTGTCAGAAATATTTTAAGTCTGCGCAAAAGCAAACAGGTCAGAGCCAATTCACAGTTGTGCTGCTGGACAAATGTTCAAGATATCAAAGCTGAGTTTTCTCTTTGTTGCTCCTCAGTTTGGGCCTAATGACTGCAGCCGAGCTAAGAAGGACATCTGTACTTTCTTTGGAGTCAGCGTTTTGCTCGGGACCTCCTGGGGTCTGATCTTCTTCTCGTTTGGGCAGATCTCCACATACGGCCTCTACGCTTTCTCCATCCTGAATCCTCTGCAAGGTCTGTAGAGGACGACCTTTCACAAACCTCCCTTTATTCAAATTAGATTGACAGATATCAGTGCAATACAAGCCTCTTTGTGTTTAAAATACATAAATACAGTAGAAGTAATGCATTATGAAGGGTTTATTTAGAAAAACAAGAAGTCAGTTGCATGATTGTATTTTTCAATGGTAAAAGAAGCCTAGGATAAATAAACTGGACTGTGCTTGTAGCTGATAAACACACAGCAGCTTTGTTCATGTCCTGTCTGTCAAATTTTTATTTATTTATTATTTGCATAATTTTTATAACGCTGTCCTCTTTGTTTGCATTCTTCTTCTGTTTTCAGGATTCTTCATTTTCCTGTGGTTTGTGATGTCAGCAATAAAGATCGGCAAAGCAACAAAGACGAGCAGTGAAACACTGAGCACACAATGATTTTATTTTTACAATGGCATCATGAGAAAAATCTCCACAGGCTTGTTTTACAAACACTTCTAGACACACTTGAAAGTTTTTTTTGTTAGACACACTTTATTTTCTTCCACTGTTTATCCTGTTGTTGGGGGTCAGGGGGGACTGGAGCCTATCCCAGCTTTATCTGTTACATTTTAATCCAGAAACCTATGACCTTTATTAGATCCAGCTTAAGCATAAAAACATATGTAGTATTACATGATAATATCTTGGGTTGTACCATTTCACACATTTAAAGTTAGTACATTTTTTATATGATAATAATAATAATTTGTTATTTATTTTCTTAGTGGCTCTCTACTGGTCTGTGTGCTGTGTACAGGTCTGTGTTTTATTGTTCCATAAGAGATATACCACAGTCAGAGAAGTTTTGATAAGGTTCAGTAGATTTGTAATGCATCACAAAGAGATTTAATCATGTTTCACAGAATGTGAAGCTTAATATAGATAAACTGTACTTAGTAGAAAGTATTGCTTTTTGTGTAGTGTATCTGGCTAGTAGAGGTTACAAGTGCAGCTGCTGAACAACAGTAGAGTGTCAGGAAAAAAAGAGCTGCATTATTCTTTTTTTGTCTTTGGAGCATTTATTAGACAGTGTGAGAGACATGGAAGTGACATTGAGCAAGTGGATCCAAGCTGGACTCAAACCCCCGAGTATCCGGTGCCAGGTGAGCTACTGAAGTGCCCCAACACCTGTTCCACCTGAAACCACCATAACTACATGTGGCTTTTAACATCACATATGTTTTTTTTACCGTGAGGCAGCGGGTCCAGTAAATCCTGACAGAACCATGTTCCTGCCCCTCCCTCTGCAGCTGCTGGAAGTCTTCAGTCACATTGAGCTGACGTTGTTATTCCACTCAATCCCTGCCTTTCAGTAGCTGCCTTAGCTCAGTGATACTGTTCTGTTAATTCACATTAGGTTGTGTGAGATAGAACAATGATATTATTTCTGTAAAGAACTTTAATGAAACTAAAAAGGAAATGCTGTTAATCAATAAAATGTTTTATATGACTTTCCTTCAACTGAAGTGAAGGTTCATTTGTTGTTTCATGGACACATACTCTTTCTCTTATATTCTTATCTTATTAAGGACTTCACAGTACACAATTAGCTGTGGATAAATTAAGCATAAATCATATTTTATAAATCATATTATCTACATTTATATTAATAGAATTGTGTCAGTGGTTATTAGAATAGAGTTATTGCAGGAGAATTTGCTTTAACACCTGCAACCCTCGATCAGAATGATCTTCAAAAAAAGTTACACACAGATATATAGGTACAGAGGATTTATAAATATCTAATATGCAGGTTTCATTTCCTTCACTTATCTGTACTTCTGTGATTGTAAATGCAGATGTATGTATTTTGACAGATTAACACAATGATTATGTAACCATTACTCTTACTATTCCATCGTTGAATGCACTTAACTCTGTGGGTGCACAGCCAATATGATGAGTCTGTTTATTAAAATAAAATCTAAATCTTCACCTTAACAAACTCTACTCCAGGTTTGCCAGAGGAGGGCGTCAAAGACTATTATTTACAACTTAATGACGTCTCTGTGCTGTGAGGCCTGCAGAAATGGAGACAGTATTAATAAACTGGCCTACTTAACATTCATCATGTGTTCTCTTGTTGCCTACCACACAAGCCAACATTGAGACATTGCATTGTAAATCTCTTTCATCTCTGCCTGCATCTCTGACCACCAGAAACTTTGCATTTTCATTGTATTTAAATATCTTTCTTTTTGCAATGTTGCAGAGGCGTGTCAGCCAAGACAGCCCCTTAACAGCCAGAGACTTGAGGTACTCAGGGCGTATCTCATCCACCCCCGGTGCCTTGCCACTGAAGATCTTCACTACCTCAGTGACTTCAGCTTGGGTGATGGACGTGTCCACTTCTGAGCCCTCTGCTTCCTCAGTGGAAGACGTGTCGGTTGGGTTGAGGAGATCCTCGAAGTATTCCGTCCACCACCCAACAATGTCCCCAGGTGAAGTCAGCAGATTTCCACCTACACAGTGTTGGCAGGGCGCTGGTTCACCCTCCTGAGACGCCAGAAGGTTTGCCAGAATTTCTTCAAAGACGACCGATAGTCCTGTTCCATGGTCTCACCAAACTCCTCACAGACCCAGGTTTTGGCCTCCACAACCACCTGGTCTGGTCCGTTTGGCCTGCTGGTACCTATCAGCTGTCTCAGGAGTCACACGAGCCAGACAGGCTCAATAGGTCTCCTTCTTCAGCTTGACAGCATCCTTTACTTGTCCACCACCGGGTTCGGAAAACTATTTCTTAAGCTTCTAATATTTATTTGGGCAATTCTAATCCCTTTTTGGGAAAAAATTTAGCTGCATGTTTTTCTTTACATGTGCACCCTAAGGATTCCAATATTAAAGCTGATCATCTTAGGTTTAACAATCAAGCAGTCTTAACTGATGGCAGCACAGTCTCCTCTGGCTCTTGCTTCTTTTAATGCACGTTTAAGTCCTCACTCCTGGACAATGAATTCCCCTGGGACCAAAAGTGATCATCAGAGGAAATGGGAACAGCACACTTTGATGACATACAAATTAAATTATGATTTGACAGTAGAATATATTCCCCAACACTGACTTTTGAGAGTTTTTTCATGTTCTAGACAACAGACCACCTCCTGGAGCGGCTGGTAAACGTGATTATGAACCACACACAGAGACACATATGGACAGGCTCCAGGTGTGTCTATTAACATGCAACACTATTAAACAGATTATAATGATTACAGCACTTCAACAACCACCAGTCAGATGGCTATGGAATGTGATACTCGTGTGATCTGACATGCAAATCAATAAAGAGTTTTGTCCTTGCTGATTTTAGTTTTGAATATTTGCATGTGCTTATGTATTTATTTCATGTTCAAGCTGCAGGTTTTTTTACTTAGTTTTGTTTCTGTTGGATCAGTCTCTCACACAGCTCTCACACGATATGTAGCAATCAACAAAAAAACAAAAACATTCAAGAAGGTAGGCTATTTTCTTTTATATATATATATATATATATATATATATATATATATATATATATATATATATATATATATATATATATATATATTAATGTTGATAACGTTTTTTTCTGTATTAACTTTTATCAGCATGAGGTGGTTACTGTTCTGGAGTCTGAGCCTGATCACTGCCAAAGAGGGTTCCACACAAAACAACTGCAACTCAAATGATTCAATTTGGAGTATGTTGTTGCTCTGTTGTTGTTTTGAATGCATGTTTTTTTTTTTTTTTTTTTTACAAAAATAAATTCTAATAAATTTTTTTTTTTTAGATGAAAATACTACCAAATCCTGGATGAAAAATATGACTGATGTTTTAAATACAGAGACTGTGAATGTATCTTACACAATAAGGTAAATATTCTTATGATGTTCCACAACATACATGGCTTTAGTTCAGACACAACTGAGTTACTTTATGATACAACATGGCTCATACAAGTGTGCTTGGACAAAATGGTTATACACCAAATGGATGAGAGTTAAAAGCATTGTTTCCCTTTTTACCAAGTCTTTTAGAAACATTGGAGGACATTGTGGAAGAAACAGATGCGAACAAAACCCTGTTTTTGTCTGCCGGCCGGTTTGTGGCCTTCATTAATAGCGATGACAATTTTACAGGTGTGGACCTTCAAGCCAGTGAGACTGATGTAAGATTATTTTATTAAAACAAATCTATAAAGAGAGTTTTTATGGGGTATATTAAATGTCAGGTGTGAAATTCTAACATTATTTCCTTGTCTCTGTTTCCTGCTTCAGGCATCAACAGAAATAGTTCCTAACCACACAGTGAGCATTCAGCTGCCAAAGGAGCTGCCTGTTTCTTGTTCTAACAGACTAGTTTTCTGCATGGCCTCCCTGCCTCAGAACATCACAGTTAGTAATCATTTTAGACTTTTAACATTAAATGTGTTTGATACATGACACTAACCAGATTGTGGTGATGTTATATTTCAGACTATGTTAACAGGCTCTTCAGACTACCTGTACGAGAACAGACTGGTCGGCCTGAGTGTTCGGGGGAAGAACATTAGAGGACTGAGAGAATCAGTCAACATCACCATGAATGTTACCATAAGTGTAACAGCAAAAACATCATTTAATATTATACAAATTTTATCAAACATCAATATTACAAAGAGTTAATGATGTATTATGTTGCAGGATACCCATTGTCCCAAGTGTGTGTTTTTGAAAAACTTAACCCAGAGTAAATAATTCCTAAAATTATCTTGAAAAAAAGATGCCAATGTTATTAAATAATTGTATTTTGATTTAATATTTTTATTCAAATGTAGGTAAGCTGATTTTTTTCTGTTTTATCAGACTTTAGCACTGATGGCTGTGTGACCCTCTGGAAGCCAGGACAAAGTCACATCACCTGTTCCTGTGACCACCTCACCTATTTTGGCGTTCTGATGGTATGTGCTTCAGAAACACTGTAAATGTGTAGAAACATAGTCTGAAACTGCTGCTGTTTTCATCAAATATAGAGTGGAAACAGAAAAATATGATTTACAAGAAATAAAAAATTTAAAAAATAAATTAATAATGGAAATCCCTTTAAATCCACAATGTCCCTCAAATAAAGTGGAGCCTTGGTCCCTTTAATTCTTCATCTTCTTGACATTATCACTCAGAAACACCAAAGAAAACAGAAGTAAAGCAGTCAAAGTAATTTCAAACACACTTTTTCATTTATTAAATACATGTGAATAAATGTAATGTATTATTCTTACAGGTGTCAGCTCAGGTCTCATCAGCAGACACAACAAACCTGACATACATCACTCTGATTGGCTGCAGCATTTCCCTTCTTTCTCTCCTCATCGCTGTCCTGCTCTTCATCATAAACAGGTTGTTTGTTCTTGTTCCAAACCTTTCTATTTCCATTTACTCTCACAGTGTTATCATCCAGTCCTTGATCACTTTTTACTCTCCTGTGTAACAGAAATATCAGATCAGATGTCTCCATGAAGATCCATGTTAATCTTGCCATCGCACTCATCTTCCTCAACGTACATTTCCTCCCGAGTCAGGTCGTAGCGTTCTGGCACTTCTCAGGGCCGTCCCCTTGGCTGTGCTTTTACTTGGCTATTGCTCTCCACTTTTCTCTGCTGGCCTCCTTCAGCTGGATGGCTGTGGAAGGATTCCATCTTTATCTTCTTTTGGTTAAAGTTTTTAACATCTATGTCAGGAAATACCTGCTCAAACTCAGCTTGGTGGGATGGGGTGAGTCACACACTTGAATTATGTGTGGATAATGATCTGTTCTTTGTTCATTAACAGTTTTATTCCTCTTCCTTCTGTTTAGGTGTTCCTGCAGTCATTGTGTCAATAGTTGTTGCCATAAACAGAAATGTGTACGGCTCTGTGGCAGTGGACTCATCTAACACTACACAAATGTAAGAGATAAAAACACTTACTGTACATGTTGTCTATTTCAATTTAATCTGTAGAGCCATACTTTTCTGTAACTGTTTCTGTTTAAAGTAAAGAGTCTTTTATAGTTTGTCAAATCTTAAATGTCAGATTGATTCTTTTTGTTAATCTGTATTTTGTAGGTGCTATATCAACAATGAAAGGGTGAAGCTGGTGACTACAGTGGGACTGTTTAGTTTGGTGTTTCTCTTCAACCTGATCATGTTAATGATGGCTGTCAGAAATATTTTAAGTCTGCGCAAAAGCAAACAGGTCAGAGCCAATTCACAGTTGTGCTGCTGGACAAATGTTCATGATATTAAAGCTGTGTTTTCTCTTTGTTGCTCCTCAGTTTGGGCCTAATGACTGCAGCCGAGCTAAGAAGGACACCTGTACTTTCTTTGGAGTCAGCGTTTTGCTCGGGACCTCCTGGGGTCTGATCTTCTTCTCGTTTGGGCAGATCTCCACATACGGCCTCTACGCTTTCTCCATCCTGAATCCTCTGCAAGGTCTGTAGAGGACGACCTTTCACAAACCTCCCTTTATTCAAATTAGATTGATATATAACAGTGCAATACAAGCCTCTTTGTGTTTAAAATACATAATTACAGTAGAAGTAATGCATTATGAAGGGTTTATTTAGAATAACACAAAATCAGACGCTAGTGATGACCTCATAAATAAATTTGTTGATGGTAAAAGAAGCCTAGAGTAAATAAACCGGACTGTGCTTGTAGCTGATAAACACACAGCAGCTTTATGTGTGTCCTGTCTGTCAAATTTAAATATTTAACATTTGCATAATTTGCCTAATGCTGTCCTTCCTGGTTCTCTTCCTGTTTTCAGGATTCTTCATTTTCATGTGGTTTATGATGTCAGTGATAAAGACTAGAAAATCGAGAAGGACGAGCAGTGAAACACAGAACACACACTGATAAATATAGTCACATTTTTTGTAAAAACATTTCTAAAAGCATCATATGAAAGATTTCCACTAGCTTGTTTGCAAAACTCTGACTTTTATTTCTTCTTGTTCCACTGTTTATCCTGTTGTTGGGGGTCAGGAGGGACTGGAGCCTATCCCAGCTTTATCTGTTACATTTTAATCCAGAAACCTATGACCTTTATTAGATCTAGCTTAAGCATTAAAGCTCATTTATGAAAAGTAGTACATGACAATATCTTGGGTTAAACGATTTATATTTCACACATTTAATGTTATTACATTTTTTATATGATATTGATAATTTATTTATTCTCCTTAGTGGCTCTCTACTGGTCTGTGTGCTGTGTACAGGTCTGTGTTTTATTGTTCCATAACAGATATACCACAGTCAGATAAGTTTTGATAAGGTTCAGTAGATTTGCAATGCATCACAAAGAGATTTAATCATGTTTCACAGAATGTGAGGCTTAATATAGATAAATGTAGATAGTAGAAAGTATTGCTTTTTATGTAGTGTATCTGGCTAGTAGAGGTTACTTGTGCAGCTGCTGACAGACAGTGTCAGTTTTAGAGAGACAGGAAACAGGTTGAGAGACATGGAAGTGACATTGAGCAAGTGGATCCAAGCCGGAATCAAAGCCTCTGTTAATCAATAAAATTTTTCATCCGACTTTCCTTCAACAGAAGTGAAGTCTTGTGAGTTGTTTTGTATCCCTGATAATATTGTAAATGTAAATGTTTGTATAAAGCAGAGTTGTGATCTCCTTCAGATGATGCACCACAAGGCTCCGTTCATGGACACATACTCTTTCTCTTATAAACTTATCTTATAGAAGACTTCACTGTACACAATTCGCTGTGTGTTAAGTTTATAGCCTGTTAGCTTAATACCTACATATAGTTGAACTGAACTGAAATTAAAAGTTAACTACATTTTGAATTCAGAGATAGGAAAAGGAAACTAATACGTCATTGTGTGGTTAATAAACCAGGAGTGTGTGCTACTGTGATGTTTTTGTATACGATAACACATTTCTGTTGACTCGGGTGGTTTACAGCAGGTCACACTAAGGTGATAACATGCAGCATTTATTAAGCCTTAGCACATTTACATAAAACAAACTTTTACAAGCTGACTAAACACAAGTTTTACTGAACTTGATGCATCACAGTTCTTTAGGCCGTGGCTGTTGCTCTCTAATCTTTGCAGAGGAAGGTCGAGTAAACTGACCCAACTCTAAAAAATATTTTTTGACTTTGAATTTTGTGCTTTCTGACTGACTTTTACTGAAGAGATCTGTCAAAAGCTACAACTGTGTGTTTGTTACTAAGTGTGACTTTGAATGTGAAAAGTTTGCTTGTTGCCAACTTTTTGAGAGTGGACAGCTTTTGCTCCTGTTGACCGGTAAGTTTATATATTATTTCAAAGTAAGTTTTTCTTAATTAAACATTTAGTATTTCAGCTGATTTTTCTGTTTTTCTCTTTGCAGTAGAAGTGACATGCTTCCCTTACTGCTCTTACTGTTGACGCCTTATTGTCTGGCTGACCAAGGTACACGCAAAAAAATCAAGCTTCAATTTGTGGAAAGATATAGTCTTGTCAATATTCTCATGTCTGTGCTTTCTCCTCTTTCTTTTTTAGTTTGTTTCAACTTTACCAAATATGACATTAATATTACCATCAACATTACTCAGATCATTGAGAAGTTTTCTAATGTTGTGCAATGCAGTGATGTTAAGTATCACGATGGTTGCGTTTTTGACTGCACATATGCCAAAGGGGTCAATGGCTCATGGTTCAATAACTCTGGCTGTCTGGAGGCGGATGTGTCAACATCTTTAAACAATTACACAACATATAGCATGGAACATGGTAGGTTTTACATGTAGATGTCCTTAAAACGTACAAAACTACTCTAAAATTATGTCTACATGGAATCCGGTGACTTCTTTCCCTTTCAGATATGACCTGCATCCTGTACCCATGTCTAAACAATTCCATCTCTGATTTGATGCATTCACTGACCAAAGACGTCCATGGGATGGTGAAGCTTAACTACATCAGAGATACTTGTTTAAAACTCTTCAATCACTTTAGCCCCTTTCGCATGTTGAAGACAGCTTACATATTGTGAGTATCCAGTATACATACGTGAGCTGTTAATAGACACAACGCAGGATTAGTGTTGGTAAATTAAACAATGAATCTATGCTAAATTAGGCATCAAGATGTAGTAATACAACTATGTGCCAATACTTGTGACTTTACAGCACCCACAAACTGTATAAAAGTAACTTTAACTAAAAAACATAGCAACACAATTGTGCTGTATAATTACGTATGTGAACTTTGTTTTTTTTACAGCCTGGAGAAAGAAATGATCCACAGTGTTATGAGTACAACCAACCTCACAAGCTTCAAGCTAATACACTTGGGAATGAATATTAAGAGTATCAATGGAAATGTCCTGGAAACTCAAGAAACCAGGATTCCTGTCGAAGCAGCACAGGTAGTTACATCTATAATAAAGATACCAGGATTATAAATGTGGATTTTCAGTGTCTTTAAACGGAACAGTTTAGTATTTTGTAAATGTGTGTAAATGCCAAACAGTTTCTATAAAAGTCTGTCTTTACTGGCCCCTTTAACGAAATGCAGGGTTGTCCTTTTAATCAAACTGTTTCTGTCTCCTTTTGTAATGTTCAGCTGCTGCCTCAGAACGAGTCTCATATTCCAGAGATCTGGCTGCCCTCAAATACTCTGCGTGAAATCTCAAAAAAGGAGACGGTTGTTGTCGGGACAGTTAGCTACTTGTGGTCCGACCAGTTCGAAGTATAACTTTCACACTCATGTTTGAATGTTACACCTACAGAGCATTTTAAATGTTATTTGACTGAATCATAGCCAGAGTATGTAACAATGTCCGGTAACAATAAGCAAAGATACTGTGCAATGTCAACTTTTTTATTTAACCGTCATACTTTATTCAATTTAAAATATTTTTAGCTGCTGAGAGTATATATACTTTTTTTAATTTTTTTGCATGCAAAACTTTCTTGTACTTGTTGCACTTTGTCTAAGAGCTGCTGTACAAGTGAATTTCCCTTCTGTGGGATCAATAAAGTACTATCTTATCTTATAGTAAAGCTATTCATCAGAAAAGTAGTATTTACTGTAATAATTATTTTTGTCTCCCATCAGTTGGAGCCTGTCATTGTCTCCTCAGTGGTTATAAGAATAGAGTTATTGCAGGAGAAACGGCTTCAAAACCTGAACCCCACGATCAAAATGATCTTCAAAAATGTCGACCACATAGATATTAAGGTACAGGGGATTCATTAATACCTTTTTTTTCTTTTTTCTTTTTTACTTATCTGTTGAATGTGGATGTAAATGCAGATGTATGTATTTTGACAGGATGACACAATGATGTTTGCATGTCATTATTTTGATGAAAACGGTATGTAACCATTACTTTTACTGTTGTTTTAACTGAATGTAGTTCTCAATGTGAAATATAATGACATGCTTTTTAAAAAGGCAACCAAGCAATATCTTTTTTACTTATATATTGTATTTTTGCTTCACCAATTGTCTGGTGTATCTTGACAGAGTGGCTCTGGAAAACAGACGGATGTCAAACATATAGTAGTTTTAATAACACCATTATTTGCCACTGCGACCATATGACACCCTTTGCTGTCTTACTGGTAAAGTAAACATATTATCTAGACTTTATGTTTGGGTTGTGTTTGCATAATATGAGTTTGTTTTGTTTTATGCAGATAAGAGGCCCAATTGACCTTATCCACTGGGAAATACTGTCAGTCATTACCTACATCGGCTGTGGACTGTCAGCATTCTTCACCGCTTTGTCCATTGTCATATTTGTATTCAATACGTAAGTTTTGGTGTTTCTGCATACATTCAGTTCACAGTATCCAAGACCGACAGTGACATAGGCCTAACCCATTTTTCATCCACATAAGTAACAAGATGGACTACTCCATCTCGATCCATGTGTCCCTGAGCGGTGCCTTGTTCCTGCTCAACACTACCTTCCTTCTGACCGAGTGGGGGGCCACAGTGAAACTTGACTGGGTGTGTGTGTTTGTAGCAGCTGCCATGCATTACTCTCTACTGTGCTGTTTTACATGGATGGCCATTGAGGCAGTGCACCTCTATCTCCTGCTCATAAAAGTGTTCAACACCCACTACAAACGCTACCTGCTCAAACTGTCGCTTGCTGGATGGGGTAAGTGTAGGGCTATTCATATTGAAGTATTGTTAAGCTGGATAGAAATCGCCATAAAGAAGGAAGATCTTGAACAACGACGTTAATAGTAAGCAATTGACTTGGGTTTGTATTGATAAATGAACAAGTATAACTATAAGCGTAAAATATGAATTAAACCCTTCATAAAATTGCATTTACTTACTTTTCATTGAAGTTGAACTTTTTTAATGATGCAGAAAGTGTGTGTAATTCCCAGGTATTCCAGGTATTATTGTATCAGTCTCTTTGGCAGTCAAGGACAAACATTTCTATGGAATTACTCAGATGAAGATGGCGGATTACAATCAAACAAGTGCCATGTAAGTACAAATATAAACTTTGTGTGGGTCTTTAGATTACGTTGAAATGAAATAGACAGTAATGATTGCCTTACAGCTGCTGGATCACAGATGATTCCTTCTTCTACTCCTTGAACCTGGTCTACTTCACCCTCATATTCATCTTTAACTCGGGCATATTGATGGCGGTGGCGTCGAGCATTTGTAAGATGAAGCAGGTGTTCCGAAAGGTAAAGGTTGGGGCGAAGGCAAAGGAGAACTCGTGGAAGGACCCAGAGAGGTTCACTGAGTCCTGTAAGAGTGGCTTCACTGTGTTGGGTCTGACCTGCCTCATGGGAACTACCTGGGGCCTTGCCTTTCTGGGATCGGGATTCGTCAACTACCCCATTCTCTACCTATTCTGCATCCTCAACTCCTCACAAGGTCTGCACAGGACTCCACCATTGTTTCTCGGGTCAGCCGCTTACAATATTGCAATACTAACCAGGTTTGACTTTTCTCATTTGTCTGGGCCAAGGGTTCTTCATCTTCATTTGGATTTGTCTGTCAACCAAGAAGCAGAGGAAGAGAGAGATGGAGGACAAGATGACTTCATCTCCTATTAGGACTACAACGACCAAATCGGATTAGACTAGCTTTGTGCCATCCAGAGAAACAGAACACATTACAGGCATCATTAACAAAAATATACACAGCTATTGCACCACATAAATAAATAAGAGAGTAAATACACATATTTCCAATTCACAAGATGTCAACATGCATTTGACCATAATAACCATTGGCTATTCTCCACCACATTATCAGCACTACATTTGCATCTTTAATATTTACATTTTTTTAGCTAATACTCTTTTGTCAATTGAAAATCTAATATGTTCTGTGAAAGGTCTGTTGTTGAAATGCACAGGTAGCTCTCGTACTTCACTGACCCATTTTTCTCTGTTGTTCATCTCTGTATCTGTTCAGTGTCGATCATTTATTTATTTATTTGTCTCACTAACTTTGGAAGTGCTTCTTTAGTGCTTAATCTTATAGACATTTCCACAAGTGACGTTGTCAAAAGCTGCGCACGCATTTTGTGAACAGTTAGCAAACTAAAACCGGTAAATAAAAACTTTCTAGATAACAGACTGACTGGTTGTTTTCTCTGTGGTTGTTGAGAAAGGAGCACAATGCAACAGAACAAAAAACTAAATATACTTAATCATAGAAAGTTTTATTTAGCATTATAACTAAAACATAAGCTAATTTATTAGCTAGTTACTACGGCAACCTCCCCACACTGGTAAGCTACAATTTGATGGCTAATTGCCCTGGCATTAAGCCATTTTGTTTATGCAAAACTTGCAATGTTTGTTGCTGAATGCTAAGCCTACCGTTAAAGATGTATTGCAGTAATTTAAAGCACTAAGATGTGTTTTGTATTTTTATAAACACAAAAAGAGTCTGTAGTTATAGCAGGGCAGGGCCTTTCTTTGTGGAGTGAGCCTAGTCTGCATGTTCTTCCCTTACCCGGGTGGTTTTGTTCTGGTTTAACCAACTAACATCAAAAAACATGCACTGTAGTCTCACATAGGAGTGGAAATCTTTTTAGTTTCAGGGGCTACAGGGACACAAGAGGCTGGGTCTGTACAGTACAGGCTGGAGAAGGAAAGGCTAGCCTATTTCTTAGTTATAGCAGTGAGAGGGTGAGATCACCTATATAGATTTTCCTTTTTTAAATCCAAAAACTTAAGACAAGTGTCTGTCATTAGCTGTCACCTGAAACTATGATGCATCAATAAGAAGAGCTATAGTGACTGCAGCAGGACTGACAGTGTGAGCACCTCTTCCGGTTGCACTGGTTGTGGTAGAATTATTTTTATAGGTAGCCTTAGCCCATATCTGGGTTCAGCCGGCCCCCTGCTGGTGCTGGGCGGTAATGACGTCCGATCGTTTAAAGAAAAAAATACTTTTTTATCTTAAATATCTTAACAGCACAAACATGTTTTTACAGCACAAACCTGCTCAAACAAAGATTACCACTTATGATCATTTCTAAGAGGGCCAGTTGAACCCAGATACAAGCAAGAGCTATAGGCTATAATAAATATTCTAAAAACCATAACAGCACAAAAAAAAAAAAAGATTAGGGCGAAAATGAAGCACAAACGAAGCTCAAACACACAAGATAGTTTTTGAGTTAATCTGCGTTTGATGTGGGGCCAACTTCACGGAGCACGGCCTGTATTTCGTTTATTAACTTTTAGGGCATTAGTAGCAGTTTTACGGCACCTCCCCACAAAGCCGTTACCTGCGGTGGTTGAGTGCGTGCACCGCTCACTTGGGTCATCTTATGCTCCTGCAGCTCAGGGCGATGGAACTTTATTGAGAATGGTTGATATTGGACATTTGAAGAGTGGTTTGAGGTGGTAGAAGAGAGGTAAGTTATGCAGCAGCATGTCTCTCCCCGCACCACTGCGGGCCACTCCACGAGAGAAGTGTGGACAGAACTCTTGACAGTGTTGGTAACGCGTTACAAACCTTAGCGTTAGAGTAGGCTACTTAAATAACTTTTTTAAGTAACCAAAGGCGTTACTTAAAAAAGTTATTAGTTTGTAGTGTGTGTGTGTGTGTGTGTGTGTGTGTGTGTGTGTGTGTTCCTGTGTGTGTGTGCGTGTGTTTGTGTGTGTGTGTGTTCCTGTGTGTGTGTGCGTGTGTGTGTGTGTGTGTGTGTGTGTGCGTGTGTGTGTGCGTGTGTTTGTGTGGGTGTTTGTGTGTGTGTGTGTGTATGCGTGTGTGTGTGCGTGTGTTTGTGTGTGCGTGTGTTTGAGTGTGTGTGTGTGTGCGTGCAAATGTGTGTGTGCGTGGAGTGTGTGCGCGCGCGCATGTTTGTGTGTGTGTGTGTATGTGCGTGTGTGTTTGTGTTTGTGTGCGCGTGTGTGTGTGTGTGTGTGTGTGTGTGTGTGTGTGTGTGTGTGTGTGTGTGTGTGTGTGTGTGTGTGGGTGTGTGTGTGTGGAGCCCCCATATAGGCGCGAGGACGATGCGGTGAGCTGATGACACCTTCGCTGTGCGTCTCAAGCGAGAGTATGAGGTAAATGCTTTTTTTTCCGAGGCGGTGCAAAGTCCTTTAACACGCCATGTCATGAAGTTGCACAAACTTTAATCGAGTGAATGCGTTATGTTCACTGTTGCAGATTAAACTTAATGCACATGAGGTTATTACTGCGCTGCCTGTTGTTTTCAGATCAGAGCTGATTGGACTCTGTCTCCGTTTGTTGCACAGCGCTCCTGCCTGTGACAGTTCTCTCATTTATTATGGCATGTCATGGGCTACGTGTTAAACTCCTGTCTGCACTAAACGGCTGTGAAGCTGTAAGTATTATTGAATGAAGCGCTGTCATCAGCAGCTGCAGTCTACAGACACACACGTAACTGCAGCATCTTACGCGTCATCAACAGAGCCATGGGGGCAGTTCTCAGAGCCTCCCATAAATGGTAGTACGGCCTATACTCTGTCTATTTCCAATTCTGGAGGTTTGGACCGTGACTCCGCTGCACCGGCCCACTGGGAAAATGTCCGAACGTCACTCCACCCATGTATACAACAGGCTGTGTCCACTTTTGTAGAAGCCTATAGTCTCTTATCCGGACACAGTTTGGGGTTACCAGTCTATTCCCATTTCGACTGCCTCTGAGCGCAGGCGTCGTCGTGACGCGGGTCACTGAATTAATTAAGCACTTTCTGTTCTTGTATATGCTTTCAAACTACGTGTGTCAGTCCAGTTCATTTGTTAATGTTGTGAAGAGCCGCGAACAGGTCCCTTTGGATCAGTTTTGCGCCGTGGGTGCCGATGTGTTTGTTTTGTTGTTGTATGCCTCCTAAAATACGTTTTTTGTGACTTATTAGGTCAAATTATTCTATTATTTATACCGTTTTTGCATTAAGTGGAACGATGCAAATATATAAGGTTCCAGGAAGTTTCAATTTATTAATGAAAGGAAAGAGAGGAAAGATAGGGCCTCCTTCTCGCTGTCGCTGTATGATATTATGAATTTTTAGATTCTAAATGTGAGCAAATCTTAATGTTTGATGTGTAGTTAGAAGATTATCCTTGCCAGAAAACTTTAGCTTAAAATTCCCTAAAATTACAACTCAACCAATAAACTGTGTAAGACCTCTGCATTCAGGAGCAATGCATTAATACAACCATTAGCCTTGTTTAACATTGACCTGCAAACTTAAATACCTGTCTGTACTGACACAATCCAAATGCAAATGTTAAATGGCTTCCTGTGATAAAATAGTTCCAGTTTTCTGTTTCATTAAATAATTAGACAAGAAGAGAAAACATGGTTAAATGTAACATATGTCTAACATAAGTCCCAGGGGCCATATGTGCATGTTACTACCCACCCCTCACAGACGTTTGTTTTCCAAAGTTCACCAAAGACCAACGTTTGCTTTTGAATTTTTCTTGCAGGAATTGTAATAGGGTCAAAGCTAATATGTATGTGTATAGTAAGATGTAATTATAAATTTCCTCTAAGCTTCTTCTCAAAAACATGCCTTGAAACATTTTTGTGGCCTAAAATTAGGAATGTGGAGGACTTAAAAGGTCGTAAAAATTCTTAAAATGAACTTTGGACAATTGTGCATCAAACCTGTCTCTGCTATGGCCCAGGGGCCTCTGATCTACAGAGATGGTCTGTGGTTACTGAAAATGCATTAAAGCAAAACGACGGAAATGTTTTCTTAAAGGATGTGGTCTGAAAATCATTCAAATAATAATCCTTATATTTGTAAGAACTGGTTCTAGATATAAAACAATAAAACTTAATCCTTGTGCCTAGTCTTTGTTAAAACATATATTTATCCAGAACATGTTACTTCAAAAGTACTTTTTACTATCAAAAGTGGTGTTTGTGTGTAAACACCTATAAGCACGCCCTCCGCACTGCAAAGACTGCCTATTTTTCATCTCTTATCAGAGAAAACTGGCATAACCACAGGTTTCTCTTTGGGACAGTTGCTAAACTAATCCAACCAATAACAACTGAAGACTCCTCTCCCTTTACTGCACAAGACTTTTTAGATTTCTTTAATCATAAAATTGAAGATATCAGGTATAATATTTTGTATTTGTCTTCCCCAGCTCCGGGTCCCATTCACTTGGATCCACCGACCTCTCGTCTCTCAGTCTTAGATTCTGTTTCCCTCGATGAGCTGACAAAGGTGGTTTCTTCATGTAAAGCAACTACGTGTCTCCTGGATATCCTGCAGCAAAACAGCTTAAAGAACTGTGGCCCTATGTGGGGCAAATTATATTAAACATTATAAACTTGTCCCTGTCTACTGGCACCATTCCTTCCCTTTTCAAACAGGCTGTGGTCAAACCCCTGCTCAAAAAACCTACTCTGGATCCTGGATGCCTAAATAATTTCCGTCCTGTCTCCAATTTACCTTTTCTATCTAAAGTCCTCGAAAAAGTTGTGCTAAAACAACTTACTCTATATCTATCAGAAAATGACCTCCTCGAGACGTTTCAGTCTGCATTTAGGGCCTCTTATTCCACTGAAACAGCTTTAGTTAAAGTGACAAATGATCTCCTCCTTCAGATGGATGAGGACTCATCGGCTCTACTGTTACTGCTGGATCTCAGTGCTGCATTTGATACGATTGATCATGCAGTGCTAATCAACAGACTTAAAGATGTTTTTGGCATCTCTGGCTCTGCTCTTTCTTGGTTAGAATCCTATCTGTGTGATAGGTCTCATTTTGTCTCTTTTAATAAATCCTTCTCCTCCACGGCACCAGTGAAGTTCAGTGTGCCACAAGGGTCTGTGCTCGGTCCCATACTTTTCTCACTATATGTTACACCATTGGGACAAATCATCAGAAGTTATGGAGTGAACTTCCACTGTTACGCCGATGATACACAGCTGTATCTACCAATAAAAGCGAATAATACTACTGACTTCATGCATCTAGAGGCCTGCCTCGTTTCAATTAAAACATGCATGTCTCAAAACTTCCTCCATTTGAACTCGGATAAAACAGAGCTCTTGTTAATTGGTCCTGCCAGTCATCGGCACAAGTTCAACAATCTTACTGTCTCAATCAACAACTGTGTGTTGGAGCACGGCAAAACTGCGAGGAACCTCGGTGTCATTTTTGACTCCACACTATCTCTGCAGCAGCACATTAGCGAGGTCACTAAACTGGGCTTTTTTCACTTTGCTCCTGCCTCTCTTTAGCTGATGCTGAAATTCTCATTCATGCATTTGTCACATCCAGGCTGGACTACTGCAATACGTTATTCTCTGGACTGCCGAGGAAAAGTACTCACAGACTACAAATGGTCCAAAATACAGCCGCCAGACTTTTAACAAAGACCAGGAAGTTTGATCACATTACTCCGGTCCTGGCTTCATTACACTGGCTTCCTATTCATGTTAGAGCTGTTTTAAAAGTTCTCTTGTTAACATATAAAATCCTTTGTGGACGCACGCCCTCTTACCTATCTGACCTTATCACCTGGTATACTCCAGCTCGTACCCTTCGCTCTCAGGACGCTGGCCTCCTTCAACTTCCTCGAATAAAGAAAAAGTCTGCTGACTACAGAGCCTTTTCTTATAGAGCCCCATTTTTGTGGAATGGGCTCCCGGTGGAAGTGCGGCGATCTGACTCTGTTGAGATTTTCAAAAGCAAACTCAAAACATACTTATTTCACCAAACGTATGGAAACTGATTGATCATAGGGTTAGGTTTACACTGGTTGTAGCTGTAGGTACACACTCAACCGCTGATATTATTATTACATCTGCCTATTTTCAGTAGTATTTAGCACTTTTGTTTTTCTTCTTTCTACCTTCTCCTGAGGTTTCTCTTTTTTCCCGGCTGGGTTTTTTTTGGAGTTTTTCCTCACCCTGATGGAGGGTCTAAGGACAGGGTTGTTGTCTAGTGCAGTCTGTTAAGCCCTTTGAGGCGGCTGTTGTTGTGATATTGGGCTATACAAAAATAAATGTCTTGTCTGTCTTGTCTTGTTACTTCAACCCACATATGCATTAGAGCAGGATATTTATATGAAAAGTGAACAGTCCATGTGAATTTTGCTGCTGCATTTTCTCTTTTAGTATTTTATTGTGCTTACAGCAGAAGTTACAAAGTGTTTATTGAAAAGAATATAGATTTTAAAATGTATAGTGTTTAGTGAAATAATTGATAATACAAATAAAATCTTCAGTGTGCTGTGTTATAGCACAACCTTTTGGCTGAGTGGTGTCATTTCAGTTAAAAATGTCAAAATGAGTCGCACACAGCATGACCAAAAAAAGACATTTCCCTTGTTTCAGCCATTTTCACATGAGTTGAAAAGGGCAGCGTATCACATTTCATAATATGGTTGGTTCTCTTTTCTTTCTCTTAAAGATACATATCAAATGATAAGAGCCATACAGTAAAAAGAGTACTTGATACTTTCAAATAATAATAATAATAATACTAATAATAATAAAGTAGAATGAAGAAAGAAAGAAAGAAAGAAAGAAAGAAAGAAAGAAAGAAAGAAAGAAAGAAAGAAAGAAAGAAAGAAAGAAAGAAAGAAAGAAAGAAAGAAAGAAAGAAAGAAAGAAAGAAAGAAAGAAAGAAAGAAAGACTTACCAGATGTCAAGTCTTGCCTGGATTTGAATGAGCTGAAAACACAACTGAGCCTTAACTCATCAAATTAAGTGTGGCTCAGTGTTTTGGAAATGGGGTATATTTTCCTTCAGTCTTAAATAGAAATAGATCAATATTCAAGCAGACTTATAAAGATTTTTTGTTATGTTGAGCATCTGCCCATACGTTGTGGTAAAACTGTCACACAAACGTATGACTGTCCAGTTCAGGGCTTGTAAAAAAATTAAATACATAGAAATGGTTGTCATAGAAAATATACCAAAATAAATATCTTTTCTCTAGAACCAAATAAACAATGTGTTGATTTGAGGTTTTCTCAATGTGAGCAAACTGTGCATTTTAAAGGCCTCATTAGTGGATATACACAACATGTGACCTTTTTGATTGCCCTTGTGGTTCTGTGTCTAACCCCAGACATTGATTGCATGTGTGTCATTTATGTCTGTGTGACTCTAACTGGGAAAAAGCTCACTTCTCTATTGGACAGAAGTGTCAGCATGTGTTTATGTCTCAAATGACCTCATTTCTTTTTCTTGTGCGCAAAGAAAAACGGCCACATTTTAAAACTTCCTCTTTTATGTTCACAATGTACAAAATGAGTGTAGGGAAAAAAAATCCAGTTTGTGAACATCTGAATTGAGTTTGTGAAAGTGTTTTTTTTTTTTTTTTCGTTTCCATCAAAAGCAGAATGTGTGAACAGAGTGGATTTTTATTATAAAATCAAATTGAAACAAATCCCCATGATGTGACACATTTCCTGTCTGTGAGCAGTCCGCCTCTGTTCTGCTCCCATGTGATGTTTGACGATGTGAAACTCCCTCTCCACCTCATGAAGCCAGCCACCAAAAAGCTTTGCATACAACTGTTCATCAGAACGCATAACTTTGGCAGAAGGAGCCATGAGGTGGATTACAATTATTGTCACCACACTTTTTTTAAGTTCTATGACCCAGGCTTGTAAGTACTAACTTTTATACCAACATTGATTTTGTTGTTAATATATCGAACACTTAAATTTAAGATTTGAAACAAGAGGAAGTCTCATTTTTACGTGTATTTTTTACGTTTCCTGATTTGTACATAGTTAAATTGCATGTAGGAAATATCTGTTGTTTTAAACTTTTTATGTTATTTTTCTCTTCTTTTTAGCAAATTTCTGTGAAAATGTCTTATCGAATTGTCTGAAAATGGGCAGTTCCTGGACGAGGTAAATCACAGCCTTTGGAACAAAACAGTCATAATACCGTGCAGTGATAAAACTACATTCTTAGTTAAAAACTGTAAAATATACTGGAGGTAGTCTTATTCTAAATCTTAATTTTCTTAAAGTTGTTATGAGGACAGCATTGGTAGCTGTACTCCGAGAAGTCGCGGAGACCCCAACTTCTGTTATCAGAAAGTGGACCCATCAGAACAGGTGTCAGCTTTATACTCTTTTAGAAACTACAGCAAACAATAACATTTTTCTTAAACTTAAAATACAGAGAGCAATTCAGATTCTTTTTACAGACACATTTCTACTATTTCTGTAATTTATTCTTTCCCCTCTGTATTTGAAAGGTTGATGTCAAAATAACTAATCACAAGGTTCGCATCCCATCGTCAGCCCTAAAGTTAAGCCAGGTGGATGGGCATGACAGCTATGTGCGTGTCGTGGTCACAGTGCTCAACAGCACTCACTTTGAGGTCAGTAACAGTATTTAAGTCACAAATGATCTGCATGATTTGTGTAAGTCTGTATCCTTATAACTTGTGTCTCTCTTTGCAGCCCGGTCCAACGCCTACAGAGCCTACAGTCAAACCCAGTTTTATCTTGCACCAGTCAGTCCTTGTAGTGAAGGCAGGGAACCTTCCTGTAAGGAACTTGTCACAACCCATCAAGTTACTATTCCAACACAAGGAGCAGGTAACAAAACCAACAACAGCTGAAAACAGCTGTCTTTTTAAAATGAAACATAGAAGATAATTTACTCTGGTGGGATTATGTTTCAGGTGCAAAATGGGACTTGTGTTTTTTGGCAAGTGTCACGTAATGATACAGGTGTGTAACTCTATGGTAAACTGCAGTATGCCTCTTCAATGGTGGCTTACGGTACATGTGTCTGTTTAGGTCACTGGAGCACAGACGGCTGTACCACCTCCTACAATGGAACGGAATATATTTGTAGCTGCAACCATCTGAGCTTCTTTGCTGTGCTCGTGGTAAGCAGTTTGTCATGACAACATTTCCTCTGTATCATCAAATACAGCAATGTCTTTGAATTGAATTTGCATCTGACAAAAGTTATATTTATACCTCCCTGCTGGAGGTTGTGAGTATAATTGATAATGACTATACAAGAATCATTTGTTCTGGAGCTCCTTTTCTAACTTTAAGATGGTCATTTCCAAGCGTTAGAATTTATTTGGTTACATATTAAGAAGTGCTTTTTTGTGGAGAACATTCATTATAACTATTCTTATTATGACTAAGAATTCAAGTATTATTTAACACACATTATTTTGCCAGTTATACATGCCCCTGTCACCACAGTAAAACCAGTAGGCATTAAAATAACCTAAACTAAATATGTTATTCTAATTTTGGCAGAGTGACTCAGTAAATGTCTGTCATTGCTAAGTTGGTCCTCTTGCACCATGTTCAGCCTCTTTATGTTGTGCACTGACCTTTATGCAGACCTAAAAAAAGGAAGCCTTTAAAATTTCCTCAGAATACCAAAAAATAAGCCAGTAACCCCTCTTTCAAAGACACAGAGTTACTCAGACATTGTACTCTAAAACTAAGAGTTACAGGGCGGAGTTATGATCTTGTGAGAACACATATTTCACCAGATAAATAAATAAACTTTTTCCCAGACGGTCCCATGTGAGCAGCGCAGTTGCAGACAATGTCCTTTTGTGGGTACAAAACATGAAATGTCACGTGGAGTAGCTTTAAAGTACCTCTAATATTAAAACTTTGATCATTTCCATGTCCCTATCTAAAATAGGTTCATCAGGAATAAAGGATGGGAAGTTTCTCTAGTCCATTCAGGACATATTGTAGAATAATGTGGTCACCCTGCAACAAAATAGCAACTGCTAACTTAAAAACACTGACGGTTAAACATATTAGCAGTGATGAGGAGGTAGAGGGGTCCCCTTTGGTTCTGAGGCAATATCACTGTTTTTTTGTGCAATGATAGTGTTCAGAAGGGGCTTTATGAAGGTAATGAATAAAGGTAGAACATTTCATATATGCATCTTTTTAATATATAAAAATGACAACTTGTGAAACAAGGAATATCTAGGCTGTAATGGAAAGTAAAATTGTATTCCTATTTTCCTCAATTTTTAACACAAATTACTTAAAGAAACCCTCATGTCTTATTGTATCACTGAAACCTGCGTATTCAACTGCAAACTCTCTCCATTGACCCTATTATTGTACTTTAAAATTTATCATGTAATGTAATTATTTTTCATTTACAACACAAAACCTTAGATCCCTTTATAAAAAACAGCACTGGTGCCTCTTGTCACTAACTACCTTACGCCACGCACATTAAATGAGCTCAACCTGTATATCTACACCACACAGTTCATTTTATTAATGACAGCTTGCACTCAAAGACACGTGAATGTTGTGGCTAGAGGTAAAGAAAGCCCTTGGTAGTTTTGAGCGGTGTCATGGCGGTTTTTAAATAAGCTTTTATTTAATTTAATTTTTCACTCCCTCTATTCTTCCCACAGAACCCAGCATTATCAGTGGATGAAAAGACTGCACTGAACCTCATCTACATCAGCTACATCGGATCAGCTTTCTCTGTTTTCTTTGCCTTCATCAGCTTGTTCCTGTACATATGTTTACAGTGAGTCTTTCTCTTTCACATTCATTGCAGCTGAATAGGTTATTTGAATACTTCAGTCACTCCAGTCATTTTATTCAAATGTGTCTTATTTGTTTACTGCAACCAAATGAGCAAAAAGCACTAATGATGATAAAAATCTTCCACAAGACTAATACAGCTAAACAATCTATTTTATTAACAAGAAAAACAATAATTAATAGCACAAAATGTTATCCTGTGCAGCCGGCGGCGTCCAGAGAAGGCGAATGGAATTCACGTGCAGCTGACAGGAGCCATGCTATTGCTTCACCTGAGCTTCCTGGTGAGCAGCTTGTTAATGTGGTCTCAGCCAGAGATTGGTGATGGGTGGTTTTGCAAAGGGCTAGGCTTCATCCTGCACTGGTCACTGTTGGCCACTTTCAGCTGGACTGCTCTGGAGGGATTCCACCTGTACCTCCTTTTGGTTAGAGTCTTTAACATCTATGTCCGAAGATACCTGCTCAAGATCGGCCTGGTTGGATGGGGTGAGTAGTGTTTATATATTTATTTTCAATGCACATCTTAAAACGTATGTAGGCCTTTTATTCACTGGGTTCACTGGTTTTGCCTTAGAGGGTGTTTTAAAGCTGTCTTCGCCTAATCCCTGCTTCCTGCTTCCATATACCAAAAAAATGTAATATTAAAAATATTTCATAGAAACGTGAGAACACACAAGGCTGTGGGAACAGAAGAGAGGCCAACTCTTGATAAACTCACAACCAAATGGTTATTGCTATTGTTATATCACCATTATTTGCACCTCTACTTTGTGTTGGAAACTACTGGAACTGCTGTAAGACTTATCACTGATGTGAAAGGTTCCTGCACATTTGAAAAATGGTCTGACAAAGATATAATGAATAGAATGACTATGAATTGAAACAATCATAATAAATGTCTGTGAATCTATGCACGTTTATGTTCCTTTTTTATTTTATACAGGTTTTCCTACATTGGTTGCGGTAATTTGTGGGATTTCAGATGTTTATGGAAAGTACACTCTGATCATAACAGACGCCAACAACCAGACCTCAATAGGGCAGATGTAAGCCTCACTGCATGTCGTGGGATGTGAATCGGTGAAGTCGTTTTTGCCTGTAGCTAACGTGAATCTTTCTTCTTGAACAGGTGCTGGATAAGCAGCCTGTTCCCACAAAGGCTCGCCGTGAGCTACGTCACCATAGTGGCTTTCCCTTGTGTGGTCTTCATGTACAACGGATGCATGCTGGGACTGGTGGTGTATCAGCTGTGGGGGTTAAGGAGAGGGGACTACAACACAGAGAGCAGGAGTGGCTGGAGGAAGATGCAAAAGGAGAGAATGAGAAGGTTGTGGAAGGACTCGGTGACAGTGCTGGGCCTCAGCTGTGTGTTGGGTTTACCATGGGGGTTAGCCAGCATAACGTACATCTCCGTCCCAGGAATTTATGTCTTCTCTGTATTTAACGCCATACAAGGTCAGCAGATCCTCCACTAAATATATAACATAGTATTATGTGCTTGTTTGGTCTGAATGTTTCACAGCATTTCCTCTCTCCTCTCAGGTCTTTTCATGTTCCTGTGGTCTCTTGCCTTGAGCTCCAAGTCAAAATCTGAGAACAACTCTTCAATCAGAGACCAGTCCTCTCAAAAAATGATGGACACCAGTTTTAATAATTAATACTTATGACTTAAATACATTATCCTTACCTATATTAGGTGTTTACAGGGGAGTATCCCCCATTACTACTGATAACAATGAATATTTTATTTTCTAGTTTTTTATACTGCTTTTCAAAAATGTTAATAGCCTAACTGTAATGATTTCTAAAACAAAAAATAATCAATTAACACTTGGTGAGAACTTATATTGTATGATTTTATACTAAAGAGCAATTGCATCAACAGCCTGCTGTATATGCCTCTGTATCTTTTCTTCTGGCTTATTGATTCATATTGAACTTTTAGTATCAATGATCACTATCACTATTGGCAGAGCAGCATACGGTTTCTAGTTCCTCAAGCTTTAACAACCAGCTAAAGCAAAAACAATATATTTTTCATAAAGTAGGTCTTCTTATCCATAAAGAAGGAGTTTTATAAACATTTCACTTTTCAAGAGAATGACTGGATTACAAAATGAACATTGTTTACTTTATCAGTGGAGCAGACTTTGGTATAGTTTCCACCTATAAACTATATCAAATTCTGCTCCACAAAAAAAATATATAATAATAATATTTATCGCTGCGGTACACTGAAATAAAGGCAGAGTGAGCACTCTCGCGTCATAGCATCTCTGTGCACGCTGCCAGACAGACACAGCAGACAGACTCAGACAAGGCACAACATGGACCAAAACGCCACCATCCTACGAGTTAAAAGGAAACGGGGAACCGACCCCGCAGATGCGTTGTTGTTGGCCTGCAAACGTATCCGGCCGGAGACAACCCAGAGCGCTGGCGAAACGGTACCAGAGCCTAGAGAAGCGGAGGTAGAAAACTCTGTCTTTAAACTCGTGGCGACCGTAGCTACACAGGTAAGAGGCCCGCCGTTAGCTACACGATTGCTGATGGCTAATGTCAACGCAGCTGTCCAAGAATATCTAATATTAATTTTTTTTGTTATGAAAGATTATTCAGCATAATTCACCAAATTAAGTGACCTATAAAAGTAGATTGTTGATAGCAGCAACTAAAATACAGCCAATGTATAAGATGAGCGCGACGGCTAAAAAGCTAACTGTTGTTAGCAAAGCAGCTAATTTTATCATAAGAGAATATTGATGGTGTTTTCTAACCTTTTTTTTGTTGTTTAATGAAAGATTGGCTGCTGGTACATTGTGAAATTATTTCAGTAATGTAGGGGACATAATCGGGTGGAGGAATATAGTTGTAGTTGTGTTTTTTTTTAAAAAGCTATAATAAATAAATGTATTAAGACGTTGCTATTGCGTCATTTAGGATTTTTTTACTTGTTTGTTTTTGGACAGGATGCTCCAGTTCAGACACAGGTTCGACAGGCATTGGCCCGTCCCCGCATGGCTCACGCACTGCGTCCTTCCGCTGCCAGTTCACAGCGGATCATTGGGGACCTCCGCAGCACAAAGTGGAGCACCAGGCGGGAGGAACGCTACAGGCTTATTTCCAGCCACCGCACAGCCCTGTCGAGCCCAGCTGAGCAGCAGAGCCCACCGACAGATGTTTCTGAAAATGAAGAAGATGCCACAAAAGAGCAGGACAAAAGTTGGACTCTTGGCGAAATCCAAGTTGTTGATTTGGTACATGAGGATGTACAAGATCCAGACAAGTCATCTGGAAAGGTTAGGGCTGTCATCGTTGTGCTATTGGAGTTCAAATAAAATGTCCCATTTAAAACAAAATAATTTTTCAAGAACCATTTAGTAGTAGTGTTTACATTTGCCTTTTCATATTTCTTTTAAAGTAAATTTTTTTCTGTTTTGACAGATTTTGTCCACAGATCCCGAAGTGATCCTGTGCAACAACACTAAAATGCTCCGTGAGCGTTTATGCCTTTCTGGAGACCGACAGGGCGAAGAGCACCGGGAGCAGGAGGACGACTATGTCTATGATCTGTACTACCAGGAAATGGCCACACCAGGGTGGATCCAGGACATCCTGTCTGTCAGGGCCTATGCCGATGAGGGAGAACTGGTGTGTTTGGATGGATGCACAGACAGATGAATGAGTGCTGACATCGGAGTGAGTGAATGAATTCCTGAGTGTTGCAGTAGAGTGTAGCATTTGAGGATAGTAATTTGAGCTGATTGAATGCCTGATTGAAAAGATTGTTGCATCTTTTAGCCAGTCTTTTAAGAAAGATAATTTAAATTAGCTTGTCATTAAGGGTGAAAATCAAAAAGTACCTAGTTTACCAGTACAATATGCTGCACTCGCATAATAATACAACTCTGCAATTCTGCAATAATCAATATATTGCAATACATTTGTGTCAGCTATATCAATAAAACTCAAGTATAAAAATATCCTTAAAATTGCAAAGCTTAAATTAAGCCTGAATTTACTGTATAATAGTACCATAATATGAAACAAAATGATTTCCATTCAGTTTTAGGCCACACCTCTTTTTACACTGATTGTCTTGGTCAATACAGCTACCATATCTATCAGTAGAAAAAAAAAATTGTGTTCTTTGGTTGATGTAATTATCCTATTTGGAATCTAAATCTACTATAATGTGTTTTTATAATGAACTCAAGCAACAATGTCCTATACTGTACTATGTATTGCATTACAAATTACATTAACAGTATATAGCAACCACATTTAGTTGTTCCCTAGCATAATTGTCCTTTACCTTGTATAACTTTCCAAAGTACTCAGGATTATATACGCACACAAATGTTGTTGGCTATTACTCTTCTACTGCTCATTCTTCTCAAATCTGGCACCTCTACTTTTTAAACTTTGACTGACTGTACTGATGAAATTTAAACTTCCAGGTGCCTGAGCTTGTGGTTCACGAAGAGGAGGTGTATGAAGACGAGGATGACGAGAACGAGGAAGGAAATTGGAGGAACGACTACCCCGATGAAGAGGGTGACGGAGACAGCGACAGGGAGGAGCGCTATGGGGGTAAGTATTTCTCCTTGTTTTATTTTTTTTTTTAACTTGGGATCAGGACTGACAAACTGGCATTCCCTGATGGTGCTCAGGTTACTGGGAGGAGGAGCACTCGTACAGCCGGAGGAGCTGGGAGCACTACCAAAGGGAGGTGCTGCACGAACTCGGGTGCCGCGGTGAAGACGGTGACGATGAGGACGACGGAGACAAATATGATTCAGATTGAAAGTGAATTATTGCTGTTTTCCTTTCACAAACCCCAACTTCATAAACATCTGTATGAGAGCGAGGAAGAATGGTACAACAAAAACAGTATTGATTTTCCCCAAAATTGCATTCCATTAAGATTTGATATATAATTCGGCTTACGTTTATATTTATCTGCTAGTATTCGCTTTAGGCATTCACTCAGAACAACTTATTTGGTTAAAGGCCTTCCTCTTTGTTATATAGATGTTGAGGTAGGTGCCTGAGAATTAATTTTTTTTTTTTTTTTTTTTTATATAACTGTTGGAGTGACTTTTGTATGGGTGTTTGTTCCAAGTGGATGTGTGTAAAAATGTTGCACATTAGTGTGATTTGCTTTGTATGCTTTGTGCTGTTCAAACCTGAGTTAGCGTGATGTCTTGCGTGGCTGCGTGTGGTGGCAAATTAAAGAGCATCTTCGTGCATGGTAGAGTGTAAACGTGTCGTGTGTTAGATTTGGCATTACGTGAAGGTGTGAAGCTACCGTATGAGTTCAGAGGTAAAATTTTTTTTTTTTTTTTTTAAGTTTGGATTGTTTCTTGAATGCTTGTTATTGAATTAAAACTGTTTTTGTACATATGTAGATGTGTATAAAAAGAATGCTTTCAAAATAAAACACTTGTTGGTTGACTTTATTGCGTGATAAAGGTTCAGTTTAAGTCTGAAGAGAGTTATAAACCAGTAGTACATTTGAAAATGACACCGGACAAACTCTGTAACTTAATGACCTCTGTTACATTGCAATTGGAATCTGTTCCACAATATTTATTTACATAAGCCCTCAGGCATTATGAATGGAGATGGTGCAAACAAAGCATAAACTTAACACCGTGACAATTCTTGCAGATCAAAATATGTCATTCATTTTCTACCGCTTTATCTTGTTAGGGGTCGCGTGTGACTGGAGCCTATCCCAGCAGCTTTGGGCCTGAGGCGGGGTACCCCCTGTACAATGGCCAGTTAGTCACAGGGCTAACATCAAAAGATGTCTTGTAAAAATATTTTTTTTAGTAAGCTACAGTCTTGAGTTATGTTTTCAGCCAGTGTGACTTGGACAAAAATCCCAGAAATGTAGGATGAAGTTTACATGGGACAAGTTTGACACAGTCTTATAGAACTTAAATATATGTGACATGGCTACAACCTCCAGTGCAATGTTTCTTCATATACAATCAACACTTATTCACAAAGTACATAAAGTAACCTCTTAAACAAATGAATATAGCAGCAAAAAATAGTATTTAATCACTTGGTAAAGGCATCTTACAAAATAAAGCAGAGAGGGCAGTGTGCAGATATACCTCACTTTAAAGCCATACATTAGTCACTGTAAACCCCTTATGGCTTTAAAGTTAATACTTCTTTATACTTAATAGTATCCCTTTAAGGAAATGACTGCCAGGTTTACTCATTTCTCATAAGCATTTTATCTATACTCAGACATACTTTAAAGTAAAATAAGCTTTAAAATTGATTTTGAAGCATCACTTAAGGTCAAAATCAAAAAGGTGATTCAAATGTGTGTTGATTAAAGAAAATACTGTAAACAACCACATATAGTAAACAAAAAGAAGTGTGTCCAGTTGTTAAATTCCCCAAGATGCGTTTGAATTCCAGTGTCAACTTGTAAGTGATCGCCAACTGTGGCAGTGTTGTAAAAAAGTAAACCCAAATAGCTTTAACATAATGCACAGGATTGCTTGAAATAAATTAATAAAAAAAACGAACACTTCCCCCTCCTCCATTATTGTTGAGTATAAACATTTGAGCTGCTACTCGCTTTTGTCCATTTCTGTCAGAACACAGTAGCAGGAGTACTGTGTAAAGTAAGTCAGTGAACCTGCAATGAGAGATGAAAACACGTTGAGGAATCATATTTAAATTAAATCTAACTTTAAGTGCAGGGTTTGTGTGGTATACTCACGCAGCAGTTTAGTGATGACAGGTGGCCTCTTGGACTCTGGCAGGTAGACGCCGAAAAAGTAGACCGGCACGCCTGACAGCGCAATGGCAATGCCGATCAGAGAGTTGAGCGTGTCACTGTAGAGAGGCACGGCCACCAGAAACACACTGCACAAACAATACACCACTGGGTAGAACAAAGTCAGCTGCAAAGAGAAAAGATTGGAGATGGTGATCAGTAAAATATAGACAACATACAGTAGGTGTAGCGTACTGAACCTTGAGAGGCCTGGGTCGGTCCGGTTCCTTCCAGCGAAGGTAGATTTGTCCAGCAATAGACAGACCCATGAAGAACCAGTAACTGAAGCTGTAGTAGTTTATCAGCTGAAATACATCCTCAACTGTCAGGTAGATCAGTGACATGATGCACTGAGTAACAGAAGACATTGAGGAGTGTCAGTAAAACTTACAATACTTTTCCGTTGAGTTCGAGTGACTTTGCACTGCAAGTGAGTATGCACACACAAATCTCATGCATTATATACCTATTTCTATACGTACGTTAAAAATCAGAGCAGGAATTGGAGTGAACCTTTGAATATGGATCATGGACAACGCATCTGGAAGGTGACCTTCACGAGAGCCCACAAAGAACAATCTGAACACAAGGAAATAACGTCATGTTATATTGTGCTCATGTAACACTCACACACACCATTTCAACTGACAGGACAAATATTAAGGCTTTCTAGTAACTCTCTCATCACCACCACTGAACAAACACCATGTTGTGTGTGTGTTCTACCTGGATGCTGCTATAATGGAGGCATTGAGGCCTCCGTAGCAAGACAAAGCCACAGCAATGGGTATGATCCAGCTCATCACTCCCAGAGTATGATCTGCAAAAGTCTACATCAAAAACAGGAGATTGTTAGCCAGCTGGAATACATGCATCAACCTGTTGTATGAAAGGTTGACTCACCACTGCCACTGCATCACTGGCAAGTATTGCACTAATGTCCAGGACTGCATAGTAAGCAATATTAGTGAAGATGTAGATGATGGTGACTATCGGCATAGAGATGGCAATGGCCAGAGGTAGGTTCCTGTAAAGAAGGAAAGGTGAGACAAACATTTTCTGTATTCTCCCATTTCATAATTATCTAAACAAACACAAAGTCACCTTTCTGGGTTTTTAATTTCCTCAGTGACAAAGTTGAGAGTGTCCCAGCCGGAGTAGGAGAAAAGTGCAGAATAAAGTGCGAGTGCAATGTGGCCTGGATCAGTCGATGATCCCTCAAAGGATGACTCAAGATTAGAAGTGTAACCTAAAGCAGCGAGAAGCTCCTTTAATAAATGCATCAACATTCATTACACAAAGCAAGCTGTGACCACATTTACCTTGGCACAGCTTCACAATGCCGGTAACTATGATCACAATGAGTGCTGCCACCTTGGCGTAAGTGAAAATATCCTGGACTCGGGTTCCCCACTTTACATAGGCGGAGTTAATAAACGTGAGCAGGCCTGAGGGGGCAAAAAAATGTTACTTGTTTATCTTTGTATATGAATAGCGGCATAACAGCAGACTACTCACATATACACGCGGCAGCTATGAGCCTGGCTGCTGCATATGGAGGTTCACATGTCGGAAAGAGCGGCTGAACCAGGTAGTTGGCAAACGTTATGGCTATAACTGCTTGGCTGGTGGGCTCAATAATCAACAGAGATGTCCACAGTCTAATAAATGCTATAAATCCACCAAACGATTCCAGGATATATGCATAAGAAGCCCCTGATTTGGCGATGGTGGTGCCCAGCTCGGCGTAGCACAAGGCCCCTACCACAGAGAATACACCGCCTATGGCCCAGATGACCAGCGACAGTCCGTATGAGGCGCTGTATATCAACACTCCTTTAGGCGACACAAAGATGCCAGAGCCGATCATGTTTCCTACGATCAGGCTGACGCCGTTGAGCAGCGAGATCTCCTTTTTAAGCTGCATGCTCTCCTTCAACGGGTCCTTCTCACCAGGAGAGTGAGCTGCACCGCCCTTTAGCTCCGTGGATTTTTCTTTATTGTCCATGACTCTGTCGAATTTGGGGCTGAAGCAGGTGCAGATATTTCAGGCCCCTCACTGTTTAAGGCAACAGCCTGCTGATAGAAATGCAAGTCAAACTCAATTGAATAAAGAGGCAGTATGTGTCAGGCATTAAACAAGTTGGTTAATACATAATTTGAACCGACACAGATATAGCCGGTTTATTCAAATGGTCAAGAAAGCATTGAGGGTCACAAACCAGCATTATTTACAGGTGAGTGAAAAAAGGGCAGTGAATTTGCATTGAACAGCCAACAGCGTTCAATATTAGGAAACAAACAGCTGTCATGGCAACTCTATTCAAAGTGGTGAGTGGTAAATATGACTTTCGTGATTAGTCTGGTTTTGGTTTGCAATCTATAGACAGAGCAAGCACTGATCCAAACTGCTATCGACCTATCTCTATACTGCCCATGTCTAAGCAAAGTCTTCCTGGAGACAAATCAAATCTTGTATGATTTGCAGTCTGGATTTTTGTCTGGTCACGGATATGTTACAGCCACCTGAAAGGCCCGTGATGATTTCATTTCAGCACTAGCCCTCTGTATGGCCACCTTAATTGACCTATTAAAGGCCTTTAATTCGGTCGACCACAGAACATGCTCTTTAGTCGAAATGCTGATGTCCACTGCCTCCCTACAATCACCACTGCAGATTGCTTGGTTTTAGATTATGTCACTAAATACAAATATCTAAGTATCTGGTTGGACTCATCCCTGTCTTTTATCACACATATCAATATCCTTCAAGCAAAAGTCAAAGTCCGACTGGCCTTCCTCTTCCACAATAAAGCTTCTTTCACTCAGGCCACCAAACACACACTTGTTAAGATGACTCTGCTCCTAATCCTGGACTACGATGACATCATCTACAAAATGGCATCAAGCTCTGCTCTTAAAAATCTGGACACCCTCTATCACTCGGCCATACTTTATCAGTAACGCTCATTGTCATACCCATCACTGTGAGCTTTACAAACTGGTGGAGCCTCTCTTTTAGACTCGGAGGCTCCATCACTGGCTCCTCTTTTGCAGCAGCAAACGATTGGAACATGCTGCAAAACACCTTCAAGCTTTCATCTTTCAAGCCAAGTGTCCATTTTTACACAGAAACCCCGGCAGGTTATAGCTGACACTGGGCTTGTAGGTAAACCTGGTTCTCAAGTCTAAACCAAAGCTGCATCTTAAGCAAGAGTTTAACTCAACCTAAATGCAATTTTTCCAAACTGAAACTGTTTTTTGTGCAACAGGGATATGTAAATGTTGTGTGGCCACAAATGAACATCCTCTATTACTTTGGAAGCTACAAAAACTCACACAAAGAGAAGTATAGACTACAGGTCTTTCATAGTAGCACACAGTAGGCCTATTGTTTTTCAGCTTGAGTGCAGGTGAAGTCAAATCTGTTCAAATACTGCACAGTCAATGAATGAGGCAAACTATCAAAAAATTGATTTCTAGAAACCTAAGAATATACAGCGATCCCAGACTAAGTACTAAAGCGAAATGAAATTGAGCGGAAGTACGTAGGAGGGCGGAGCCAGGCTACACTGCTGCTGCTGTTAAAGTAAATATCACGATCTGAAGTGTAAACCTTCCCACACTAAACTCAGGAGACTCCAAAAGAAGATGTGAAAAAGGTGCATGTGCTGTGCTGATAGTTTCATAATGAGGCTGTTACTTCACTCCAAATGGGAATAGAGTAATTTAATAGATATTTCAATCCAGCAGAATGGAAAATAATAATAAATTACATTTAGTTGAAGAACAAAAGGAGAAAGGGATGCATCTAAAAGTGAGGGTGCTGCTGCTGTGGCTGGTGTTGTGCCAATATTATGCGTATAGGTATTAGACTATGGGGTTCTTATATTAGGGTAGTGTTAGATCATGAATAAAAAAATTAAAAAAACATAACAATATGGACTGAACTTTTGTCTGAGGGGGCAGAAAACTAAAAGGCCTTCAGGTATCCGTATCCGTGAAATAACCCATTATTTACTGGATAAGTGTAGTGAGTCATCTTCCTTTGATTTAGCCTACATTTGTGAAACCGGTTGTTGTTTTCCTCAAAGCCCAAGCCCTTTTCTCTTAAGTTAAGCTAGTTCTGCTTACAGGTAAAGCCACAATCTCAGTAAAATAATAACTGAACGCATATTTTTATTGAGTTTAAAAGACGGATTAAAAAACAAATTTGCCGGAATGGAAAAATAAATCCAGTCTTCAGCAGCATCCCGAGTCAGTGTCTATTGCGTAAATCAAGCTACATTAGCACAATAGCTAACTTCCGCTCCTTTCTTCAAAGTAAACCAACGCAAACGAAGAAGTAGCTTGTACTCGACAGTATTTTGCCATTTAGATTTGTAATACAAGAAAGATGAATAAGTAAACTGGGCTTTAAAAATCAAAGAAGCTCATTTATTTAATCGAGGTATATTTTCATATATTATGAATATATATGAATCATAGTCGGTAAACAATAATATACAGGATCAGATGTTGACAGATATAAGATATAACTCTGGATAACTAACCTTTGATTTTGTAACTAGGCTAATTGTTTGAATTTGTTTCGGGATAAATGTACACATTCCAGAGCTAAATCCGCTGTCAGTATGCGTGCTTTCATTTTGAAGGAGAAGTGGCACCTCCGTGTTACGCACAGTACGCCTCTTGCAGCAACAAACAGGACTTGGCTTTTGTCTTAAATTCAGGTGTTTCTTTGTTAACACGTTAATTGATACAAGATGTGTTCTACGACGATGACTTGAAAATGTTTTCCAGTCTTACCTACGTTGGCTTTGTCCTGCTGCCCAGTGATATTTGAGAGGCAGCCCGGACGGTGTCCTTTAAAGTGCATCTGCGCCCCGCAAACAACTGGCTGCTGCCTCTTCAGCTTCGAGGAGCCGTCACGTGATCCCGCTGGACCGCTGCGGGCGCCTCACATGAAACCTAGCCTCCTGCATGTGTCAGGCTTCTTTTCAGAACAGGATGTTTGTCTTCCGATCAGTCCGTTTGTTTGTCACTCACTTACTGTCAGTTATTAATTAAATGATTATGTTTAATGACCTGTAACAGCAGACACACGTGACACATGACCGGGAGGGGCGGTACTAAAGGCTAGGGGCCATAAGCAGAACTTTTAGGAACATTAGGCATATGAATAATCAAGATAAAATAGTCACTATATTTTTTTATGCGTCATTTTTTATTAAATGCCACAAAGGCTGATTAATGTGTTTCTTTGCATACAGCATTCTACCCTTTTTGTAACTTATATTACAATAGTCCCAAAATTAAGAGATTTAAAAACATGTATGTATAGAAATTAATGTTGGCTAATATGAAACATGCTTTGTGAGAATTATATAGCAAGAGGTATTTGTATTTAACAACTTACTATGAAAGATTTATAATTTATTTAAATGATAGTCACTTGGAATGGATTCATGTTTAACCCCACAGGGTCCCCACAGGCCATTTTTATATATTTTTCTTTTTTTATTTGGTCATTGCTATGACTGTTTTATGGCATGAATTTCTGCAAGAATGTTTATTTTTTTGACATTGTGTTAAATCTCATGTCGGTGACTCAAGTCTATTATACACAACTGGAACTTTCCAGACCCTCTGGGGACCCTCGAGCTGTACATATAAAATAAATACTGTTTCTGCTTTTTTTTGTTATTTATCACAGAAATAATAAAGCTATAGTGTGTTTGTGTGTGTGTCAAAAAGTAGCAACAACATTGATTTCATTGTATTTTTAATGAGGGATTCTTAAAAATAATTAATAATCCATTTGGTTTATATCACACTACATTATTCAGTCACTCCACAGTCACACACTGGTGGTGAGCTACACCTGTAGCCACAGCTGCCCTGGGACAGACTGACAAAGACGTGGCAGCCATTTTCCGCCTATGTTCTTTCTTACCACAACCAAACATTCTCACACATTCCTATGGTGGGAAAAGTGTCTTGCCCAAGGACACAACAGCAGTATGAAAAGTTATAGGACGCCCAGAAATGTATATTTTTGGCTTGGGGGTCCCAGAAGGATAGTAATTTGTGGGGTCTACAAGAGTTAATATGCTTAATGTGTCTCAGGTTCAATGTGGATTTGGGGTCGCTGTGTATCTCCTGCTCCCAGCCCCCACTGTCTCTAGAAACACCTTTGGAAGGACATACTTAGCCAGTGTCGTTATGTGTCTCAGGTTTTAAAAAAGAGCTGCCAACACACAACACAAGACAAATCTTTTTTTATTTTTATATACAAACACATATATTTAGTTAACAACTGACTCTGGAGAATATTATGCCACTGTGTGGGCTAGTTATGTCTAAATAACTGTCCTTAAACGTCACATGTGGAGAACAGACACGTAATTAAAGTGATCCGGTTAAGAGCGTGGGCCTCTCTGCTCGCAAAATGCCCGTTAACTCTATGTGCCCCTTTAAATGATAGTTAAATGTAAAGGCTGGTGCAACAGCTCAAAGGACATACAGTATATCTGCTGAAGTTGTATAACTCATAATCTCTTTTAATTTATTTCATGCCCTGCGACTAACTGGCCACTGTCCAGGGTGTACCCCGCCTCAGGCCCAAAGCTGCTGGGATAGGCTCCAGTCACCCGCGACCCCTAACGGGATAAAGCGGTAGAAAATGAATGAATGAATGAATTTATTTCATATTTATTTTACAATTACCTACACAACACATTCTACTTCACATCAGTTTTTAAGTTTCTAAACCTGACCTTGAATAAAAAGTGTTTATTAATTGTAATGAACAGTGATGTTTCAAAGCATAGAAATCAATCAATAAATAACACATTTGAAAAAGTATTATTAAAAGAGATGATTTAACAGTTATGACAAGGCATGTGTGAGGTGAAAACTGGAGGTGATCATTTTTTGTTCACAAATAAGCACAGATTAAGAAAAAAAAACAACTGCCAAAATCCGATAAATGGGTGTTTTTCCTTTGCCAAATACTTTAGTTTGTCTTTTAATGAGTAAATAAATCCATGCGTAATGTAAGAAGACGTCAGGGAAATTCTCTTTTGACCAATGTTCAGTTGACGTTTACTCTGTGGTTAGTTACATTTGGGTCAAAGTTTGTAATCCAAAATTTCGCAAATGTAGTTCCTCTGGTTTGAGTGGTTTCAGAGTTTTGGAGAGGTGTTACCTTTGTTAACACACTGTCTACATTTATTTTCTTGTGGGCTGGACAAAGTGATGAAAAATGACAGTCTAAAGTAACGTGTTTTACAGTAAAATATTTATTAAGTAAGATGGTCTACATTTAGACTTAGTTAAAATAAACAGCAACATTGATTTAAAATGTATCTAGATTTTTGTGTATTTTAAGTTTTATGTATTATGTTGTTCCAACAATTTGGTCTTCTGTAGAATGCATTTATTTATTATTAAAACTGTTGGGAAAAAAGAGAAGGCAGATCAGTGTTTTTTTTTTTGTCTCTGCATACCCCTTCCTAATTTTGACATGCACTGTAATGTGTCGAAACCTTGAAAAAAAATTAATATTTCAGCCAATAAAGATCCTGAGACGAGGGCGCTGAAAGGAAAGGGATGGTTTGCTGTGTTATTATTTTGACCAATGATTGTAAAAAAATATGCTGTCTTCTGCCCATTGGTCCCCTATTCACCGATATTGTCGTTATCACAGAGCAATGAAATGGCGGTTACATCCGGGCTTTTCGCCTTCTACTGCTTAGTAAAACAATAGTTTTCAGATAGCATAAACGGACATAGAGAGTTGCCATGTAGTAAAAACTTATCTCTAGAGACTGGAGCCTCTTTTGCACCAGGCTGTAAACATGAGTTGCCATTGGGTTTCTCCTTATACTTCTGCTTTTGAAGCCTGCCCTCTGGTGGACGGAGGTATGCCGCTGTATGGTGGCGCCCTTAATCCAAGACCTTTTAAGGGGTTCCATGATAGAGGCTTGGTTTTGAAAGTACAATAGAAAAAAAAAGATTATAACTATCATCAGACAGATGAATTGACTCATGGTTAAATGTTTTAATCTGATGAAAAAAAAAGTGGTTATGGTTCATTCAGTAATAGCACGTTCAATAGTCATTTTAACCTTCTGTAAGTCTGTTGTATTTGTGCAGTTAATAATGACGTTGTGACATCAACATAAAGTCTGTCAGAAACTTGGAATGGTTATGACAGTTACAGACAGCAAATATTTTGGGGCAAGAAAGAACCCTTTTGGAATCACAACCCCAAGGTCACGGCTGTTCCACTTATGATCCTTTGCTTACCTGTGACCTTTTATTTCTCCCCCTTTCTGAGCTCTGTCTCTTCTTTTTAGTTTGTATTGTGTATTTTTATTTTATTTTTTTCCCCAGGGGTCAGATCCAGTCCGATCTTTGGTCCTCTTGTAGGCTGAACTTTTCCCTGGCCTTCCTTAGCCTTTGGCTCTCTTGGGGTAACCTTTATGTCATAAATACTCATCAATACTCACCAGATTTGATTTCTGGTTTCTGTCACTCCAGGACCCATCCACATGAATACTGGCCTATCAAAGATCCCAAACAGGACTATATAAGTCCTGCGTTTGATGACATACAGGTCAGGGATTTTTTTGTTTTTACCTGTGTGCGCGTCAGCTCCGTACATCTGTAGCAAGGACTATAATCAGGTAGATTCTTTGATTTATTCATAAAAATGTCCAAGCAAACCAACTCCACAGAGTTTTAATTAAACAAATGCATTTGGAACAGACAGTGTGCAACAAAGGTTGGTGTGTGCTTGTTCTTCTTTTAGAGTTCCGTAGATGACGTGGTGGTTAAATAACAAGCTTGTGAAACATAATTACTTAAAAAAAAACTTAAACTTGGAACAAGATATAATGAAGTACAATGGTGGGAGTAGAAAACAGGAAGGAAGAGATCATTGTGCAGCTGCATTTTCTGTTTCTCTGTCAGAAGAAGATAGTTTGTCTTTGTTTTGTAGCTTTTCACAGAAAATAATATACAAATACTTGATTTGAAATACATTAATCAGAATAAAAGCCACTCCTATGTAAACACTATCATCAGACTTTACATTTACTCTACAGGGCCACTATTACCAGAGTTTACATGAGATGGAGTTAAAAAAAATACCATAGTACCATGTTTGTCTTCTGCTTATTCCATTTAGGGGTCATTGGTGACTAGAGCGTATTCTAGCAGCTTTGAGCCAACCATTCATCCTAACATTCATTCACTAGAGATACTTTAGATTTGCCAATAGAACCAGTCGGGAAATTGCAAATTGTGCAAAATTTTTTGCATAAAACCTGCTTTTCACCAATGTGTTCACTTTCCATGATTGTAAAACTCAAGTTAAAAGATTACAGTCTTAATAGAGCACATAGTTTATTGACTCGCAGAAGAATAGGAACACATTCCACAAATGATCATTCTTGAAGAAGCATTAGTTAAGCACAAAATGTAGAGTTTATTTTAAAGTAATTAAAACTAACGCTAAATGAGAATGGTGTTAATATGAGTCTATTTGACACTTTTGTGACAATTATGTATAATTCTCATTTTGTCATAGGTCTCAAGAGTTTCTGGTAATTTTTGATTTGTCCTCTTACAGTAGAGAATACAATGTTACAAATACAGTACAGCACTACCACTTCACCACAGTTTCAATTTTGTTGCAGTAAGTTATGGCTTGCTCTGTTCTGCAGTTCCCATCTTGAATTAAGAGGCGATCTTTATCACACTGCGGTCTGGCATGTCTTGTCACGTGGTAATGTAGATAAGTCAAGGTATAAAATGCTACAAGGTTTAAGACAAAAGGCTTTATAACTCCCAGTGGAGAAATATACATGCATGTGAAGTGTTGTATGAGCTTAACCTCATAAACGTATTATTATATTATAAACATTATTGTACGCTGTAATAATTGGAATGGTCAAAAACAAGTGGATGTTTGTGATGGAAACAATAAATGCAAAGCCCCCAGAGAGGAAACAGACTGAGATACGCAGGGGACACTGAGCAGGAAAGACTTGAACATGCTTACTTTGTACCAACAATAAAACCAGACACATGCTACTGTATTAGCTCTTTTCACCTAAACAACTTTAATAACTGCATATATACATATATACTTCTAAAGCACACAAAGAAGTAAAATTATTTAAATGACAGAAGTAAATAAAAGTGCAAATGTCACAGTCTCTAAAGTTCACTCTTAGGATTTACTGAAAAATAATATTCGGTTTTAAGTTTTGTTTAGACATTAGACTTGAGATGGCTACAGCTGTGATAAACAGCTTGTGTATATCTTCACGTACACAAGCTATTTATTGTCTAATACATACTTACAGTATACATAAATCCCATACATATTATGGGTTTAACTTCTGAAACTTTGTGGGAAATACAGCTGGTCTCTTCACTGAAATTCTATCAGTATTTTTAAAATCTAAAGTGCTACTATAAATATTTTACACTTAGCTAGAAAAAGTAAAAAAAAAAAGCTTATGAAAAGTACAAAACAGCTTCTATTTTACAATGGTAATGCCTTTAAGTATGTCATTGTTTCCCTGACTGAAATTAAACTTAGCCACTTGTCTAGTTTTCATTCATAAATTTCATTCTTCTCTTTACATAATAGATACAGCAAATGTTTTTACACGTACAGGCTCCAGGCCCGCACACAGAGTTCCTGAGACGGTCTTTTCTCCACTATATAAGTGAAGATGAGATATTATTTAGGACAGCAGTAACAGCGTATTCAACACCAGAATTAATCCAGCTTTGTTTTGATTACAGAGAGCTCAGATCCATCCATAGGTAACAATGAACATGTGGGACTGTTGAGGTGAGTTTGGTGGTGCTCGGAGGAAGCTGTGTACGGCAGCTCCCATCTGTCTGCCCTGGGTGTGAATGGGGTGAATGGAAGCACTTTGGGTGCCCAAAAAGGGTACAAAAATGCATACTATTTACCATATGTATGAGACTCAGAATCATGTTTAACAGTCTTATTTCCTGCTTAAACCTTGTTTGTGTGGGTGTTTAATTCCATCTAACTCTGAGTCTGCAGCATGTGTTGTTTGGTAGAGCCTGTGCTGCTGCTGCTTAGGGCTGAGCCACACGCCTGTTTCCGCATCCAGTCCAGCAAACAGAAGCGAAGCATCAGGAGGAAGCCTGGGAACACACACAAGAGTGATTAAGTCACAAAATAATAAATTCCAAAACCATTTAGCAAATATTAAGCATTAAAATAAGAGCGTACAGAGCTGGATAAATTTATGTTTTAAACCTTAGTCAAAAATACTATAAGCCCCAGTAAAAGAAGGCCTTGCTTAACCTTGATCAAACTTTGTCCCATGGAATTATAAGCTTCTATCTTTCAGAGTGGTTTTGAGAGAAAGAGGTTTAATGTTTGAAACTCTTAATTGGCAACAAAGACAAATGCATTTAGATATGCCTTTTATGATAAGAACATAATCAGATCAGTGTATACTACTTTTTAAATCGACACAATTTGTATTTCTACAATAATATTGAATATTCTGTCCAGAAAATCCTGTAAGCATCAAAGTAAATCATCTGTGTTTGTTTGTGTAGTTAAAGTCAAACCTTGAAAAGAGTTGAGGATACAGGACAGAAACAGAATAAAGTCAGTGAATGGTCCAAAATCCAGGAAGGTGAGACCCCAGGTGGTCCCGAAAAGGCAGCTAAGACCCCAGATACTGAGGAAGGCCACCCGGTTCTGCCTCCACTCGTCCCTGTTGCGGATTTCTTTGTAAACCAGGATGAGCATCACCAGTCCCGACGACACCAGGATGGCTAACAGCGTCATGTTGATGACATAATGTGCCAGCAAAGCCCTGTAGTTATTTTTCATCCAACACCTTGAAATGTGCAAATGGTAAATTATAAAACTGTGCATTGTTTTGTCTTATTTACATTTAATACACCACAGAACTGGCTTACATTTGGTAGGGATCGGAGAGATCATCACTTGGGTAAACCTTTTTCAGGCCATAAATATCTTTCATTGCTGACAAGATGATAACTGGAACAGCCGGCACGACTAGAAATAAAAAATAACAACAAGAAATAAGACAATGTTTATATTCATTAGGACGTGTATATTATATATAAATATTTCACTTTAAATACTTACCAAAGCCAATAAAGTTCCAAATCCATGGCTTTGGGTAGGCGCTAAAAACCATGTGGACCAACCAGAAACTATGGAAAACCTCTATTCCCATCCACATCAAGGAGCTAAGCAGAGCATAATGGAGGCCTGCTCCCACCCAGGCACACACACTCTCCCCTCCCACATTGGCCCAGACACCGGTGGTGAAGAACAGCAGGTTGAGGAAGGCGAGGGACACTGCCAGGCCCATGTGAATCAGTGTTGAATGCTCTTTAGATTTCCGACTAGAGGGGACAAGAAAGAAAACATGTTACTCCAATCACTTTTTGTGTAATGTGGAGCTAAAATCAAGTTTACCTCTTTCTGCAAAAGTAAATTATAAGAGCAATACAGCTGATCAGAGACACAGCACAGCCCAGAGATGTAATGACAGTCAGTGCCAGGAGGTGGCGCACTGGTTTAGGCTTTAGTTGCTGTTGGGGAACACAGGTGAACGTTTCTTTGGTCCTCCATATTAGTATAATAATTTTTATTCACATTTATCAGTGTATTTGTTGAAAACTTACCACAAGGACAGTGAAGTAAGTCAGATGGTTACATAGGCACTCGGTCTGTTTTTCTCCTATGTTACGTGTCTCACAGCCATCCACCAACCAGTTCACCTTTAGGGGGTCTGTACAAAAGAAATAAAGATTTAAATCAATTTACTGCAGACTATGTGTATGTTAAATGATACTGGGACTTAATAGTTTTTTTTAGTTAAGTTGTCATACCATTTTTGGTATCCCATGAAACGCATTTTCTCGAATGAGTTTTCTGAAAGAAGGGAGACATAAAGTAAATGTACACTTTATGGTTTAATTTAAACCTGTCTGCATTTTATAATAGTCTCAATGTCTCAGATGTACTATTTTGTCATTTATGTGTCATTACTTTTCCAGCTTGGATGTTAAAAGGATAGTTAGATGTGTATCTAGCTAATTTGCCCCGTTTTGGAGAAACAGAAAATGAAAAATAAAAAAATGTAGATACATTTTTGTGGTGGATAGATAATACATCCCCAAAATACATGTATGCTGAGGAGCCCAACGCAGTTAAGAGTTGGGGTTGAATAAAATGAGGAACAGAAAAAAAAGCAGTCATGTTTCCTATCTCTAAGTATTAACCCACTTTTACAAAATACTGGACTATCCCTTTAACTTATGTGACATAGAACACGTTCGAGTACAAAGCACTGTCTGATCTCGCTGAGCTTCTGCAAGCCATGAGGTTAAAAATGGTTTCTGTTTGTATGGTAGACATGCAAGCGCTGTGGTCACCGCGTGCTGGGTTTGAACAACACTTACATGTACAACATCATGACTGAAACTAATTCTGATCGGCTCAGGCAGATCTCTAATGACCTCGTTCTCTATGACGATGCCCACCACATACACGAGGATTTTACCATCAGTTTGGCCTTCCTGAAACAAACAAACAAATACCATATAGTTCTGTTTGCTTTAGGAGATGCACATAGTTTGTGTGAAAGGTGTCTTTACCTGGAATAGGGAGTTGTTTCTGAAGTAAGAGCAGGCTACTTTTGGCATTTTTGCTGCTCTTTTTAGAGAAGAAGGTAGATAAATTGTAGGAATGGGCTCTGACTGAATTTCTTTAATTGGCTGTAAATATAAAAAAAAAAAAATTAAGGTCATCACAAAAATACAATAGCAAAACAGATTATGTTCAATGCCTTAGATTTAAAATTTTCATATATAAATTTAACATCAGCTTTTATTCAGTCAAAACAGTCAAAACATTTAAAGGCAGATCACATTAAAGTGCCACCCTGCTGCACTAAATGTGACTGTGCATCCCAGCCCTCACAGAACACCGGTGTAATGAGTAGAGACGCATGTAGAATAGTACTTACACACATAAATAGGCTATTTTAAAGGGAAAATGTCAGTCTGTAAAAGGCATTCTCTACTTGTCAGTAAAAAGTAAAAAAAAATGAGATAATTTATCTTTGATGTGCTATTTTTTTTCCATCGAAACACTCCTGACTTAAAACAAGAAAAAACACTTTATTTAAAATGAAGACATAATCAATCATTCTAATCTATGGTTGGAGTGAGCAAATTAGCCCCTATGATGCGTTTTATTTGTGTTGTGCATTAACGTTTCTGTGTCTTACCGATAATGTCACTTTGTAGCCTCGACTGTTGTCCTTCAATGTCAGCACAGTACTCGGAGCACAGGGATTTTGTGTGTTCTCTTCAGACTGGGGCTGGGTTGTTGTGTTCCTAGTCCTGAATGTGCCCATTAAAACACAGCACCATGATATTTAAGTGAAAAACTGTACTTCACAAAACACACAGGGGTATTTTTGCACACCCTAAACCCAAACACAGTACAGAGCCTAAGTTCCTCTTTGTAGTTAAGGCTCTTTTTCACATCCACTTGATTACATAAAGCTTTACAGTAGTGTGGCCTCAGCAATTAAGACAAAGTCATAGACGGAAGGATGTTTACAGAAACACCCATCATGCAGTTCACTGTGAAGGTGACAGCATATTTAAAGAAAGAAACTGTTTAATTACATGTTTAAATGGGCTGCCTTTTGGAGGCCACAGAAGGTCTCTCCTGCAAAAATCAGAAAAGATTAAGACTTTATCATAATCATTTAAACATTGTCTAGACAAATGAAATTAAGTGGTTACTTACTGCAATTGATGTAACTTCCGTAAAATTCATAGGCAATATATTTTGTTTGGCTGATTAAGTCATTGTTCACATTTCCATCAGCAATGCCATAGTTCTTTGCTTTAGGTTGGTTGGGGCCATTGGAGAACTGAGTACAACAGTAATCCTTTATACTCGAAGGCCAGCACAGAGGAAAAATCTCTCCTTCAATCTGTTTAAAAGAAATAACACTTTCAGAGACGTATGCACACTTTAAAGACTAATCTTTGTGGCTGTTGGTTTCTACAGTACCTTCAGCCTGAACTGGTCCAGCAGCGGCTCCCAGTACAGACTAAAGGAGCTTTGTGTTTTTGTTTCCTCGATGTGCTTGAGAGGAATGATGACCAGACTACTACACTGGGCTGTGATCCTTCCGTGAACAGAGAGCGAACTCTCGTCAGCTGAGATTAAAATATGATCACATCCAGTGGTTAGGTTGACGTTCAGACTCAGGGGGCCCCTCCCGTGGTGCCATGTGCCACTAAAATTCAGGTTCTGGTCATTGGAGCCTGACACTGAGAGACAAGAGACAGTAAAGAGATAGTAAATGACATAGTTAAGGTACAATATGTATTTTACCGAAATAATACAATAAAAAGCTATATAGTTCGAATAGCACCCTTTTCTCAAAAATTTAAATGTAGCCAATTATTGTTCAAAAAATATCAGAAGATTGTAATATATGAAAAGCTATTTGGTAAGTAACGGCATCAAAAGTGAATCTGAAAATCTTCACGGTAATGCACTTTTATGTCGTACATTGAGGCTATATTTGCATTAAAGAAACAACGCTGTGCACACATTTCTATACACTATACACAAACAAATTTCTGTGAAACCATAGGAAGACACTAAAACATATTTTGAGGTTTCAGTACATTTCATGTTGAAAATACTGTACTGATTCTTGTTCTAAAGTAGACTCCACATCCTGTCTAGACTTGTTAAGCTCAAGTTCAAGCTCAAGTGAAACTGCTTGGAGGACTAATAAACATGCCTTGTCAGCAATTTATTTGTTCTAACAAATAACCAGCGTAGAACAAACCTTTACCAAAATGTCATATTGGTCACAGGAATGAACACACCAATACAAGTGTTCAAAGTTCAAAGTTCAAAGTTTCTTTATTGTCCCTCTTGGGGAAATTAATTTTGCAGCATCATGCTCCTTAAAAAACACACAACATAGAATTACACCTCAACAACTCAAGAGCAGGATCAACAATGGAAATCACTAAAAACCAAGATAAAAATGTGCAAAATGGAATTAAAACATGAATAAATATATTGTGCAAACAAGCAATTATTGTTGTGCAAAATGATTACAAAGTGCTATGTGCCATTTAAGTGCCTCACAGCTGTCGATAAAAACGACATATTTAATCTTTTAGTCCTACAGCCCAGAGCTCTGTAGCGCCGGCCGGAGGGCAGCAGCTCAAACTCCCCTCTGAGGGGATGGTCTTGGGACTGAGCTATAGCACCAGCCTTCCTCTGCACCTGTCGGCTGTAAATGTCCTTCAGCTGAGCCTGACTCCTCCCCGAAATCTTACTGGCCACTTTAACCAGACTACCCAGTCTGTTTATGTTGGTCATGGAGAGGCTTCCAAACCAGGCAGCAATACAGAAGGATAAAACCGATTCAATAAAAGCACGATAAAACAGTGTCATCATTTCAGTGGATACATTAAAACTGTTCATCTTCCTCAGGAAGTACAATCGTTGTTGGACTTTTTTAGTGTTTTTTGTGTAAAAGTATATCACATCATTCGTCCAGAGGATACGTGCAGTCACAGATGTGGTACCTCACCTGTAGTAACTAAGGTAATGATGAGAACTGTGTTGAGAGTTCTTCTCAGTCTGAGCTCCATTGGTGAGAACTGTCAAAGAAACACAGTGATTTGTGAGTTGTTGTGAAAGAGGAACACTTTTGAGGTTTGTGTCGTCATGGTCAATGCCAGCAATTAGTCAGCAAGTTTAAAAAGTGAAAATAAAAGTTTTATTGAGAGCCTAAACTTATATTACTTCAATCAAGCACTAACTTCTCCTTGACATTGTTTCAATGTGCAACTTGAGATTACTGCACCGCTTTCTTAATGATACTATTCTTATTCAGACGCCTGCATTGTTATTTATAACTCTCTTATCAACAAATACAAGGGTTCAGACTCTGGATACACACACTGTTATCCATGGAAACATTCTTCCCGTTTAACTGTTACCATTCACACTCCCCTCGGGTCACTCTTTTGTCATGGCGAGCTTTGTTTTAAATAACAAAGTTGCCATTTTTCAAAAAAAAACAAACAACATATTGCTGCTGAGTTAATAGAAAGATTGGTGAAAGAAATTTTGGTTTTCTAATGCTTTTAGGATTGTTGTATCTCACAAACTGATGACTCTTTCCACGAGCCTACCTTTACACCAGCCCTTGAAGGTGTACAGTGAAAACAGTGAAAAGCTACTGTACAGCAGAGGTGGGTGACAAAGAGGAGAATGGAGGGGAAACAGTTGTGGTTATCTCTAACATCGTGCAGCAGGCAGGAACCAACAAACCTCTGACAATGGCGAAAGGTGACACAAGAAAGACAGAAAGACGACTATCGCAAAGGAAAGCATGGGGCCAGTCTCCTATTTTTACCCGTCTAGACAGGGGCACAAGAGGAGCACTAGTACCACACTGACACACAGAAGAGGCACACGTTGGTCTATGGGAGGGATGTTTTGAAGAGTTCTGATGTTATTAAAACGGAAAAGATGGAAAAAAAAAATAATATTAATAATTGAAATGAAAAAAAAAGATGCCTAACATTAACATAACTACTTTAAAAGAAAATTTATCCAGACAGCCAACGTCTAAATTTCCGACACATGACTAACATTGTGGTTTTGGCACTTCCCTTTTCGATAATTTAGTTATAGAAAGTTTTGGTAGAAATGGTGTGAAGAAACAACACAGTGGGTTGAATTAGGAAAGTAAAAATATTTACATTATCCCAAAAAAATAAAAAATGTAAGAAGCTGAGCCATTTAAATATAAATGGATCAGAAATCTAAGTGAGCACAATGCCCATAAACGGTTTAAGGTTTCTGATACTTCACTGATAACCAATCGGGTAAAGTGGTTCAGAGACGTAGGGTTCTGTGGTGGGATGGCAGGCAATGTGGTGTCGGTCTAGTAATTTAGGACGTGTACAAGCTTGTTTAAGTTGAACTCAAACCCACATGAATGCAAACGAAGCATGTAGTGGGTGTGGGGAATACACACAGTTATTGAGATTAACGTGATCCCTATAGTTTATTAAATCAAACTATTAAAAAGGTGACTAAATGAAATGATGAATGCTAGTACATACATGCTATATGTGAGTATGTATAGTATATGTAAATATTGTAATAATGATATGAGTTGAAATATTTAAAACACTCCTTAAAATGTTTAATGAATGATATGAGATATATAATTCCACTTGTTTAACTATATTACAGGTCAAAACTCGGACTAAACGTAGAAATGAATCAGGTCTAAACTAGGACTTTTTCAATTTTGACCTACTAGTTTTATTTTATGCTTTATTAAGAAAAGGATTTTGAGGCAAAAAGTAAATGTCCATCACACAGATAACTATTAAGGTTTTGCAATAGAAGGCATTCATTGCAACTCGGATATATACAATATATTGTGCAGGTCTAAACAAAAGTAATAGGAAGACTGATAACAAAGACTAAAACAGCTTCTTGCTTAAAACTTTGCTCAAATAACTACTTAAGTGTCTAAAACCAGAATAAACAAAGAGTCTTAATAAGAGAGCTGGACAAACAAAGCTCTAGAGACTGCTTTGCTGCATTTCTTCTGACACACACACAAGAGCAGTGCGCAACCTACTGATGAGCTCTTCACACATAACATCCATGTGTGACTCACACCAGAGATGACAACACAAACACCTCGACATAGAAAGTGTATTGATGAAGAGGAGAGTGAGCTGTGCTTGATGAAACAGTGAACTAGTGTCACCGCACCCACAGACATGCCGCTGCAAGTGTCGACACAAAGTGGAAGTCTTTGTTCTCAATAATGTCCCCTGTATCTCTGCACACATTAAGTATTCAACCCAGGACTGGGGCTTCAGTGTGATTCATCGGTTCTTTTTTTTTCTAGACTTCATCACTAACAGGCATTTTAAAACCATCATGGCTCTACAGAGAATTTCACCTACTGCTGATTTGACTTGAACTGTAAACTAATGCCGACTCAACTCCCACACCCACGCTTTTGTGTGCACAGCACCCGGGCATCAATAGAGCTCAAGAATTTCCCCTTTTTTTTTTCACTTCCCCGATCGGGCGAATGTGTGCGTGAGAGAGAGAAGCACTGACTCAATGAAATTGTGACCGTGTGAAGTTTGGAAACTCCTGTTCTGGCAATATTTATTCTGAACTAAACCTGAGCTGATCCTGCCACTTGCCGCTTGACTGCCTTTTACTCCCACACGTACGAGACTAAAAGCGCTGTTGTGTGTGCGAGACAGACAGCCCTCAAGTCCTAACGTTGAAGTTTTCCAGTAAATTTTAGTGACTCTGCATCATCTATGGCTATGAGTCACACTTGGCTTTTATTAATCATGTTCAAGACAACATCTGTCTTTATGCAGAGTGACACTTTAGCCAAAACAGTGGTGACACAAAGCGAAAGCAGACAAAATAAGATCGATCAAGATTTCATGCTAAGATTAAAAAAGGTGAACGCTTATTACTTGGCTGTTTTACCACTTCTTTTCACATCCTCAACCTGCTGCAACTTGTTCTGCGTGTTTATCTCACAACACAATATCAAGGCGGTATTTTTCCAGTGCTGTTGGGTCTTTGTAGTCAGGCGTTTGAGCAAAGAATGTGCAGGGAAGAGTACCTCTGGGGAACAAAGGCGGCTCTTTGTTGTCGGGCTTTAGAGCCAAAGTGACAGCGAGCATGAATGGAGGTCAAAGGTCGGCTGAGTGGCGGTCCTAGAGACTGTTTAGCCAATATTTAAGAGACATATGCAAATAGATGAACAGCTCACAGGTAAATCTGTAATTTATGTCTTCTCTGACTGACTCATTTTCCAACAATGGCAAGTCACAGTATTAGTGGCGCTCAAACCTTGAGTAAAGTAAAATCTCAAAATCATCATGACATCTTATGACATTATTTGACCTTTTCTGTCACCGGTTAGACTAATCTAAATGGTATTTTTGTAAATGTTGCAGTAAAACAAGAAAATCTAAACCTTTCAGAAAAATTAAGTCTAATTGTACTCACTACATACAGCTTAGTCGGACTTTGGGCATAGCCTCCATTCCGCCGTCTAACTGGACTTCTGTCTTTGTTTTCCACGGTGGTCTTGTTTTCCACGGTCTAATGTAGAAACTTATTTGTTTCGAGCCGTAAATGCTAAAAAGTTTAATCTGGCTTCCCTATAAAGTGTTGCAAAGGGCAGGTGCTTTAGCCTGATCGATGATTGGATTAATCTTCTGAAAGTAAAACCTAAAACATGCCCAGAAGTATACAGCCACATCATTGGTTCGCCTCATGGAGATGCTTTGTTTGGATTTTTGTGAATCTGCAAATCTTAACAACAATCTACCATTGTGCAAGGTATAAGGAACTAGGCTACTTTATAAATACCAGCGTTATTAGCATGCTTTAAGAGTTAAAAGTGCCTAAGCACACCAAAGTAAAAAAAAACACTCCTAACCAGACAACTCCACCTTCCAGGAACCATCAGATGCAATGGTAGACTAGCCTTTTCCTTTTAAACGATTTTACGTGAGACACCAATACAACCGACTAGCTGTCTACAAATCCATGAGTGTTGCTCTGGCCTTGTTTCCATGTGTTGCACTATGCCCCTTTTTGTTTTGCTCTGTGCAGAGTTTAGAGGATGCTCAGAGTGCTTAGTACTTTCTCTGTATGCGTGAATAGTCCAACTATGAATCACATTATTCAGGCATATTAGTTCTGGATAAGATAATTTTTTTTTACTGCCATTCCAGTCAAACTAAGACGTTTAGATGCACTTTGAAGTCCAATAATAGTCAGACTGAAGCAATAACACTAATTTCCCTATTTGCATTTAAATGCAATGACAAAAAAAAATAAAAATACATGTCTGTCATAATAAACTCCCCAAATATTGCTTATTACCAATACAAGAACGAAGTGGCATGCTATGGCTGCTGACAATGAGATTTCTGGAGGTCATTACCAAAGACCAAGAGCTGTATGTGGGGAAATAGAAAAGATTACATACTTTAATGTCATAGACCTTTAATCAAAAGTATTTACTAAGCCAGACATATCCATCCGAATTTGAACTACAAGCACGCGCTGAAAGCAGAAACTTAAAGACAAGACAGTTGATGTGGAATGCTCCCTAGGCTACATGCAGTAAGAGCTTGCATTCTTTGTCTCGGCACCGTAGTGATGCAGTGTGCATGAGTGCAGGAGCGCGCACATGCTCCTTTATCTGTATCTTCATGACGGAAATTGGAGGAGCAGGTGGAATGCTGTGGATATTTCCTTCAGGGCTGTGAATACATCAATAACAACAAAGGATAAACATGTGCAAACAAAAGCGGGCATGTTATTAAGGCTGCATCAGGCCCTAGGTGGGGTAAAGAGATTTACAGAGCTGTCATCTATTCCTCCTTATGAAAAATTCAGTTAAAAAAAAAGAGAAGTGAATTTATTTATTTGACAGAGACAATGCACAATACAATACATACCAGAAATATTTGCATTTTAAAAGAGCAATAGTCTTGAAAAAGTAGTGACTTTTTTTTCTCTACAGAGTGAGGGATTTGATTGATCTCAGGAAACCACAGAGGTAGTTGTGAAATGACAAAGCTTTCAAGTTGTTGGCACTATAACAAAATTTGTTGTCACACTTTGACATCAAAACATCCTCTTTAAGTAGTAGGCAGGCATTAAAATGTACATTATACTATATAAGTAATAATAATAATAGTTTATCAAACGTTTATCAAAATATGCCCATAATAAAGGTAGGGTATGGCCTGAGCATTAGTCTTATAAGTGATAGTAAATGCAATGGCAATATTTGGAATAACTTAATGTAAATTATGAGTAAAACATTTTTGGATAGTTAGAAAAAAAATTAAGCCAGGTTAATATCCAATACAATAACTTATAAGTAATAACCATTTGGATCAATAAGAATAACGATTATAGATAACTTAGTCTAGGGGTACATTTTAATTTAAAGGTGTTCATTGCTTAACAATTACCACAACCCATGGTAATAAAAGGTTTTTGGAGTTTTTAGATTTAATTACAACAACGTTGTACGTAAATGTAATAAAATTATTTCTGTATTATGCTACATAGAAATTGCTCTTGGGGTTTATTTTTGTCCTCAACCATGAAATTATCGATCCGTCTGCTCTGAATAAGAAATTCAATTGAAATATATTTTTTTTACAGTTTAAATCATAAAACGACTGTGGGACACGTGCGCCCAGGTCACAGTCCATTATGAAGTCGCGCTAGCTTATCTCAAAGTTATAGAAATATTTTGTGAGTGAAGTCTTACCTTTCTAGTTCCTGTGGTCGAGCGATCTTCTTGTATTTTTTCCTGTTCAGCTAGAAAACCTGCTCCAGACCAAAGTTGAGTGGTAAAAAAAGTCAGGAAAATGCCAAAAACCCGTCAAGTGTCCTGAATGGTGGAAACGGCGTTTAGCATCTAATAAATCACCAGAAAACGAACAGGGTTCACAAAAGGGTGTAAACAGAATACATGTGTCTCCCACTTTTTCTGCGGATTCCTAACATTAAATGTTTTCATGCAGCTGTAAATGTTTATTTTGGAAATAAGGTCTTGAAGAAGCTCCCAGGCTTCTGCGCACTCTCGACTCGGACCGCCACTGAGCCTTTAGCAGCAAACAGTCGCTACTGGCAACAGCTGTTGTCAAGGTAACGACACTGCAAAAAGTATGACTTCCGGTTTTGGCTTTCATTTGAAAGGTTAAAGATTTTAATTAAATATGATGACTCAAAACAGAAAATATAGCCCCGCAGAAAGATAACAATAGTAAAATTAGCTAATTATATATGACTATTACTGTGTTTGGCGGGCTTGTGAATACAAATAGAATACAAAATATACAAATAGAATCATACGTAAGCGTTTTAGTTTGAAGGGCAGACATCGATTTCCTTTATTAGACAATATTTATTTTTCACCTTGACTCCACTTTGATGCGCAAGAAGCCAAAGGCAAGTAAAGCACAATTCAGCCCAAAAGCAGAGACGTCTCTAGAAATGTTGGGGGCTCCAGGCAGCAAGTACCTAGGCTATGGCTGCCATTCCTAACCAGATTATGTAGCACTGGTTAAAGTGTTTAAAATTGCAGGTAAGCTTTTTAATAACAAAGCCAGTCAGTCAGTGTGGGTTCGACCGCTGCAGGCCACACTGTATTTACAATATTTTAAACTAACAGTTATTAAAAAGTACATGCAGTGGTGAGGCTTACCCTACACCACGAAGCAAACTACTCGTGAAGAAGGAAACAACCATTTTTCACAACAAAAAAACACCCAATATAAGGACCACCACAACTTCAAATTATATATCCACCTCATCTGGACCTCCACCACCAACAGCTATCTCTACACCACAGCCCACCAACTGCCGAATACTAGACTCTACTATTTATGTATAAAAAGACAATATTCTATAAAAACAAACGGCAACCAGCACTGTTCTTGGACCATGGACAATAATCTGGACTGTTAGGGCCCAGAGAGAACCATGCGCACAGGTCTGCTCAGAGAAAGAAGAACTTGCATCCTTTCTTGCAAATGTTCTCTGATACATTTTCATTACGTCTGTCCCCCCTGATGCTTCAAAGCCAGTGCATGCATGCTCGTTGCAGATTACTTTAAATATTAACAAGCGCACAAGCTTTATTACAGCTCAAAAAGAGTAGTTTCTTATATATAATTTGTAGGTTGCCCCACACAGCCTCCAATACATCTGTCTGTCTAGCATTTCAACAATATGCTTGAATGTCTTGCAGGTCCACAAAGTATGCATTTTGCTTTGCTTCAATGCAAGTTTGACATTTTAATGTATTATGTGGGAGTATCATGCTTGACATATTTGTTTGTGACTGTATTGTATTTGCTAACAGCCTATAACAACTTTGACGTGCTGTAGAAGCCTGTTAATGTGTAACTATAACAAGCCACTGTACTTGCCTGTTTAATAGTTACATGGCGGTTTTTCGTGGTAATAAGTAGAAATAGAGTCACTGTGGGGAGAGAAGGGGGTTGTAGGTTAGCAATAAGGAAGAGGCTGCACACAGCACCTGGCAGGTTTATCTGTTCAACTGCGAGTGAAGTCTGTGTGAGTGTGAAAGTATAAGTGCATGTTTGCGAGGTGCAGGGTTTTTTGTTGTATTGCATGGACTACAGTAGAAACATTAACGGCTGCTCTGTCTCTGCTGAATCACTTGGAGTCATGCTCCATATAAGTCTATCACACATACAGTGATGAATAAGGGACAGAGGCAGAAGTTACAAAACAAGTGTGACCATAGCATCAATAACACATTCATGTGCATGTGACATGAAGACTTCAAATATTGAAGATCATGTGTGACAATCTGAACTTGTAAATGCTTTTGAGGTTGATCATGTGACCTGGCTTATGACATACTGGTCTGGTTACACAAACATGTCGGTCAGACATAAAATGTGTCATGTCCTTGGGCATGACCCAGCAGGTTTATGAAGAAGTGAGAATGATGGAACAATTGCCCATGGAAATTAACCTAAAAGGCTACAATTTGGCATGTTTATATTAATGTGGCTGTGTCTTTTGTACTGTATATTCATCAACATGCACTGGCCCAATCAAAATAAATGAATTAATATGCTGAGAGCTACCAAATGAATAAAAATAAAATCTCAGATTCAGATTTGCTTTATTTGCCATTTGCAGTTAAACACCACCTTGGAAATCATTTGCAGAGCCCAGCAATAAAAATGACATGACACTCACGTCATTAAGAAAGGCAAAGCGACAACTGAAACAATTAGTTAAAACCAATAATTATATTGATAGAAAAAAAAGTACACTTTAAGATTTGTGCCCCGTTTTATATTCTTTGTATATGTTGCCTTTAGGTGCATTGATGTCAAAACACAATATGTCCTTTCATCTGCACACAGACAACTTGCAGGTTTACCTACCGGTGGTCCCTGCTTGTCCTGACAGTCTTGAATCCATCAAGAGATGTTTAGATGACATCAAATTGTGGCTGTCTCAGAATTTTGTCCGTTTCAATGAGGAAAAAACTGAAATCATTGTGTTTGGCACGTCCAATCTTCCCAGTCTTTCAGCTCCTGTTGCTTTGGCTCCCTACTTTAACCGTGTGGCCAAAGATTTGGGGGTGAAACTAGACAGCAGTCTAAATTTTGACAAACAAATAGATTCTGTGGTTAGGGCAAGCTTTTTTCAGTTTCACCTCCTATCAAAGGTCAAACCCTTCTTGAGTCGCGCTGACCTGGAGAAAGCTATCCATGCTTTTATTAGCTCCCTCCCGTTTAGATTACTGCAATGCGCTCTTTGTGGGTGTTGACTAAACTGGTCTTCACCGTTTGCAGCTTGTGCAAAACGCTGCTGCACGTCTGCTAAAAAAACAGTTGTAAACATGAGCACGTTGCACCTGTCTTGTCCTCCCTGCACTGGCTCCCTGTCCAGATTAGAAACTTTTTCTAAAGCTTAATGTTTGTTTTAATGCAATCAGTAGCCTTGCACCTTCTAATTTGTGTGAGATTTTAACCCCTTACCCCTCCAGCAGAGCTCTACGTTCTGCTGGGCAACATCTGCTGAAGGTCACCGGCCCCGGTTCAAACAGTGGGACGATTGTTCTTTGCAGTGGTCGGACCTAAACTCTAAGCCAAACTTAAGACCCACTTATTTCTCTAAAAACTTCTCTGTTTTTCCTGTGTAAAAGTATTTTAAACCTATTTGTAGTCATGTTTATTTATTGTTAATGTTGTACAGTAGCTTGGCCAATCCGTGGTTGTTGTAAGGCGCCATGTAAATAAATTATTGATTGATGATTGATTGATATGTCTCAAGACAAGAAAAAAGTTTCTACATGATCTGCTCATGTATAACATACAACAAGTAAAAAGTCCAGAAGGCCACAGAGTCAGTTCCAGGGCTAGGTTCCTGACCCAAAGTGCAAAGTGCCCACAAACACACCTCCAACACAAAAGACAAAGATGAGAGGGCTCTTGCAACATCACCAAGTCCTGCCGCCAAACTTATCTTATAATCTTATGAATCAACAAACCCACAATGATTTCCCTCCAACATCTGCCAAAGAATAAGGCCCAAACTTTTTTTTATCCATCCAGCGTTTTATTGCCGTTTATTGCCGTCAACATTATCATCTATTCTCTAAAAAGGGTTGGGTTTATGAGTCTTCTGTTCACTGTGTAAACAATTGTTACTTTTAGAGAAAACACAGACCGCCTTAGAGTCAAGGTTGGCCAAAGTAGAAACAATAAAATCCATTGTTCAAAGAAACGTATTCCTGCCATATCTTAACAACAGCTCAATAGGTATTCTCCGTTTTGAAAAATGTGTAAAAAATGTTTTGGGGGGGTCCTTGGTTTAGGTTCTGCAAAGTTCCCAAGACTTTACAGCAGAGTCATAAAGCCAAACGGGGCTTTCCGACAAAAACAACAGCTTTACGGGGTTTTATATCAGTCCTTGCACCTGTCAAACAACTCAACCATTCTTCCTTTTGTGTGGCTTTTGCTAAAACGTTTTTGAACAATAAAATGTGGGGCGCAAGGCATTTAAGTGGAAATTAAACCCAAACCAATTAAAGTTTATATCATATTGTTGCTGCTACTAAAATGATCAATTCCATTAGACCCAGAGTATTGTAAAAGTTTACCCAAAATGGGTCTTTTTTTGATTAGTTGTATGTCTATTTAATTGCATCAAGAGGTGTTGTACAGTTGCTTTGTCACACCAACATCATATCTTGTTCACTCAGGCTTATTTCCTGTTATGGATGAAATTTATCCCCAAAGGTTCCTGTTTTTCAAGAATCACAGGTTATTTATTATCAGAATTCTGTCAGGCCAGTTCCTACGGCTGCCTCCTGACAATGGGCTTTACATGTGGCTGTTACAGGGAGCGACTGAGGCTGGTGAGATGCTTATAGGTCACTGACTCTGAGCTGCCACACTCCTGCTGCTCCCGTCAACTTGTTCACAGTCTTTCACCTTCGCTCCCATCCCCCAGTCCCTGACCAACAAACCCATCTTACCGACTTCATCCTTCCATCTTCCTTGTTTAATCCCTATTGTGTTTTGGGGGGTTCCTGTTGGTTGGCTGCACATTGTGGTATAAAAAATAAAAATAAAAATTGAGAGAGATTGTTAGTGAAATAAAGACTGTTTGGTTTGAAATGTGTCAAAAGTGCAGGCCAGACATACTCACAGTCTATAAATCCCCCCTTAATGAATTATTAAAACGTTGTTAAACCAGCATTGAACACACATGGGTCCTCATCTGCTGGGCTGGGTTGCCATGGTAACGAGGTGTCCTGTCGGAGAGCGGCAGCTGCTGGTGGACCCTGGCTGTGATGCTGAGATAAAAGTGAAGGAAAAACAAAAGAGGACATTCAGTTGAAATCAATGTGTTGGTCATTACACTGCAAGTCATTCTTTTTTTTTTTTTTTTTTTACTATTTAAGCTCAGACACAGCTAAGGCTCAAAATAGCATTAAGAATATTGATCATTGTATTGATTGGTCACATGCAAATTAGTCTTCATTCTGCAATTCATTTACTGTGGTGTGAACAGCCTTTTCACTCCAGATAGTCAGTGCACCATCTGTTTTGACAAACACACAAAAAAAAAAAAACCATAAAGAGCGTGCAGGGACGTGTCTGAGTGTCTGGTTGACACTGTGTATGTCTCATTCAACATGATTATAGATGTCTGCAAAACTAAAACACTCTTTCCATCATTTCAAGCTCAATGACCGAATTTACTTTTCTTCATCTCACCCACCTCCGTTGTGCGTCTTCAGAAGTGACAGACAACCAGGCGTGCGTTTAACCTGTGTGTTACAAACCTGGGAGTTCACTGAGAGGAGGTCTACGCTAAACAAGAAACCACTACAGAAGGTTATACATGCTGCTGTTTCCGTCAATAACAAAGACTGTAACACTGTAACTCATATGTGCACTGTATTCTCATAAGTTTGTGACAGAGTTCAGATGATGCCTCAGTTCTTTAATATTTTATGTGTTTTAAGATGCTACAATGCCACATCTGCCATATTCCACTTTGCAATTGTCATATCTTAAAAAAAGAAAAGAAAAATGCAACCAAGGAAACATATTATGTATTATTGATTTGGTTTACGTGAATGGGATTAAACCAAACTAAACCAAATTGCATTTGTCCAAATAGTTACTCTTCACCATGTTCACAAAAGGTTATTCACCCAATATATTTAGTTTATGTTTCAAAAGCTAGTTAAAACTCAGGCTTTTTTCATCCAAGAACTGGTTAAATGCTACACTTCTCATTTACCAAGTAATGCTAGAAATGTTTAGCTTCTAGGTGAGAAACTGGGACTTTGCCTTATGCTTGCTACATTGTCTTTTTACAGTTCATTGTCTTCCTGGCTGTTAGTTTTGCGTAGGATCTCTTTCTGCTTCAAAACTGAATTTTGCTGTTGCTGCAAGGTCACAGAGAGTCAAACGATATGTGAGCCACCCATGGAAACCAAACACAACACGACTAGAACAGTGCACTAGTGAGTATTAGAATCATGTGCATTGTTTATTGTGATATAAATATGTATGCATTAAAGGTAAACAGATAAAACAGTATCTCAGATGAATGAAAAAACAAAAGAAAAACAGCATTGTGGATAGGGAAAGACAAACATGGAGCATTGAGTGTAATAGAGCAGATGAGATTAAATTTTCAGTATACAATAGTGTTAAGAGTCTTGTTTATTTATATACATGTATTTTTACATTATACTCTACTTATTCTAATACTTTACTGTACACCTAACCAGAGCAGGGGAAGTTAATGCAGATCTGACAGTTCTTTCAGGCTTTTTTTTAATAATAAAAGGAAATTTGTACTGAGGCGCCATCTAGTGGCTTTACCTCAACATCAGAAAAGAAAGAAAACAGGATCAGATAATCAAGAGGATAAAAGTTATTTAGGTGAAGACCTAAAGAAGCACTTCCTTTATACCCCTTAAAAGAACCACTAAATCCAACAGAGGTGATCTTCTTTTGCTAAGATGCCTTATCTACACCTTCATCAGGTACAGGACCAGACAGTAATGGCCACAAGAACATCTTCCTGTGCATTACTTTTTTCCCTTTGTTTTATTCTGGGTAAATCACTGAGTATTAGACTCTGTCATCTAGCTGTTGTCAGCCTGAAGCATCTTCTCAATCTCCTGGTCCCACTGGTCGTCTTTGTTGTCCGACTCGGTCACAACCTCGTATTCCTGAAGCTCCTGCTGTAGCTCCTTTTCCCAGTCAGCCGAGTCATCTGGAGGCATTCAAGAGGGAGAGCACAGAGTTCAGGTGGATGCAGAGAGGAGTTACATCTCAAAAATTACATATTAGTATTAATGTGTTTCGAAGCAGAGCCAAAATTCAATAAAAACATAAATTGTAATATAAGCTGACCGTCTGGAGAAGGTGTGTCGTCTTTCTTATCAAGCACCAGTTGCTCCATCTCTTTCCTCAGATCCTCGTGATTAATGGAAGTGGAGTCAAAAGCGTCACTTACAAATTCAGACACTCCTGGGCTCGTCGAGATCTCTTCTTCTTCTTCATGTTGTGGCTAGAAGGGGAAAAAAAAGTGCTTGATTTTCAAATCTACTAATGTACCTATATACAATTATTTTCACGTCTTACCTTTTTCAAGTCATTAATTGAAACTGGTGGAGTTTTGGGTCTGACACCATCTGCAAATTGAAACACCTGTTAGCTGGCAGTAACAAATAATAACTAAATCAACAAAAATAAAATGGGCATAGTCATATTGATATTTTCATGCTGAGATGGAGACAGACTATACTACAAGATAAGAGCAGATAAATCTGCTCTTATCTTGTAGTATAGTCTGCAGAACAGACATTTCTACCGACCACAATTAATATCATATCCTATCTTTGGTGATTACCAGTGAGAACCTATTCTGACAAAGACTGTAGGATAATCATGCAGTATAATATGCATGATTTATGTAAAAGAAAACTCTTCACACAATGCAAATCCATTGTATTCCAATGTGGAGGTGACTCTATGTAAAAAACATTTTACCTTTTTTCTTTTTTTGATTACAGACCCATAATTTTGAACTCAACCAGTACAGCAAATTGTTCAACGCCAGACAGATTGGATTAGACTTTCACACAGGTGTTCTCTGGGATTCCTACAATCATCTTTTTTCAAATATTTGACAAAATCTACTTCTAGTTACTTCTCTACAGGAGGGCTATGTTTGAATGGATCACTCTCATTTTAAACCTCAGTTAAATCAAGTAAATATATACTAGTTTACAGAAATTATAGTTCATTTTAGACTCATTTTAGACTTTTACACTAAGATTCTAATATGCATTATTACTGTGCTGTGAACCTGTTAGGACGACGTTATTGGCTGAGACACTGGCCCCTCGGTCTTTCACATCCTGCTGCTGCTGGGCCGCCAGAGCTGTGAGCTGAGCCGATTGCTTGATAAGAGACACACGGTAGAAGTAATTTCTCCAGAAGACCTCCTCTTTGACCCTTTAAAATAGAATCCACAATTGTACAATAATAATTACACTTGGATTTTATATATAAGCTCACGCGTTGCTGTGAAATGACTCACTGTTTGGGGACAAGGTCAAAGCGCATGCGGTTAAGAAGCTCGTCTTCCTCCAGCATCACTGCTGCCAGAGGATACATCTGTTCCATTTCGAAGTGAAACTGTACTCCAGCAGGAGGGTCACGCAGGAAGTTCCTTTTGTCCTAATGTAAAATGATAAAACACACATTGATAAAATGTTACATAATATGACATGACGTTTTATTTGATTTTATTCACATCTCTATGTACTTACAGCTGAAAGAGCAAGGATTTGTTGCTGGATGGTCTCCTCTTCATTGTAGCCAACCCAGGGAGGAACTGCTGCTTCTAGACACAAACACATACACAGCTCAGTTGCTTAAAGGCACACAGAAAAGTGCAAAGAACAACAATATTATGGAGCAGCTCTTTGTAGTATGTGTATTCATAGTGTGAGAATAATTCAAGAAAATGGAAAGTATGAAAACTGTGCTGTACAATTTTAAAAAAGGACCTTTGACTTTTTATTTTACCTGATCGTTTTGACTTTTTTTCTTGGACAAACTTTTCTTGCTCCTTCTGGAAGTCTCCTAGAAAGGTCTTGGAAACACAGACATTTATATTTCATTAAATATCCATCATTGCTGATGGCAATACAGAGAAATTGAACTGCTGTAAAACAGGTTACACCATACCTTGTCAATAATGCCATCAATTTTTCCCTCTTCCACACTCTTCTTTATAGTCTGAGCTGTTCCGACCACTGACTCTGAGATCTTCTTGGTGGCACTGGTGGCAAAACTGAAGATATATTCTGCAAATGAGGTGGAAGAGGGCAAGACATGGTTAGTGTGGGGTAACAAGGAAAAAGGAGCTAAAAATACAAAAGGGACAAAAAATGTTCAGCAGCTGTGACATCTGTTTAATCTAATATAAAAAAATGGAAAAGTAATAGAAAATATTCAACCCAATCAATCACCTGAAATTTAAAAGAAAATGATCTTAGCATTCATTAACAGCACAGGAATCATCCAGAGTTTGATGATTACTGTGCTATTAATGCTGAAGAAGACCTTTTTTAATAAAATAGTCAATAGTAAACCCTTCATAGTATGTGGTATTGTTTTAACACATTCAAGTGTCATTGTCATATGGTTTCAAAATTGGATTAACAATGTCAGACATAAAAATTGTATTACAATTTGAGAGTAGGAGGGTCTCAGAAGAATACCTTAATAATGTGTCCAAGTCAAGTACATTTTTCTATGTATGTTGAAAGTTATTGGTAATATTGCCTCTGTCACAAACATAATTAGTCAGTCAATACTGCTTGATATTCCTGCATAATTTTTATGTATTTGTAGTCACTTGAAAAGAGCTTCTGTCTTATCTAACATATGTAGCTTAAAACAAAATGGTTGCATGAAGCCGTTCATATTGTTTCTGGAAGATAATGACACATGTTAACTCCCTCTGACTTTAAAGCTGACAGTGATTACAAATTTAATATGGACTTCTACCATCTATTTTATTTAATATAATCTCAGAAACGTTTGGAATTGGTCACAATGTCAGATAAAAAGCAATTTTGTCAGATTATTTTTTCAAAACAATTTCAAATGGTTGAAAAACAGAAAAGGTAAACGTTGTAGGCTAAATGGACAAACAAAATAAAATGAAGTAGTTTAATAGTCTAGACCCTAGCGTTAACTTTGTTCATACGTGTCAAGAATCAGTGAGCTGACACTTCCTTACATAACACACTTCTGTCACATTTGTTTTCTCCATGATTAACGGAAAGATAAGCAGTGTTTCTCACCACCCAGTCCTTTGTTGTTTTCAGAGCTGTCCTCTGTTGTTTGTGCCCCTCCATCCTCAGCTGGTTGCTGTTTGTTTACCTCATTTTGAGCTTCTACTACCTTTTCCTGCTGCTCCTCATTTTTTTCATTTTCTTTTTCATCCGAAGTCTGAGTAGTGGGGCTTTCCAAACCCAACCACGAACCCAAGCCTTTAAACATTTTTAGACGGGTTAAACACACTGTAGGCTATCTGGTTCCAACAGAAAAAAAATAAATTTGACGATGGCAGATTGTTGACTTAAACCAAACCAGGAAGTGAGGCAATATCTCTTCTTCTACAGATGTGTTATTCTGCACAAGTGGTTTTACTGCCCTCCAGTGGTAGACTGTGTAACATATCCATTCACTGTCACTTCATCGAACAGATTGATGGGTGGATGCAAAATAATTTTCTCCAAATGAACAGAGACAAGACTGAACTAATCATCTTTGTGCCACAGAAAAAAAGAGAAAGTGTCAGCAGTCACCTCGAGTCTCTTTCTCTAAAAAAAAAAAAAAATGGTTAGAAATCTAGGGGTCATCATGGACTCAACTTGAATTTCACATTAAGTCAATTACATCATCAGCATTTTATTTCCTTAAAACATTTCCAAAGTCAAAGGAATAATGTCTAAACCAGACTTAGAGAGACTCATACTTTTCTCACCAGTAGGTTAGATTACTGTAACAGCCTGCTCACTCAAAACGAGGGTTTATTCAGAACGCTGCTGCTCAGGTTCTAACCAAAATCAGGAAGTACAACCACATCAATGCCAGTTTTTTAAATCTCTGCACTGGCTTCCTGTTGCTCAGAAAATAGACTTTAAAACAGCACTGCTGGTTTACAATTCATTTATTGGTTTAGATCCTTCTGAACCTCCTCGGACTCTAAAAACGTCTGGGACTGGTGAAGCAGTTTTTAAGTTTCATGCAGCAAAAACCTGGAACAGTCTCCAAGATGAAGTAAAACAAGCCTCAACTTTAACAATGTTCAAGGGGAAATTAAAAACCTTCCTCTTGAGCTCCGTCTACATACAGTAAAGACAACTAAAAGTGTTTTATCTGCACTCTTTGTCTTTAAATTAAATACATTTTTATTAATTCTGTATTTCTGTGCTATATAAATAAAATTGCCTTGCATTGCCTTTCTCAAAATTCATTATATCTTCGACGTTAACTTGGCTCAATGTCACATTTTTTTTTCTCTATGCTACATTTGACAAACGAAACAATTAATTTGAGTTAATTAAGTGAGTTATTTGTAACATGGCACGTTGTCTCTGTTAAATATGGCGTCTTACCAGTAGGTGGCGGTAATGAGCCCGGTGCGAACGGAAGTGTTACACGCCTCGAAGAAGAAATCAAACAGTTGCGTACATTGGAAACAAAACTGACCGGTTGATTGCTGTGGGATTACGCTAACAATCATTTAACCTTTGTGAACTGAGAAATCGTGAAGTGGATGTAACGCTTGCATGAATTATTACTGAAAGCGTCTTTGTGTATTTTGGGCCCTGTGTAGCACTTTGGTACATTTGTGAACTTGCTGCTGGCTGTAAGTATGCTAAATATTACATAAACTAGAATACAAAACGAAACCAAAAAGTGAAAATATCTAAAATAATTAAATACGGAAGACAAGGTGCAACCAGCTAATCATACATGTGTTCATCTATTCAAGGTTGAATAGGAAAGGGTTTATTTACAAGACATATAATAGAATATTTACTGTACAGAACTAAGCTTCCGTATTTTACACAACTGGCAGTCTATAATTATGGTCCATGGGGTATTGTTTCTAATTTTTAATGTTAAAATACATAAATTGTGCTATATGTAATAGGGCCTGTTACTATCTCGTAAGAACACACATTTAGCCAGATAAAGATAACATGAGCCTCCGCCCATCTTTTTATACAACATATTGAGACTTAATAGAGCCATTGCTTTTAGTACTGGAACCATAGAATAAATGTAAAGAATGTTCTGCTTTGTTCTATTCTTCTAAGCAAATTAAAAATGTGTTGTTTTTGTTTGCTTTCTGTGTTAAGGATGAAGACTCTCGTGGTGTTTGATTTTGACCACACAGTAATTGATGAGAACAGTGACATCTGGGTGATAAGGTACACTTATAATTAAGTTACACTGACAAGGTAATTTTATTGATGATAAAGCCTGTAGACAATACTATGTTTTCTCATTTTTTAGATGTTTACCAAGTGGGACTCTTCCTGACTCAGTTAAAAAGACTTACAGAAAAGACCACTGGACGGAGTTTATGGGAAGAGTCATGAAGTATATAGGTAAGTTATAGGTGTTTTTATTTTTTTATTTTTTTCTATAGTCTTTATAGTATGTGTGTTTTGTTGTTAGTGTGTGTTTTGTTTATCGAATGAAATTAAATTAAAAGAAAAGTAAAACTAGAGCTACAATACAGAGCAAAGTTTTTGTAAAATGTAAAAAAAGCTTTTTATTGTTGTACTGTTATCACATATTCAACTAAATCATATTTTCTTTGGTCATTATTTAACTTTAATCCTTATCTTTAGCTTGTTTCCACTGGAGCGGTACGGTGGAGACTGGGTCAGTATAGGCGTATTTCCATGAACAAAACAGGTCTAAAGCATCCCCAAAAAGCATACTAATCCTGGCCAGGGGTTCCAAGTGGATCCAGCTGTGTAGTCCGCATTCAAAAAGATGGAGCTAAATACTGCAGTCAGCTGATTGGACAATAGATAATCCTTACTTGAGCAAAAAACACTGCTTTTTTACCTGCTCCAAACCCTCTCATACTGACACGACTCGTACCGTACCAGTGGAAACAAGGGTATAAGCTCCATGTTTTCATTGCAGTGGCCAATTGTGATCTCACTTTCTCCACATTCACAAAATTAACCTATAAACTAAATTGTAAGGATAAAATCTAAGTCTCCTTGACACATTGCTAAGACACTCTAATGAGCCCTGTCTTGTCTGTCTGTCCAGGAGAGCAGGGTGTGACTCCTGAGAGGATCCGCAGTGTAATGGAGACCATCCCTTACACAGATGGAATGAAAGACCTGTTGACGTTTATATCGGAGCATAAAAACTCCATCGACTGCATCGTGATCTCTGACTCCAACTCCTTGTTCATCGACTTGATCCTGCGTGGCGCTGGTCTTGAGGCAGCCGTGGACAAAGTGTTTACAAACCCGGCTAACTTTAATGACACGGGCTTCCTGGAGGTACACAGTCACCACACTCACAACTGCTGTAAATGTCCCGTCAATATGTGTAAGAAAGAGGTGTTAGCGTTGTATTTATCGGGGCAGTCGGCCAGAGGTGTGGAGTACGAGCGGGTGTTTTACGTAGGCGACGGTAGGAATGATCTCTGCCCCACTGCCTGTCTGAGAGAACAAGATGTGGTGATGCCCAGGAAGGGTTTTACCTTAGAGAAAATGCTTCTTAAACTGGAAAATCAACCAAACCCTCCTGTAAAACCTAGAGTCATGGCCTGGAGCAATGGCACTGAAATCTTAGAGGAACTAGAAGCCAGTATCCAGTAAAATCCACATGATATTTGATGATACATTTATAAGGGAAGTATTACACATGCTAAGCCCGTAGTGTAATGTAATTTGCTTTTTAATAATCACAGGAATTACATTTTTATAAGAAATCAGTTAATCGGTGGGCTTTAGAATAAACTTGAAATTGCTCTCAGGGCATTTTTTTTTTGTTTTGTTATAATAAGTACTACAAGATCAGCTGTCCGTGTGGAGTAATGGACAAATATATATTTTAAAGAGTACCAAAAAGTTAAAAGTAACAACGTAGACTAGAATTATACACACTGAAAAAACAACTGCAATATACAGTATTACACATAGTGTTTACACTTTGTTAATTGTATGCAAACCCATTCAGCTTGCTTTTTAAATAGAGTTTTAAAGGTTGCACCAACATAGCTATCTTGTATTGTGACACTAAAACTGAACAAAATTAGATATAATATGTTTTATTGTTGTATTTGTTTTGAGTGAATGAGACATGTTTTATTAGAGACACTTTTGCTGCTGTGTTAACTAACAACTGTCGTTTGATAGTTTACAGTAGATTCAATAGCATTCAGCAACTATTTTTGATACGGTCAGGAAAAAAGTCTTAAAATGCATCCACAAGTTTTGGAAATGTTATGGCCATATAATTGCTTAAAGTCATGTTTTGTAAATAGTGTGGACATTTTGAATAATTTAGTGTCAAAGATGACACTACTAAAATCCGTCATGACGTTTCATCAGCCCCTGTTGTACCAGTCCACTATCAAGACAGATGTGTTTTTAAATAATATTTATGAAGCATAGTGTGTGGAACATAAACATCCATCTTGACATTTAACCGCATTAGAGCTAATATTTCATAAATTGAGACACTTTTAATTGCCAGGTAAGGCAATTTCTCTGACATTTTTGTATAAAGTCATAGAGGTTTGGGGAAAGATTATAGAGAAGCCATTAAAAAGTCATGGAAAGTTTTTGTAATAAAAAGTGTTTAAACCATTTAATTTAAATGTTATAAATTATTCAAATTGGTGTGGATTTGTTGATTATTTTAATTATGCCTGTGGCAATTTTGTTTACTTAAATAAACTTTATTAATGTATATGAAATAAATGTAGAACATGTTATTTAAAAATCTGTGTAAATGTTTATATTAATGGATTAAAGATTTCCTTGAGCACTGACAGAAATCCATCAGTAGACAGAAGAGGGATTTTGAAAAAAAGGATGCAGACCAACAACTCATAGAGACATCTCCTGCCTCAGATCTAACCTGCTATTACAGTCCAACACTCGGCAGGCTTTGTTTACTTTCCCAATTCCCTTTTTAGTGGGAAGAAGCTTTAGAGAAGGCCCGCTGCATTAAAGGAGGATGCCTAGTTGCATAAGCAACAGACATGCTGTCAAACTGGGTTACAGGTCTTAGAAGTTTGGAGAGATTTTGTCTAAAGTTTGGTCTGCCGGTGAGGAAAGAGGCTCGGAAACAGCTGGTGACTGTGAAGAAGTTTGAACAGGAGTCAGTGTAGTGCTACAAGTCGTTCTGGCTGAAAGAGCTAGGAAGCAACGCTGTCACAAGTTGTTATAGAGCCAGCTGCACCACAGTTATTCCACACTTTTTAAGGCTAGAATATACATTATATAAGCAGAAAATACAGAAACTGATATGCTGAATTGTTCCGTTGCATTGTGGTCTCGTTAAGTACAATAATTGTTGTCTAAACTTAGCTGGATTTTAATAAATCCTGTTTTGCCTCTTATCAGTGTGACACAAGTTCTGTTGTGAGTTGCTTCTCACTTAGAACACTTTTATTTAAGGATATTCTCTGTTTAAAACAATGTTACTCTGAACATTTGCAGACACTAGGGATGTTAAAATCTAATGATCACAATAACAGCAACATATTTTAGGACTGTAACGATATATAACCGTACAATAATCCCCTGACAAATACTTGTAATGAAGTGTGAACAAGAAATGTCCTCTCTGCTAAATATTCCACAATCAGTAAGTGGCACTATAACAAAGTAGAAGCAATTGGGAACAATAGCAACTCAACCTCAAAGTGGTAGGCCACATAAAATCACAGAGAAGGAGTCTTCATGTGATCTTCAGATTAGCTTAAGAACAGTGAATAGAGAGCTTCAGGGAATGGATTTCCATGGCCGAGCAGCTGCAGTCAAGCCTTACATCAACAAGTTCAAAGCAAAGCATCAGATGCAGTATGTAAAGCACTGGAGTAACCAATCTGATGGATGAGTCAGGGTTTCCGGGCGGTTACCAGGAGAACGGTATTTGTCTGACTGCATTGGGACAATTGTAAAGTTTGGGGTTGTCTTTTGGGAGTTGGGCACGGCCCCTTAGTTCCACTGAAAGAAACTGGTAATGCTTTAGTATAGCACAACATTTTGGACAATTTCTTCTCCCAACTTTGCTGGAACAGTTTTGAGATTGCCCATTTCTGTTCCAACATGACTGTGCACCAGTGCACAAAGCAAGGCCCATAAAGACATGGATGAGCGAGTTTGGTGTGGAAGTACTTGACTGGCCTTCACAGAGTCCTGACCTCATCCCGAACACCTTTTGGATGAATTGGGGCAGAGACTGCAAGCCAGGCCTTCTCATCCAACAACAGTGCATGACTTCACAAATGCCCTTCTGGAAGAATGGTCAAACATAGCCATAAACAAACTCCTAAACCTTGTGGAAAGCCTTCCTGGAAGAGCTGTTAGAGCGGCAAAGGGTGGGTCAACATCATATAAAATCCTATAGTTTAACAATGGGATGTCACTCACGTTCATGTACGTGTGAAGGCATTACCCAATACTTATGAACAGAATAGTAATGAACTTGTGAATGGGCCTTGCAAAAAACTTTTTTACACTGGACTTGGTTTGCAAATGTGGACTTGGACCAACGTGGACCATTTTGATCTGACTTATCCATGTTATTATTTCTTGAGGTTTATATTTTGGAAAGGGCAATGTGGAGAAAAGCAGGTCTACTGTATAACGCTGTAATTTTGTGCCACAAATTACACATGAATATGTATCACAATAAACACCATCAATTATGCATGTCCGTTGAATATTTAAAGACGCAATCCCTGATTTCAGCAATCGACAGTGTCCTTTGCACACCATTCAAGAGACTTGGGGCAGTAAAATAATTTCGATTTTTCTATTTGTTACACATGTTCTAGCCTTCCAACATCCAGTTTACACGAACAACAAACATCTTTGTGGGATAATGGGGTGTTTGAACCTGAGTATTCGTAGTTGGATGACACACTAAACTTCAGATTTCAGTGTGTTTTTTTTTCATTTAAAAAGCAACAATGACAATTCTTATACTGTGTAAACAAATGTAGCCTGTTATTACATTAGTAACTGGGTCGACAGGGACGAGAGGGATTATTTTATTTTTAGTAAAGTTTTTCAATTACTTTAGTCAGTTGTAATGAAATTCTAGTACACCATTTTAAATATGTTTGGATTACTGTTAAACTCCTACATTTGGCAGATTTATTGTAAACTGTTAAATGTATCATAATTGATGTATTTTTAACTTAAAAAAATAGCAGCACCAACCCTTAGCGAGTCCTGACCTACTGCTTGTAAAATACTGTAGTGTAGACAGTATTGAGCTGCTTCGCCATTCAGAAGAGAGCCCTAGATCTTGCACTGTTACAGTTTAGTGCTCTCAGATTTGCTGTAATGTTACTGCATATATAAGGCTCCTCTGTTTCATATGTATGAAATTGTAAAATGTTTGACTCTTTATGACTCACCATGACACTCTGAACTCTGGAAATGTGTTCAGTACGTAAATTGTAGTAAATACAAGAACCCCTTCTTTTATAATAATTTCATTTGTATGAGTGACAGAAGCACACTTGGAGCTATGTTGAATATCTGAATAAGACACAATTCAAGCTGAATAATAATTACTCCTATCGACACCTTGCTGTGAAAGGGTTGCTGAGTGGAGGACATGCTGCAGATTAATATTCCATTCATTTAAGTATCATGTCTCATGTTGCATACATTGGCAAACATCTGCTGAGCTGTTCTTGTCTTCTGAGAGATTAAAAAAATGGAGCGATACTAGTTCCCGCAGGGCTGTCTCCAAGACCTCTGACCTCTTCTAAAGAAATGGTTTGAGAACTATGGAATGTAGGAGTGTACATGACAAGAATTAATAAATTAGCATAAAACATAACAAAAGCCTAGTACTTGCTACACGGCTGGTGCTTGTTAACAAGGATGGTGTTTTTTTTTTTTCTTGTGTTTCTACCTTGCCCCTCCCCTCTCCCAATCCAATTATATGAGGAAAGACTGTGCATGGAAACTGATTCGAAACGTTTCTGCATATTCTGGTGTGTAGGTTATGCTGGAGGCTATACTGGACACCAATATATTCTAGATTCAATCTGACCTCGTTGAATACGGCAATGGTCGGCTGCTGTTCAGTTCATCTCTTTGACCCTTCTGTTGTGTTGGCATGCTGTCTAGTATTGGAGAAACAAAACGCAAAGACAGGGTCAAAGATCACCTCTATGATTTAATTAATTTACTCCAAAAAGTTTTAATTGTGTTTAAAGTCTAACTTTTCAAACCTAGTCAAGAGTCAAAAAATTATATATATATAAAAAAAAACGTAATTAACAATTTTTTTAATAATAGAGCTGTAAGGCTGACTTAGAGGCGGCTAAATTCTAATGTGTAGTACTGTCATATGGAGGAGTTGGTGGACTGGCAGCCTTGGGTCTTTTTGAGCAGTGCAGAATCTGAAAGTTGTTGCGGTCATGACCCTTACATTGGAGCAAAGCTTCTCCATTTTCTGACACTTGACATAAATACAACAGACCTCTGCAACACTTTGCCAAAGACACATAGTGACTATCGGCTGAATGACCTTGACAGTCTTCTTTCGCTTTGTCCAAAGTGCCAATTTTCTCACAGGTCTCCAGGGACATAAAGGCCACGTGACCTCGCCTCAAGTTGATTATAATTGCTATGTAGTATTCGTGACCTCTGACCTAGGTTCATCTTTGGGATCTGTCCAGTGAAATGTGGGCGATGGGGCAAGATATGTATGTATGTCTAATTTCAACAGGGAAATATGTTTAGTCAGTGTAAGTTTGACAAATAGCACTTGCACTATTGAGATGTTGGATGTCAACATTGAACTATTGGTAAAAAAAAAATGTGCATGATTCTTCTCTTAAATTCACACACACTCCATTGTTGAGAACGCTGAAGTAATTAGGCAGTAATGTGTGGATTCATAGATGTAATAATAAAAAAATAATATAATTTTTTAAAAATTGTTAATTTGTTAAAACACAGTACATATATATATATTCTTCTACTCGCCCTGTATGGCAAGCTGCTTTGTCATCATTTTCAGTGAATAAAACACCAACTTCACAGTTTACACGGCAATGCAGCAAATTTCAGAGCAAAAAAAAAAAAAAAAAAAACACCACTTCAGCTATATTTAAATGTTTACATTTTGTTTTGAGATAAACATTTTTACACTCTCCAACACTCTGGTTTAGGTTACATTTTTTATTGACACAATTCACTGCATAATAGACTCCTGGAGGGAAGCAAGAGCAATAAATGCTGCAACAAATAAATGCAGGATGTTCAGTTTGTGATTCTAGGTTTTATCAAATTTGTTGGATTTTGGGACATCTAGTGGTGAAGATGCAAATTGCAACCAATTGATTATTCAACTTATTCAGATTTATCTTTTGTTACAAACATGGGGTGTCTTAAGTAAAGAGAGTGTCTAATATTAAATAAATTATCCATTTATTTATTAATTAATTTTTTTAAGCGTATTTGTTTTAGATAGTTACTATGGTTGTAAAACAGAACTTTTCAGGTGGTTGTACTCTAGTTGTGTTCTAACTACTTTACCCCATTCAGGCACAGCTCTGATATGAAACCCTCATGAATAATAATGGATAAATCTTCACTTCTAAATAAATCACAGGTGCAGGAAGACTTTATCTGAAATATCAACAGCTGTTGAATGTGGGGGCCTCAAACGTAGCCTCTCAAATTCAATAAAACTAGATTTACATAAAAATGCTTGGTTGGAAATCCCTTTATTGTCATATTGTGATTCTCTGCAGAGTGTGGGATGTGTCGAGTGTCTCCGAACAGCAGTCTGCACATTGCGGGGGTCTGGACCCCTCTCTGAATGCTGACAGGAACAGAGTAGAGGCTGGTGTCCGTGCTGGGCTGTGTGGCTGTCACTGGGGGCTAGTTCTGCTCTAGAGGGACCATTCTGCAGAGTGTGGGGAAAAAAGGGCCCACACTCAGGGACTCTGTTATAGGTATCTGCCTGAAGCTCTGTATGGCGTTAGACGTAAAAACATGTAAACATTTCTTTGCTCTTTTAACCCGTCATCATCTGATCGCTTCGAAACAGTTTTGAGAGTGACATTAAACTGTTACATCACCCATGTCTTCAAAATGTGCCATTGAAGAGAGCAGTTAGCAGAATACTTGTACTATACTATACTATATTTGGAAATGCTGCAGGTAGTAATGTATTGGGGGCATGCTTTAGTGTTTCATAATCTTGAAATGAAGCCAGTAAACATAAATATATATCTTTTTGACTTCTATGTTTTATACAAGTCTTAAACTCAAGTGTAATGTTCAATAACTGAGCATGGGTTTAGGTTTCCTTTGTCATCTTCCATATTCATCTCCTTTTTTATTTTGTTTAATGAGCTCAACCAAGTAAACCCATAATTATCTTTAATGACAGGTAATGTTTTCTCAGGGGTTAGATGCCAACTTCACTGTAATTATCTCATCATTTCTTATACATCATTCTAATTAATTCTCTAGATAACAATTGTAAATATACAGTATAAACAGAATAATCATTCACCAATTATCATTTAAATCCATTTTTGGACAATCACCCGATTATTTCAGCCGCAGTATGTTCAGTCTAGAAATGCAGGATGAATGATGAATAGATGCACTTCATTTGAATCGAATTCTACATTTATAATTACTGCGGTTGCATGCATTAAAGTTAAACATCATTGTGGGGCTCTGATTCTGCCCGTGCTGGATGCGTCTGGAGACTGCAAAGAGGATGTCTTCATCAAGCAGTGACAAAAATTAATTATTCTCGGGGAGAACAAATATTGCGCCGGCTGTAATAAAGCAAATATGCCTTTGTAATTTGTGTGAAACCTTATTAGGAATGCACAGAACCCAGTCTGAACTAACATGACAAATGCTTACCCTTTTCTACCAATTACTCCCCAGTCTGCGCTCATTGTTCTCTTTGACAATAACGGCCCAGATCTAAATCTCCTTGACCCATTTCATTTGAAGTTTCACTGCTGTGCTCTGAAGGCACGATACAAGACCTGCATACAGCCGCTCTTTCTTACAAGTTTGTTGCCCTCTGCTGCGGCACAAGTCTTCAAAAGTGATTAACAGAGGCCACCAGGGGATGGCAGTGTTGCTCTACATTGAATATCCGCCGTCAAACATCTAAAAGAGTGATGTCTACCATTCTTTTTTGAATTTTACTTAAATTTCACAATAGTAATGCTTTGCTCTTGACAAGCAAGGACATCAACTATCATGAAATCAATATATGAGCTGATGGACAAGTGGATCTTAAATGAATTAGCTTAGAATGAATAAGCCCGAATGAATGTTCATCCTTCATCAGGTATGTGGGGGAGGTGTAAATCCCTAAAGGCTCGCATTTGGAGAATACAGTTCCTAGTATTTTTTTTTAGACCACAAAGCATTAAATCCCATCTCGAAGTTGTTCAGCTTCCTGCAGTGAGTACTCTGTTGGTGTTTTGAAGGTCATTGGAAAAGAACCGGTGACTCAGTCCTTCAACAGAACACTATACAGGCAGAAATAACACCATTTATACTGCTGCTATTCAGTATGTTACAAACAAAAGAAGGTCTTTACAATGCATAGCTCACACATATTGGGATCGCAGGGTAACATCCTGTGCTTTTTTTGCATGGCCTATTTACACCAACACCTGAAATGTATTCATTTTAGTTTGACTTCTTTTTTTTGTCCTTGTGTTTTGACCTTGCTTTATCATTTACTTGAGATTACGGTAGGTCAATGTTTCATAAACTGTCTACAGATATTGTGCTTTTATATATGCTTTTCATCTAATAATCCTCAGCACTTTTATTTACTAGCTATAACAAAACACCCACATCTAAAATTAACCACCTCACCTGACTTCTGGCTGTTTGTGCAGGTTTCTTATTACTCACTTCACAAAGGTATTTTTAGCCATTTTACATCCAGAAAGTTGATAATATTGGTACATTGTGTCTGGTTTAGCAGACTACTCCCATGCATTAAATCATGTTATTATCTGGTGCGCAGGTTCTGTACACCTGGTTTATTACTTAACTTCAGCTTTTAGCTCTGTCACTTCAGTGCCTTGTGTTCACATGGAGCCACAACAAGCTTTATTGTTCATTCATTATTATTTGATGGCATTACATTAACCACTAGCAAATCCAAATGCACTTAATACTTACCTACTTTGTCATAAACAAACCATATCTGTTTTGTAATAATGAACGGAACACAAGAGAAGGCAAGAAGACTGCTGTTCACCGCGGTAGAGCCACATACAGTAGTGTTGTATAAAATATGCACAAAACCTCTGTGATTTGTCTTCCTTTGGGTTGTCTTTTTTCTTCAGAATAATAAATCTTGCAGCTCGCTATGGGAGCCTGTTTGCACACACAAGCCAGATCATGCTCTCACCACAAAAGAACGGCATTGGATGGTGGATGAAGGTGTTGGATTTAACTGGACCAGTCGTGTCAGAGTTGAAATACTTCCCTTTAGCAAAACAGGGGTATCTATGGCCTATTCAAGATCCCAAACCCGAACCTGACAAACACTAGCATAAAAAAAAAAACTAAATGCCTGAAAATGCTGTGGTTACAATATTAAATTCTAACTGGTTGAGTGTTGTTTGTTCCAGAGAGCAAAATGAGAAGGGCCATTAGCAGTCTACTCTCTTAACAGCAGATATATTAAACTCATATTTCCTCCCTTCATCCTCGTTCTCGGCTCTGCTCCGTGCACCCATCCTTGTTGTTTTCACCCACTTAAGGCTGATAATGAAATGTATGCGCAGTGCAAAGCAGGCGATTAATCAGAGCAGATGTGTATCTAGGTGAGTGCCAGGGAAAGTCTCTGGAGCGGAGCGGCCCGACAGCCCCCAAACTCCAGTATGGCTTCTGTAGGGGACTCACAGGCCTGTCACTGGCGACGCATGTGCCAACCTGGCCTTATTACAATTAATTTGCCTGTGTCGAAATGTCCTCGCAGGCAATCATGTCTCATCTCAGCCAACAATAAAGGACTTCTGTGGCCTGTGTTTTGTGACAGCTGTAGAAATGTGCAGACAATAAAAAATTTATTTTTACTTCATACATGAATAAAAGTGAAATAGATAAAGCTACCATGTGACCCTAAGAGTGTGCCTTGTCTCATCAACATTTGTGTAGTTATTTAGAAGATAAAAATTTGATTTTACACTCATATAGTGTTCTCAGTGTTCTCCCTTTATGCACTGTCCGCGCATATACTTCCTGTAAAACTGTACTCTTTGTCTCTCACTCGTCAGACTATGGTGCACTCTGTATGACTGTGTGAACTTTCCTGCAAGATATAACAGACACACAGACTTCTGGACTCCGCTCTTTTTGGTCCATCTGGTATTTAATGAAAAATCATTTCAAAACCACAGCCCTTTCAGACAGACTCAAGTCCAACCCGTCTTTATTTTCAGAACAGCCTGCTCTACCAATATATGTAATGTATTGGATTTAGCTTTTTCAGAAACCCTTTTATTAGGGGTGGGAATTATTTTAATGTCTGAAAAATTATTGGAATATACGTTGGATTTCGTTTCTGAAATTCTATAACAAACTCACAATTTGAGCAATTTCTACCATATGCTTCCATGCTTATGCAGAACAGAATGTCCCTGCAGGGCTACTGTAGACGTTCACAGGCAGATAGTGAGGTGGGGAATTGCGGTCTGCATTGTTGCCCTCAGATGCCACCAAAAGGCTAAACACTGCACCTTTAAGTCCACTTTTGCTAGAAATGGTTTAATAAGTTCCTCTCCATATTGTTGTTGCTTGCAGCACTGTTTTAACAAGTCTCTTATGGAAATAACCAAAGATCTGTCGCAATCATAGAATCAAACAAATGTTTGTTTAAAATCTGTCATTTGAAATGTTATTCTTTATTGTTATATTTTCTCATGTAAACCATGTAAACCTGTGTTTCTAAAGACATTATACTTGAATTATAGGTAAAATATTGCAACCATAAAACGGCTGAACCAAAGATCCAAATGGTTTGCTGTGTCAAGATGTGCATGCACTAAAGGTCTGCACATGCCCATAGCACATTTCATGTTTACTCGGTCTTGGGATTTTCATTTAAAGACCACAGCTGGTTTAATGTCCACACACGCACAACATTTCCGGTGGAATTTGAAGGATTTTCAATAGGATGTGGCAATTCTTGTTAAAAATGACAAAATGCACAAACTAGAGAAAGGCTGTTTGCCATTAAACCACTATGCCAGTGACCTCACTCTAACATGAACTGATCTAACCCGAGGCAGTGGGTTGCATAATTAACATCTATCATATTTTAAAACCATTATAATTCTGATATTTATCTGAGACACTACGGTGGGTTATGGTCCAATTCTTGTATAATGTGTTTGTTTCTGACTATTAATCTTCCTAAGGGCTAAACCATTAAAAGTATTTGTGTGTTGATGTTAAACTAAATATTCCTCTAATGTTGCTTGCTTTATGGTTTAAGATTAATTGCGGCTTTTTATCTGGAAGTCATTCTCCACTCCACTCTGCTCATCATCACTGATTCAGATTTAGGCTTTGGCGTTGCTTGGCTGATTAGCTGAGATGAAAATGATGCTAAAGTAGAAGGCTGCATGCTGCTTTTGAGTGTTTTTGGTCTATTGAGTTGTAGCCAGTGCACTTAAGGCTAAACTTTACTCTTGTACATTTGTTGCCTAATGAGATGTCCAGCGTTCACAGATACAAACTTGACTTGTAAGGCTTTGATTAAGAAGGGCCTCCAAGCTTGAGTTTACTCCAAGTAGATGCACAAACTGTTTTTGGCTCCTTTTCACAGAGCTAAAATTACTTTTTTGGAAAGTTCTTTTTGTTTTACAGCAGATTATACGATTATATTTTATACCCAAAGGAAATTGAGTATTGTATAGATAGGACCTGGGGCAGCCGTATTATTGCAGCAAAGCAGAATTGTCTTACATAACTTAGATATTACTGATATCACATGGGGGCTATATAGTGTTCCAGGGAAAGGAAAACATTTATGTGTCTAAATTAGCTCTGTCACTCCTGCAGGTTGTAAGTAGCTGCTGGCAAACAGCTCCACAGTAACTTCAACACAACTGCTGGGATCAAGTGAGACAAAAGTTTTCATAATGGCCTTGTCACTTTCCCTTCAAGATCTATTCAAGTCCTGTCATGAAAACAGCGGTCCTGTCCAGAGTGCCCAACATCTCAGGGAAGCTTTATCTGTAATGTCATTGAAAGATTTCATTTTTCATTGGCTATCACTTGCGTCCATCATGTTTTTCTTGTCCCATCAACTGTAGATAATGCCACAGCAGGAAATTATTTGTACATCTATTTGCGGAAGATTAAGATTCATTCCCGTTCATTCACAGTGACCCCTTCATAAGTTTGGTCTTGGATTGTAGCCTACTTGTTTTATTGGTTCTCTTTAATTTCTTCCAACATATATTGAACTGGTCTTGGGCTTTACTCAGTCTTGCCTTATCTGTCTGGTTCTCGATCCTTAAAATTCTGGGTCTGGCCTAATTTGGTCTTTGTCGCTGAGGTCCTGACTACAACACAAGCAACAGATCCACTCCAGACTAGTCATTAAAAACACTGCATCGTTACAAACTTCCTTCTTGCGTCAAAGGTGTTGTTTTTTTTGTTTGCCCCTACTCTCACCTAATACCTTTTGTTATTATCTAATCACTCAATGAATAGCCAATCAGGACTTAAGTACTTATTGCTAACAGATGCCCCATGTTCTCAAATAAGCTAATCTTCCCTTCTTCCCTTCATTTCCTTCTCTGCAGGCTGTCATTTAATCTCCGCTCATGTCTGTAAACTCATAATAACTGTCATTCGGTTCTGAAGAAAACATAAAAAAAATAAACAGTGCAAAAGCTTTGACACTGTCTCAAAAGTACCGCTTGCTTAATTTAAATCATAAAATATCCAACCACTAAATGCTGAAAATATAAATCTCCAAATGTGTGTAAAACATCTACTTTAAAAATTCAGTTTTGCAAGTTTAATCAAAACTTTAGCCAACACAGATAAATATAAATGTGGCCAAACCTTTGAACATGCCCTACAAGATCGTATATATATTCAACATATGAAGACGGTTTGCAGTTCTGCTTAAATATATTGAGTCAGTAATGGCTTTAGCCCATCTCTTTAGTTTTATTTTATATATATATATTTGAGGCCACATATCAAACAGAGCTACTATTTTGCCAAGTATGAGATCATGTATAAGTTCTTTTGACAGCAGCGTACAGAACATGACATCAAAAAGAAGCAGACCTCTGGGGAGTACCCCCAGTCGCACAGAGGGAGCACTTTCACAGCCAAAAGTGATCAAGCAGAACCGAGGAACGGGTAGGTGAGAGTCTTCTGCGAGAACAGTTGTGGTAGTTCTGTCACCAAAGGTCGCAGTACAGATCACAGAGTACGAGCGGAGGAGAAGTTGTAGACTGGTACTCAATGTTTCAGGTCTTCAAAGGTCTGTAATGAAAATGTAATATCATAGGACTAGGTTAATATAATCATACACCCTGCAGGGACATTGTGTGCAGTTTTACCTTTTAACTCCTTTTTAAAACACCTTTTCTCTAAAAGGAAGTACTTATTTTAGTTCTCTATAAAGATATACATATACAGTATATACATTAATGCATCAGCCATACCTTTGATGGTTGCCATGAAATGTAGCTTATTTCTGCTGCAATAGTTTCTGATTATAGATTTCTTTCGGCCAAGAGGAAGTAAGTACAGTAAGTCCTCATATAAGCCAAAATAGAATTCAATTTAATTCAATCTTTATTAGGGACACAGAGAATCTGGTCCATAGAAATAAAACATTAGAGATAATTATAATACAAAAAAAAAACTGGTAACCAATAAATTTGACAGTTATTGTTTTTACAGTATACAAGAGATGTTCCAGTTATTTTTAGTTTAGTTTAGTTTTTTTTTGGTCAACAAAGAAAAGAAAGAAATCAAACTTTTCTTAAACAAATAAAATAAAATAAAAAATCACATTGATTGAGGGTATACTTTGAACAATCAACAGTAAACAGAGCTAACAATTAGAGAGGTACACTGACAGACAACCACTTGCACACACATTCATTTACTATGGGCAATTGAGTTACCAATTCAACTATGTGTGTCTTCTGGACAGAGGAAGCTGGAGTACCTCTGTTTGTATGTTACTAGAATAGATTTAATTGGCGGTAGAGGAAACATTTGTACATTCTACTACTAAACATTTTTAGTCTACTTTGCATTACTTTTATTTCACTAATGGTTTAAGTTAAAGAACTGTAACAATCAGAAGGTTAGCACAAAATGTCAGTAAAGTTTCAGTCTCTACTGGACCTATTCATACAAAATGTATTTGTATAAATAAAATGTGTTACATATTTCACCTTATATTTTATATTTGCAATAAACTTTGTATATTTATCAAGAAATACCTACAAAACATCAACCCCTGTAACGGATTTTATAAAATTTCTTGTTTTCTTGTTCTTGTTTTACTTGTGGACCTTTGACTCTTCTACTAGACCTGTGTAAACTGCCCTGGAGTGAGAAGTGAGAAGCGGACATGGGCATTTCTGAATCTTTGTTAGACCCCCTTTTACTCTTTGTCCTCCTCCAATTAACACTGAATTCAACAAATCTGCCTTTGCATGTTTTTTCAAAGTGAAGACAAGAAACATACACAGAAACACACTTTCACAGTAAATGACCAGAACAGAGACACAGACAGTGCTGCAAAGAGCATTTTATGCAGTTTCTCCATCTGTCTTCGATCTGCTTTTCTCGTGTGATTGCTTCACAGTATGTTCACAGTATATTCATTATCAACAACAAATGTCCTGGTCTGCACAAGTATAAACCATTAGTGACCTTAAAACAAGGCCTGCGTGTGAACCTACTGAGAAAACTGTTGGTTTGGATGGGGATAGAAAGCAAATATAGAATAAAAACAGCAAAATACTGAGTCAACTTGGGTGAAGAGTCGAGGGAGTTACATCTTAGTTCCATGCCCTGTGATCTTGATGATACTTATTCTTGTACCATTTCAGAAAACTCAGAGAAATCAGTTTGATATCGTCCAAACATGCTCTCTGATGGAGACATGAACTAGTCCAGACAGGAGAGGTGTGGGTAACTTGAGGAGAAAATGAGGACACAGCCTGAGAAACACTTGGGAGGACAAATTCAAGTACGTGTAAAATAACAGTGATGAGTAAATATAATTACATAGTGCTTTTATAGCTCAAACAAAAAAAAAAAAGTGAAATTGTGTAATGGCCAAATAATTTTATTTGGTGAAACATTTTGGCAATTTTTGCCATGGTCAATATTATTTGTCTTACATGCTAAATTATAGAAGAAGGGTCCAGACAGAGACACACATGCACTCTTTCTGGACACGTCAATACTGTAATATAGTGGCTTCCCCTGGCACAGCGCTGACCAATCACAGAATCACACATTGATTTCACACTAAACACAATCTCAACACCAATTATAACCACATTGCTTTACATTAAATGTGGGCAAATTAACCCACTGAGACAGAATGTGCCTGTTTCCAAGATGAGACCCTAAAAGTGGAATTTAAAGTAAAAAAAAAAAAATCTATCACTTAAACTGCAATAAAACAACACTTGAAAATGGCTTTTGCCTTGCCTTGTAGTAGATTGGAGCATGTAATCAGACTAAAGCAAATGTCCCGACTAGTTATGAAAGAAATGAGTCTCGGGCTGTCAAGGCAGTTACTAATGGGCCGATGCATTCATTCTGTAATTAGCTATGACATCAGACATGTCAGACAGATTAAGATTAAATGCATGACAAAAGCCACACACTGATGGATACCAATAAATTAGGGACAGATAGTTTGTCTTGGTCAATGCTGAGTACTAAATACAGTGAGGAAAAAAAAGAAAGACAATTTTATGAGAAATTAAAGACTAGAAGTTTTGGTTGTAATTCATAAATATACTTTCATGCTGCTGTAATATCCTGCGATGATATCATGCAGCTAGAACACAAGCTGCAGAGGTTTATGTGGCGCACTTTAAAGCTGGAAGCAGTTTAACGGTTCATGAAATTGATGTTACTCCCTTCCTGACCTTGAATCATTTACTTAACACAATCTCATCTCCTATCATTATTGCACATAATGAAAGTGAGCTTCAAAAACACCGTGTGCTGACTGTTCTTGTCCATGAAGTGCCCCCAGTGACATTCAACTTGTGCATTTGGAAACAGCCTTAATTTTTATTGCAAGAAATATTCCGGACCGCGTGTTGCAATATGATCGAACAGCAGTTTCTCTTAATATGGGAACAAGTGTGTACACGTTGCCCTACATAACCGCAGCCCTCACTTTTTCTTTCATATCACAGAACAGGCTTACCTGGAAGGCCCTGTTTAACAGTGAACAGCACACAATCCTATTTGAAGCCTGCTCTGTGGATTTAGCCACTTTTTAAATTCAAATCACTCACCACGTAGTGTCAGGACAAGGGGAGGGTGGGCTTAATATAAAACCCAAATCCCATTAGAGATGGACCGGAGGAAAATGAGGGGTTGGCACCGGTGTCGCCTCGCAACATGATGTAAAGAGGGAACTCTTTGATGGGGGTCAGAGATGATGTCCCATATTGCAGACTTTTCTCTTTTTTTGTTTTTTAAATTTCGGGCCATCAAACTGGAAATCGCCAGAAGTGAAATGTATCATTACAGGATCTGTGTCCGCGGAGGAGCAGGGCTAGAAGGAGTAGGTGACTTATCTGCCACAGACCACGGTCTTTAGGGTAATAAGGCATGCATGAGAAGCTGTTTCCCTCCTCTGAATGGGCTTTCCATGTCGCCTGGTCCCTGTGTAGCCTGCAGAGTCTCTGAAGCGGTCGACATAGCTTGGCCTTCTTGTATAATTAGTCTCCTGAACCATGTAGAATGTGTTTCACGATGGTTCACCTCCTCATCACACATCTATACCTGTTTTCTCTTTTACTTTCAAACCCTCTTCACTTACTCTACAATAATGCTCACATACTGCCACACACAACCAGTTTAGCATCAAGTGGACATAATGCATTCCTTGATACTATAATGTGTAGTTTATTTTCTGGTTTCTCGTGGCAGTAGTGTTTATGTTGCTTGTATGGTTGTATTATGTTCTTTTTTATAGGGCTCTCGGTATACTTAATTCAAAGTCTGGACGTAGTTTTAAGCTTCAATCTTAATCTGGAATGATACAATCATATGTTTACGTCTTTAGATAAAGTTTAATCTTTGTTGAAGTGTGCTATAAACATTGAAGTTGATTGTATGGAATAAAAAGTGTGCCAAAAACCACAATCAAAACAATATACTAGGGCTGTGCAATATATTAATTTTTTTTTTGCAAGATATGGGATGATCCTATATTTTAATATCGATACGCCATCATTAGAGCTGCTGCACTGATTTAACTCCCCATCTCCGACTCACTCTGCCCCACCGCCGTTCCATCAGTTGCAGCTCAGTTCTTCTTAATCTGTAAAACACTAGAGCGTCTGAAACAGTTATTTCTGTTAATTTGTTAACTGATGTAGAAGAGGGCTTTACAGGTGTGTGTGTTAGAGTAAGAAATACTGTAGTCCTGGTGTTGATAAAGGTTGAAGATGGGCATGTTACAATTGCCTATTCTGATTTTTAGCGGTAGCTTCATTTGCCCAGAGACATGTGTCTGGGGCTAAGACCAAGCTCACTTTCGTTGATTTTAGAATATATTTAAATCAAAATTAAAGGCCTTGAAAATAAAAAACCTTTGCTCTTTGGAAAAATATATATTGAAATATATATCTTATGTCGAGATATAAAAAAAATATGTTGAGATATCCAGTGTTTGCCCAGAAACAACTTACCAGCAACAACCTACATATTATCTGAGAAGCGGCTCTTTTCATGTGCCTTCACTGAGCCTGAGATGGAAGCAGGACAGAGACGGCATAGAACAGCAGTACAGTTTTGTATGCTAAAATCAAGCCTCTCCCATGGAGCCCCTTAAAAGGGCCTTGAGTAAGGGCACCACCATACCTATATACCGCCGTCCACCAGAGGGCAGGCTTCAAAAGCGGAAATATAAGGAGAAAGATTTTAGAATATATTTAAATCAAAATTAAAGGCCTTGAAAATAAAAACCTTTGCTCTTTGGAAAAATATACTCTTACTCTGGGATTGTAAATTTTTAATCAATAAGTCCAGTTTATACAGCCATTGGTTAAAATGCAATGTTTAACCATCTGTGTTTGAGGTACAATACAACATTTTTTTATCAGTAAAGGTTGTGCATTTATATAGCACTTTATTGTACCCTTCTCGGCCACCCTAAGCATGTTACATGGCGCTTCCATTCACCCCATTCACATACATTCACACCTGGGGCAGGCAGAGAGGAGGCCTGTCATACCCAAGGTACTCACAGCCTTCTCTGACCACCACTAAACTCACCTGGAGGCAAGGTGGATTAAGTGTCTTTCCCAAGGACACAACAACAGTATGAACCGGGGGAGAGTGGGACTCAAACCACCAACCTTCCAGTTATAGGACGACCACTCTTCCACCTGAGCCCCTGAGCTTCCACTCAGTGAGGTAAAGACAAGCTTATCATCCTGAAGGCTTTCAGATAAACATTTTGAAAGTACTATGCACAAATCCTCTTCATCTTACATAAGAAAATAATAACATTAATGACCTCCAAAAAAGGCTACTAAGGAAAAATTCTTAAACCCATACCATAGACATACCCAATAACAAACAACTCTATTTTCTCTTTCCAGCCCATGTGGCTTAAGTGTAGTGTGAAAGGAAAGAATACACATGCTAATACTCATACTTCCCTTGAGTCATGAATGTTTAATGCAACCATTATGTCTGATAGGAAAATGCAGCGTAGAGTGCTGTAGCAGCGATTAGCCACCGTAGATTAGCTTAAGAGCACCACTCCCATGGCCACATTTCCTCCATGCTCCAGTACGAGCCAGATTGTTTCTAAGTTGAGAGAAAATGAAGAAATAAATGACTGAGACATGGGGGGAGGAGGGCAGACTGACTTTGCTTGCCTGCCTTGTTAAAGGGAAGAATAATTACTGGAGCATTGCACAGTAATGCATCAAACGATCATGTCACTTTTGACTCTGCAATGGGGATGATTAACAAGCTGCGAGGGCTGTCTAGCAGTAAAATAGCCACTGGGCAAAAAAGATTTTACTCTCAGGGCTTGAACTTTACTTTGAGGTAATCATGTTGGATATTTCCACTTCAACAAACGTCTACATCTCTTACTCTGACTCAGTAGACGTGATTTTCTCAACATGTCATGTACAAGCCACGCACCTGTCTCTATTGGTTGTATTGGTTTAAAACAGTGGTTTTCCAGACACTGGGTCAGGACCCATCCAAAAAAGAAAGAAGCTTTATGAAAGAGGAGCAAGAAAATGACTATAAAAAGCAATAACACTATGCTACAAATCATCAGAAAATGGAGAAAAAACAGGAGTTAATTAACATTAAATGGGAATTTGTTGTGTAATATTTTGGATGATATTTACATTATGTTCCTTATGGTTTATGCTTTTGTATGGTTTATACATAAGTATGGAATGCTAGATTAATACATCTAGCATCTTATAAATAGAAAGAGAAAACATAATGTCAGCGTATAAGGTTTGAACATTATTAGTTTAATGCACACACACTCATACAGGGAAGATCTGGTCGAGATAAGGACACAGGTGCCTGGCACCAGGAGACACTGGGGGAACTAGGACAAAGGTTGTCCTGGGGGATGCTCAGTCTCCTTCTTCCCCCTGGAGATATCATAAATCTGGACATGTCATGTAAGAAATGCATAAAAACCCATGTTCTCTGCACAGAACTTCAGTTGAGCTGGGGATAGTCTACACGGGTCATTTGTTGGCGTTACAATAAAGACTCAATGGCATTGTACTCATTGCCTGCTCATAAACTTCATGCTTATGATGTCGAGATGGCCGGGTGGTCAGATTCAGATACTGTAGATAAACATTGAAGTCAAATACATGCAACAAAAGCAAAGTACATTATATGAATATTTATAATATTTATATCATAATTAAGCTTAGACTGAAATCAAAAGTGAATTCTCAAACTTTGTTATAGCTGACCTGCAAAGCTTGTATACTAGCTGTTTTTGTGACACAACAAGCACCAACACCGCAGCACAACAGTGATGATAATGTTATATTTTGCTTTTGACTGAAAAAATGGAAGAATTTAGAGACTGGTTACTCTGAACCAATGAGGCCAGATGGGCTAACAATTCATACAATGCGTTTGCTTTTGGGCAAACATAAAATTAAATAAGATACAAATAATAGATAGTGACAACATATTTTGGGCCATGCATTTCCGAGCCTTGGCTGAAAGTAATATGAAGAAAGGCATCAACAGGAAAACAGACATCACTTTTACACAATTACGAAGGTGGTCCCTTCCTAACTGACTATATCAATAGGTCACCAGAGGTCACTGAGTGGTTAGATGACTACAAACAATAAATCAATCATACGCTGTGGCCTTAAATGTCACCTGATCACAACCTAATTTTACACAAATGGATGAATTCAGATGTGAGCAATTAGTTGTTGAATTAAATTTGATTGATTGAATGATTTATTAGTGACGTAATAATAATTTACACATTTTATTTCAGATGGAGGCATACCACACTTGTGCTTATGGGCTGGACCAACTTTAAAGCATTATTAATAGACAATGCAGTTGCTATTTTAATGTAATGCATAAAACTAGACAAATAGAATGTTAATAATCAATCCATAAAATCTTATAAGGCACATTTACATTAGATATCTTTAGCTAATCCATCTTCACCCAGTGTAATCATAATCATAACTCCACCGCAGCCTAAATGACAACCCATCTTGTCACAAAGCATATTCCATTTATAACTGCACTTTCCACTAGTTGCAAATGTTCCCGCAGCTCAGACTTATATAATGTATTTAAAGCACGGAATCCTATCTTACTTCTATAATTAATTCCATAAATCATTATTAATAACCTTTAAAGCCCCCCATCTGCATGGTTATAATCACTATAGTCAATCTTTGGTGTCAGGTTTGATTGCCAATCCATGTCCTTCTCTAATTGACCTTGTCCAGTGAGGGAAGAGCAGACAATATTGCTTTTCTCTCAATGGTGCCCCTCTCATTTCTAGTCCAAATGAAGACAGCTCCCAGTTTGTTCAGCAAATTCAATTCCATCACTTTATCCCTAAAAGAGCTGACACGGGCTTTACTGCAATTTAAAGTGATTGAATGTGCAAAAATCTTACCAGCAGCCAATAAAAACAGATGAGAAAGTTGTCATTTTTACACATTACAAAGGAAAGGGACTGTTTGTGTGAATGATATCTTTAATTTAGAGGTATCTGCTAGTTGCAAGATGACTTGGTTTTGAAGTTGTTGCTTCTGCATTACTGAGTCAGCACCACTATTAAGCATCAGGACGTAGCTCTTTCCATCATAAAAAGTAATAATCATAACTCTTCATAGCACTCTGAATACAAACAGTGTTCTTTAAGCCTTCTACTGTTTGATGAAATAATATCTGCCACAGTTTGTTTGTCTGGACTATCAAGCCACACTGCATCTGTCTCAAAGCAACTTATTAGCAAAAATATTCTTCTAAACAACAATTAATATCCTTTTCTGCAGTAATAATGAGTGACATTTTTGTTTGTCGTAAAGCAATTGTGTCAAACTCAATTTGGTTGACAAGCATAATTTGTAGGTTTCTTTTTATCAAAGCAAACAATACATTTTAATATGATGTGTCATATTTAGGTTGTCATTATCAAATCGTACATTATGTTTGAATAATGTGTAACATGTTGACTTCTGCATTGTGGATTTAAATGAATGGAATTTTACATTTTAAAGATCTGATGAGAACCAAGTCTTACCAAGAAGTATAACAAATGGGCACAAAGATCTAGTTTTACAATGTACCTCACGACAAGAAATATGAATTCAGGTTGCAACATGTCCAGACAGAGTTAGCATACATGGGACACACAAATGGCAACAAGCAAGAGTCAGACAATCGTAAGATACGGTATAGACAATAATTAATCAGTGTATTACAATAGATACTTGCCAGATTTAGGGTGACTAGGCGTCCTGCTTTGTATGGAACTGTACAACATTTTCAACATAAATCCTGCATCCCACTAACACTGACACTCCATTCAGCATTTTGTAGATAATTCCAGAAAGTTCCGGGTTTTATTTCTTTTCCATTAGTAACAAAGTGGGATAGACTGTCATTTCAGGGCTGCCAATCAATCAGCTTTATTCTGGTGGAGTGTACACTTCGATTGACAGTTCGAGCACTGCTGCCGACAACAGCTCTGTCCACGACGGAAAACAACTAAACAGAATTTTTCTTATTTTGAACGAAATATGGAAAATGCAGCTAAAAAAGGAGATGCTGCTCCAGGAAGGACTGGAAAGAGGCTATTCTTAGGTGAGGCCAGTCTAAGGGGATTTTCTGTTGTTTTTTTTAGTGAGCATAACATGTCTTTATGATACAGCTCAGTAAAGTGTGTTGTCCCACATTTGGTTTGTGATGATCTGGGTTACAACTGACCTTTGTGGGACACAGTGACCATTTTACTGTTCTAGGAAAAGGAGTTGTACAAAGAAAGCTGACGTCAGGTGATGACAGAAATCAGTAGATATGAACCCAAATGATCTATATTGTGTGTAATATTTCAGTATCAATGAACCACATACACATGCGTTATGTCCACCAGCTCTGTGTTCTGTCTGTTCTTTCCTGATCTCACTGCTGTTTCTGGTTTGTAATGCTCCACTATTATATCAGTATGCACAAAAGAAGCGGCAAGAGAAATAGCATGATATTAGTGAGTATGCACGTTCATATTTTATTGATGTCAACATTTTATAGACTTAAATACATAAGCATATTAAAATAAACTTGCCTAGGATGTCTTTGTCACAATGTTGTTTTGTGTGTTCACATTTTCCCCTGAGGCTTGCCTTACAGGCGAGGCTGTAGCAAGCCCCAACAGAGGAGTCATTAACAACCTGAGGTAATTCTCAGAGGGACGGGAAATGAGGGGTGCTTTCTGTTTACCATGTTTACACTACTTCTGCCTTTTTACCTGTTACCTGTTTCATATTTTTAGTTTTTTTTGCAAAGTGAGCTATGTGCTGTTCTGTTTTTCTTCATTATTTGAAAGAATCTTGCTTTATTAACTGTGGCTGATGTGACTCAAAGAGGCAGCTTGTTTAAATTGTCAGCAGGGACCCAGGAATTTTGGTCTGCATGACGACAACTTGAGAGAGCTTTTAAATAATAAATATGGCCACCGCAGAGCTCTGTTTGACTCTCTTCTGATTTCTAAGACAGCTGTTTGTACAATGTGTCAGTGTCATATCATTTATTCTTTACTTAAAATATCCGAGGCAACCCAGTCTTTATTTTTAATATTACTATTAGCAACTGCTGTTTCTTGTTTTAAACATACAGTAGTCTGTGTTGTACGGCTCTTGCTTCTTGAATTAAAGCATTGCATTTGTTATATACATTGCATTTTACAAAATCAAAATTTGTGAGTCCCAAAATTGTAGGAAATTGACACGGCTCCATAATTTTAATGTTTACATCTGTGTATAAACTGGAAACATTTTTTTATTGTATTATTATTTTTAGTTTTATTTTTTTGGGCCTTCTTTAATTCATTTGATAGTTACAGTGGGTCATACCTACATACCTGGTAACTGGGGGTCACCAGGTATGTAGGCTGTACCCAGTGAACCACTGAGGCACCCCCACTTTAAGCATTTTAAAATAAAATCCTATTATGTCATCAATGCATGAATAAGAGCTCTAATAGAAACACGAGTGTGCTTCTCCAGCAGTGCTCAGTTTGTCCGCTCTGGGCTGTTGTAGAACTCGTTCAAGTTTCTTCCACTGGATTCTTTGGAGATTTAATGTTATGTTTTCTGACATAGAAACATACAAAGATGCTATTTAAATGTAATGGTTGACAAATTGTATTAATCTGTTTACTACAAAATTTACACAGTCACTCTTTTTATCTACCATAAATCAAAATTCCCAGTCTATATGATTACAATTTACACACCTATTTAAACCCAAATGTCTGGCTTGACTGAGTGCAACTTAAAACATTCAAAGCCCACTTTGCCTGGTGATCTTTTATTTATTGTACAGTGACACTTGAAACTGTCGATACTCTCTATGGCCTTTGTAAATCTTCACCTCCTCCAAAAAAACTCCAATGTGACCCAGTAACACACATTCCTATGCAAACACACCAGCACACACCCTCATTTTAGTGCAGTGATTTATTTTAAGACTCCCCGCGTATAAGAATGCCATTTAGTAAAGATGGCAGCGGGTAATAAATCCTCATCAAGTCTGGTACATCCTGTTAGCTTCTTCTCTCCTCGTGACAGCTTTTTAATAAGCCGCGTGTGGTCCTGTATGTGTACTTGACATTTACTAGCCGACGTTACCCCTCCCTGTCCGTCACCGCACATTATGCATATTCCACCCCGGCAGAGTAACGCATCACAATGGACTATAACCATGTCAGTCGTACTTTTCAAGGTCTACAGCAAAGGAGCTTGGCTGTTTGTTGCCATAATTGATTTCTTTTCAGCAGCTCAAATGAGTTTCTTATTTCTTTGGAAGTTATTTATATGGAAATGCTGCTATGTTGTGACTACATTAGCGGAGTTATTCTCACCTCCCTCTAAAGTCACTACCTCCTGGGGAAACTCCCTTTGTTGTCATTTGCCGTTTTGCTGATTCTGTCAGCAAAAATTAATTGGTGTCCATTTTAACTCCCCCCGAGCCTTAATTTCTAAGAGCCGAGAGATATCCAGGCCCAATTAGGTGGTGTAAATAACATTTGCTCTATAATTGCTTCAATAAAGATTTATCGCCTTCCATTCATTGTCCTTATGTTAAGGCGTTGCAAGGCTAGCCAGAGGAGACTGAGGCATGGCAAAGTTATCTGGAAAATTGGTAAATGTCTTATGTAGGAGACAGTTTGGCCCGTATGCGCGTGAGTATTATGCATGCGTATATACAGTAGTGCAGCTTGAGTGAATTGGATATTATGCACCTCACTTGCGGTTGGTTGTGAGAAAATAGCAGAAAGGTCAGTTGCACACAAGGACAGACATTTTTAAGCATCCTTTCTACGTTATATATACATGACTGGATGACTTTACGGGCATGGTCCCAAGAAAATGTCTATATATTGAGAATAGTCTATTGTGTGTGTGCGTGTGTATGCGTGCGTGCGTGTGTGTGTGTGTGCGTGTGTGTGCGCGCGTGCGTGTGTGTGTGCGTGTGTGTATGTATGTGTGCGTGTGTGTATGTATGTGTGCGTGTGTGTGCATGTGTGTGTGTGTGTGTGTGCGTGTGTGTGTGCGTGTGTGTGTGTGTGTGTGCGTGTGTGTGTGTGTGTGTGCGTGTGTGTATGTATGTGTGCGTGTGTGTGTGTGTGTGTGCGTGTGTGTGTGTGTGTGCATGTGTGTGTGTGTGTGCGTGTGTGTGTGTGCGTGTGTGTATGTATGTGTGCGTGTGTGTGTGTGTGTGTGTGCGTGTGTGTGTGCGTGTGTGTGTGTGTGTGTGCGTGCGTGCATGCCTGCGTGTGTGTGTGCGCGTGCGTGTGTGTGCGTGTGTGTATGTATGTGTGCGTGTGTGTGTGTGTGTGTGTGTGTGTGTGTGCATGTGTGTGTGCGTGTGTGTGCGTGTGTGTGCGCGCATGCGTGTGTGTATGTATGTGTGCGTGTGTGTGTGTGTGTGTGTAAGTGATCCATAGGTCAATTGAGGGAAGCCATAAAGACATCCATTAACCTTGATTGTGTAGGCTGTGTAATTCTAGGGTGTTATAATGCAGGGTAATGGCGGTATGAATAATAACTCACATTGTGCACTGTATGTATGCAACATCATTAGCAGGTACTTCCAACAGTAGGGTAAAAACAATAGTAAGCACTTTTGGAATATCATTAGAAAAATGTTTATTATGTTAGGTCACAGTTAAGCTTGTTCAAAATAAAAGCAGTGTAATAAGGTAGGCCATGAAGTTCTATAGTTTAAAGTAGATTTGGCTGTATCTGAATTACATTGCAGCATTTCATTCATGGACACAGAAACAAGATGATTTACAAATGTACACAGAAGACACCGACTGTTCTGCTTGTGAATCCGTCCCCAGAGTGATGCGTTGTACAGATTTTCTCAGGCTCATTCACCATTTCTCTACATCATAACAATTCGGTGGCACTTCAAAACCCATGCTCGCAAAAAGTAGTTAACCACCAAAAACATTTAGTTTCTGTTCCTAAACTAAATGAGTAACTCTTTACATTAGGTAATAGAAATCTCTCATACAGACAGACATTTCCAAGCTCCTATTATTTCAAATATATAGCTTTATATTTAAAAACTTGAAATAATACAATGTGAAGACCCTTAAGTTTTTTGTACAGATGTGTAAATATTTTTACTAAGTCCTAAAACTATGAGCAATACTTAACTGTTGTGACTTTTGAGAAATGCTTTTCTCGTTCAAGAATTGAGCCATAGCTAATAAACTGTATTTTAATTGGGGATATTTTTTTTAATAATCTTGACAAAGTCAATATAAAACCAGTTTATTCAGTCAGACACATCCTACGTTTTGGAAGCTCCAGCTGCAAAAATTGTCTCATTTAATTTTGAGATAATGAAAACAAGATTTCTTATATTGCCAGATAATTAGACCCTAATCAAGACATAATTGGGGGAAATTCCTGAAACAATTCTTCTAAATCTTGTATATCCCTCGACAATGAACCTTTAACTAGATTTAAAGATGGAATTCTGGGATAGGTTTGGTCTTTCTCTAAACAGTGTAAGACAAAAAAGTAATTTTTTTATAGTTTTCTCAATCACTTTGGCTTATAAAAAAAATTAAAATAAACATTTCAGGATTTCTCTTAACTACAAGTGCATTCATCACAGTTCAGTGGTTTCAAACACACTTCACCAGGTTATTCACTCAAAACATCTAGTTTTTGTTTCAAAAGCTTTAAAGTTTTGGTGTCAGTGACAGCGCCAATTACAATGCCCAAAGGCACATTGGAATTGAAGCACTTAATAAAGTATGTGTTTGTTGTGTTGTATGTTGTATGTTGCTGTGTCTGTTGCTTTGTGTCTTGTTGAATTATTTTGACTTTGATCGTGTGTATTTTAAGCTATTTTCATGCCCTTTTAAATAGCCCCTCGGAGACAAATAAAGTGATTTGAATTGAATTAAAGAATGTAACGCTGTTGGTCTTCCTTTGAGCCACAGTAAGCTCAATTTAAGAAACATGTAAGTGGACATATTTCACATATTGTCTCTAAACCAAGCTTTTGTTACAAAAAAGTACAGCTTTATCAACAAAGAAATTATGCTCTGAGGATGGTTTAAGAAAACCTTCTGTGTGATATATGATCTAAAGCATCCACAGTATATTAATGGTGTTTATAGAGGTATTTTGATTAGTGAAGTAGGACTCCGACTGGGAAAGAGATCCTTCTCATCAGGGACCTTGGGAGTGTCAGTTTGCCGCAGTTACTAAAAGCTATTGCTTGCCTATTCATCCATTCCCTGTGTAGGATCCAAATAAACATGGCAGTGCTTGGTCTGCCAGGTGGATGTGGGGCTCGCCACCACCTCTCCTCTGTTCTCTTTCCTGTATTAATAGCTCCTCAGGAGAGCCGCCGAGGTCTGTATGTCAGGTTTTATCTCCAGAGAAGAACAGGAGGAAAACTAAATGAAGCCTGAACTTGAGAACAAGCCCATCTGAGCTTCTCAAGGGGATGCTCGGAGCACATTAAGGGAAACATCAGTAATGTGCAAAACAAATGGAGAGATGTGAAAACCCCCAAAGACTTTCCCCCACCAGCTATGTTGAGCTGCTGCCATAAATCTCCGGACCCCTGTGCATGCTGTTGTATCCTGTCTAGAGCAGCGAAACAGGGACTAAGCAGAGCCAGGTTTCTTCCGCATGGAAACAGTGTAACTGTCAGAAGGAGGCTTTTCATTTTGCCGCTTAGCTCTAAATGTGGGCGGCTTGTTGTCTCGTTGCCAGAGGCTTTTCTAACTTGACGCACTAAAGTGTTAGTCGGGAAAAGTTAAGGCAATTATCCATGGCTGCTGTCCGGAGAGTATTCCCTCTGCCTTCAATGACAGTGTTTGTAACTACATGATTTGGATAAAGACTAATAGAGTGTGAGTAAAGCACGGGAGCAACGGGATTATACTAATAAAGATGTATTATGGCTGAGAACAAAGGGCCTTGGCAAGGTATCCCACCGCTGGGGCTTGTGGGTATGGATAGAATGGGGCGGTGGGCGGTGCACACGGAGCGGTACATTTTCCCTGATGAAATGTGGGCATACTCCACACTGATATGGAAGATTATAGTTTGGAGTACAGTTAGTAACGGAAAGGCAATCATGATGAAGTGTTAGGCTAAGCTGAAAAGGATCATGGGAGAGCAGTTTTAAACTCTGTAGAGAGTCTGAGTTCTGATGGCATGCTCTTTAATAATTCTGACAGTTTATAGTCAGGGGAAAACCCACACCCACCACTTCTAACTTTGTCATTTTAAAAACCTAAATAACAATGTCCTGTTTTTTAAAGATAAAACACTCACCAGATATTTTTCAGTGTGCAGTGCATATATCACATATTATGGCCTCTTTTTGACAACCTCTTTTAGTTCCAAGTGCAGAAAAATGTTGCAGTTAAAGCCATCTGCAACCCACAAACATTTTGTCCTTTAAGTGCTCACTTATCTAGAACAATATTTTCATACAGTTCACTCAACTCACGATTCGATTCACTATTATGATCTCACAACTCAATTTTGTCACCATTTTCTTTTATGAAATGAGTTGAGACAAATTAGAAGTGAACAAGTGCCATTTTATTATTTAACAAATCAGGGCTACTTTTTCCATCACTGTTGCAGTACCGTCCCAAAACCCAGTTCCAACAGTCCCTAAGTAAATGTCAACTCCCCGATTTTTATTTAAAATATAGACTAGGAGACTTCCTCGATATTAACATCTGCACTCGTCCTCGCCATGCTAGAAACTGTTTGCAACAACTTGTTGAAAGCTAGTTTGCAGGAAACAGAGCGGCCCCTGTTGTTAAAAACATGAATTGCAATTCAGTTAACATCTCAACCGATTGGAAACGTCTCAAAATGTTAATGCGTTTTCAACCTGCTCTTGGTTAATTGTTACATCCCTAATTTATATGTAGGAGCAGAACAGTTTCTTAAAGTAAAAATAATAAAAAGAAGACTATGTGCCATAAAAAGATGTTGATTAACATTAACCCAAAACTCTGCAAGTCTTAATGAAGTACTTCTGAATACCCAAATCAGAAACAGTGAAAGTGCCAAATGCTATTTATCAAGGCGGTTAAAGGTAGCAGAGCAATTTGCAGATTGGCTATGAATTACTATTCTCTTCCTCCCCCCCTAGCTGTTGCTCATGCCGAATGGTCAGAGTGGCTTGCCTGGCCTCATTTGCTGGTTAATTGCATTTTATAGTTGAGCTAAAGACCTGTCATCTGTTTCTGTGGTTTCATTTATCTTACAAATAACCTAGAGAGTGTGGGTTAAAGTACCTGTGCAGACCAAATAATCTCTTTCACTGAATTTCACACTGCAACCTTCATTACAAATATCCTCTTCTTCACACTCTGTTTGATTTCTCTGATGAGACACATTCACTTTTGAAAATTAATGACACTAAAGTTTCTCATTTAAATGCATGTATATACAAAGTATATCTCCAACTTGGGCTTGAAAGGTCAATGAAGCATAAACATAGAAATCCATGGGAATTCTGTCCCAGTTTAAAGCTGCAAATTAATTAATGTCCACCTTAAAATGCATAATATTAAAATATGTCTGCTGCTACAGTTCACAACATTGTGTCGCATCTTATTTCTCAAGGTGGTGTGTATTCCTACAGCGAATGGTGTCCCCATTCCTTGTAATTATGCAAATGACACATTAATGAGGTGTAATTGTGAATTCATAAAACAGCAGGGATAAACTGTATAAAGATGCCTCGTCTTAATAGGGGTAGTGGGAAGCTTCATCATTGAAGGGTTGAATACACTAATTGTTTACCCACTACTGCTACTTTAAGTAGCACATATTCATTTTAGGTGCATAAAGTCTAGTTATGAGTGTGTTTATACTACTTAAAGAATGGAGTGGAGTGTTTATAATGGCAAGCTACATTTACTTCACTAACTATACGTTTGAAGAAAGGCTCTGTTCAGCCGCTCAAAGCAGCAGCTTGGGTACTCAGATTCCACTTCATTTCCACGGCACTACCTCCGTGATGTAATAATTTGGAGTTTGCATTATTGGAGTAATTAGGAGTTTGCTCGAGGTCAGCAGTGTACACACATTTAGCATTGTACATGCTAAATGTGTGTCAAGAAAAAAACACACTTTAATCTTAAATCTGAAAGATAAATATTGGTTCACTTACACAAACAGCACCAGACATTGTGTTATTGTGTGGAGAGAAGATGAGGTGAAGTTTTTGTAATGTTCCGCAGCTGTCCAAGAGCATAAACTGTAAAGCATCCGGCCAATGGGAGACAGAGAGGTCGACACCATCTCCTCAAGCTAAACAGTTGTAAAGATGCTTGTTAGTATTCAAACACAAGCTTTCGATGGCAGCATGGACAATGAATTTGCTGGAAAACACTAATGGTGCTGCTTCTCCCCGGCTTCACTGAAACAAGTTACTCTGCAGGTGTCAATTGCAGTGAGTTAGAGAGTGGCAGCGAGGTCATGCTTTTGCATTCATGACACATACAGATGTCTGGAATCAACTGCACATGTCAGGCCTCTAATTAGTTCCAACACTAAATCGATGGGGCCTGATTAATAAGACAGGGGCCACTGCGAAGGTTGAGGCAGGTTACTGAAACAAGAGAGCTTGCTTAAGGAGAAAAAACTAATTGTATGAATTATTGAGAAAGCTGTCCGTTCTAAACAATGATCCAATTGGTTTTCAAGAGAGAAAATACATAACCTACTGAACCTAAGGATTTTTCTTTAACTTGATTAACTTTATGTGAAGCGTGGTGAATGGATGAATATTTCCCTATGACTGCAGAAGTTGCCTGATGTCATGCCATAATATTGAGCTGTTGAAAGACTGATTTATGGCAACGTCTCACTTGGATCACTCTGCACAAGCATTACGTATATTAGCCCCTCAAGATGGATCAAGAAAAAAAAGCTTTTAAAAGACCAACAATGATTGGGCTCATCATCACAAAATGATCTCAGACAGAGTAAACATTGGCCCTACAAACAAAAAGAACATAGAATTTGTTTGTAGAATTATAGACTCACACATCCCAGTATTTTAAATGGTTTTAAACAAAAAAAAATTGTGATCATGGATAACTGCTCATTTGTAAACGTCTAAGAAAATAAATCCCTCCTTTATGACATTTTGATTTTGAGTGACGAGCTGCGATGGCTAGTTTATTGCTTCCTGTGTGCTGAGCAAGCCTAATGCTATTTGGATATTACATACTTAAGTTGTTTAATCCAATTCATTTACTGAAGCCTATTTCCTGCTTACTGTGGAAGCTGCTCTCCCTAAAAATGTGTTTTTAAACAACTTGGGTTTGTGTAATGTGCTGCTGCCGCTCAGGGTGATGAGAATATAACTGGCGTTGCTTTTTATGAACCATTATGTGCCTTCATGAGGACAAATAAGCCACATGCATGTATTGGGCTTATTACAGATTCACTCTATATTGACTTACACATATACAATAATCAACAACAGATGGCAGTGTTGAAATGTAAACTCAGCTTGGTTGTCACATTTTTAATTCTTTGTAAGGAACCTTCCATTCGTGCTGGACTGAGGGCGACTGGGACCAAGTGATATGAAAGAGCACATAGTAGGGTACATCCTTTATGTCATATGAAATAACCTTATAGTTGTATTTTAATAGTGCAAAATTGAATTGCACAGCCCAGTAGTGAGTTTAAGGGCATCTTTGTAAGGGCAAGTGAAATTAAACTGAATAATTTTGTAAAATGGGACAGACAATGTCAAAAAAGCCACACAATTAATAGAAGACAGCAGAGTTCTGTTACTGAACAAGGTATTTAATTCATGTTTACCTCCTTTTTATTAAAATCACAAGTAGAATTTAATCATTAACAGCAAAAAAACAATAAAATTACCACCACACAACCATATGCACACACACACACACACACACACTCACAGACCAGCCCCCTTCCCAATTCAAACATCGCCCCAGGCAGGTAAGGCGCGGCACACTGCCAGGTTTGAGCACACACAAAGCAGCAGCCCTCCAACAACACTGCTGCTTCCACTAAAGGACAGGTTACATTCAGTTACCGAGATCTACAGTAGTGAGAAATACTTTTGAGGGCACACTAGTCGTGAACATATCAGGGGCGAAGTGGGTGCTCGCGCCGTTCAAATAGAAAGCAACAAACATGACACGGTGTAGAAAACCCATCAAAGAGATCACTAGTGTTTTCATAGTGTTATTTTTAGTCTATCTCTTTTTGGCTATGAATAGGAAAATATAAGTCATAACGTTACATAAAAATATCAGACTTCATGCACAATTGTGGCTTTTAATTTAATATTTTAATTATTAATGTTTAGTATGTTAAAAACTGTGCATTATTTACATTAATTACACATAATTAACTTTTTCCAACACATTTTCCAAGACCACTATAAAAATACATTTAAATAAACATTAAAAAATGTAGAGGTTAGGGGAAATAGTCAGGGGCACCACATAATCATGTGTAGGTCAGTGTTGTCTTTCACAGCAGTCCGTGTGCAAATCTTATCTGACAAATACACAGTAGCCATGTTTAGCCCTATTTGTTTAGTCCAACCTTTAGCCAATAACATGCTTCCATTCAGGTGGGTCTGTTTTGATTTTAATAATGGATGCTCCTATTGGCTGGTTGGTCTATAGAACTTGTCAACATGTGACTATTTAAATTGTGAACAGTGGCAGAGTATAGTGAGCAGGTCCTGGGATCAATCTTCTTTGTGTGGAGTTTGTATGTTCTCTATGTGTCTACATAGGTTTCCTGTGGGTACTCCTGTTTCCCAAAAAGCCCCCTATGGAGTCCGGACTCCCCTGCAATCTCAGTGGGACTTTCCTGCTTAGATACAGTTCAAATAAACAAAAAACACACTGGGAAAAGTGTTTCTTTTTTATTTTTTAGTCCACATGTATGGCCTTCTAGAACAATGTGGTTAGTGATAGAAAGTCAGTGGAATATATTTAGGTATATATCTGTAAACCCACTTTCCAGTTTCCAGCCACATTGCGATTTTACTCCTTTATTTATAAGAGCATTTTGAGTTGCTCAAATAAGAGTAGAAACTACATGAAAAAAAAAAGTTATTGAGACCCAGAGTAAACCTCCTTCTTACATTGCAGTGACTTTCAGTCTTTCTTGTGGTTTGATCACCACAATCGCCCAAAATAAAATTAATAATGATCATGGGCTCATCAGAGGCAAATGAAAAAGTTAATCAGCAATATAATATTTGAAGAGGCTTGGATAGTACCTAGTGGGGAGCCATAAACATAATTTGTCTCCATATTTCATGCTCATCCTTTTGCTATTTGTTGACTGAGCCGTTTAGTCATTTTGATGCATTAAAGTCATTATTGTACAAGCACCTATTATAATAATGCACTCGCAATGAACTGCAATTGGCTGCACTATCTTTAATAAAAGGAGCTGTCAAACTCACATTAGTTAAAAAAATGGCCTTGTTTGTTCATTCTGTTTTTGTCTTTCAGGTTTAAAAGCTTTTAAAAACGGAACAATGATTCAGTGTATAACAGCAAAAATTATTCTTTAGAGAAGAAGTAAAGTATTGAGAGACGCGTGAGGTAGTCTTCCCTCTAAATTGACTTATCTATCCTCACAGGCAGCTTCATATTTCCATTAACTGCATGCACCTCTATACACATATAGTCGTTTATTTGTTGGAGTAAAGCAACCATTGCTGCCTTCAGGTTGGGTCCCTGCATTGACATTAGCCTCTTAATTAGACAGGGTTAACAAAAGGAGAGTGACCCCGGGCTTCACCCCTCTCAGCCTCTGGACAGTGCTTCCAGTCGTCAGCCCAGCAGCCACCTCCAGTGATTAATGTGTGCACGTCTGGGGCTACTTTTGGCAAGGTCTTGTCTGACATGTCTGGAAAGTTCAAGTGTATTCATGGTTAGTAGCGTCTAATTCGAATGAGAGGCTACATTAGACTTGCAAATGCTACTAGATGGTTTAGAGGTTCAAGTACAATGTCTTATTAGGTAGGGTTAAAAATATCTTGGGTGGTGCAAGAATGTAAAGGGATAAAGAAGTGACAGTAATGTCCTGAAAAAGTTAGAGGCTAAGGGCTGACAGAGTAAATACAACACATATCTCCCATATTACAGTTTGTTAAGGGTGACCTGTATCACCAAGAAATATATCAAATGTAGCTAAAAGAGCTAACCCCAGATGCTAACGTCTAAGACTCTTTGCATTGTCTCAATCAACTAAAGGCTTAATAAACACATTCCAAAATCTCAAGCGGGGCACTGACTTGGACCACAATGAGAGTGCTGTCTCCCAGTCAACAAGTGGTTAATGTTACGACCCGGCTCTGCAAGAGGGAAGGGAAGAAACACAAACCAATGTGCAAAAATGGTTAAACTAAAGTTATTATTATCATCACAGGGAAGGTCTGTGGAAATAAACAGATGTTCCACCAAAAAATTGTGCAAAGTGACAACAAATTCCCAGCCACAAACGAAGGGCTGAGCACAGAGTATTGCAGTGAAGGGAAGGGGAGACCAGGGGCTGTAACATTGCCAACTACAGATGCTTGAATCTGGCAGGACAGCTTTATTCCTGTGTCAATTCATCACGGTAATTTGGCTTCTCAGTGATTTAAAAAATAATAATTTAAATTTGGCCTTTTTTATGTTCATAGTCCAATATAATATACACATGTCACTATATTATGTCCTGGGAGATATTTTTCTCATGAAGAAGGGTTGAGTAAATCAAATTCAGACTGAACAAAAGCTATTTTATTTTATCATTGTAAGGCCATAGACCCTTTGGTCCAACATGAACTTTCAGGCCATCACTCATACCATCAAAATTCATTAGGGCAGCTGATTGTTCAAATCAAACTGTTAGGACTCAACCACTTTAGAGTGTCTCATCTCGAGCACTCCAAACTCTGATGGATAGAAATAGACAATTGCACTATGGATTGCCCGTTAATCACTTTGGCATTTTTATCCCAATGTGCCAAATATTTCTTGGTGTTCAGAATTTTCATTTGCATGCTAATGAAGGTGAAGGGCAGAAGCCACTAATTACAATCCAGTAAAGGCCTGCCTAATGGTCCACTAAAGACATAGCGTGGCTGAGCCCATAATTCCATTATGCAAATGCACAGTCAGGAGTGGAAAACCCACCGTCATTGCAAACTAGATCGACTGTTGCTTGACTTCTCTGCATTTGATAAACTCTGCCTCGTACATTTTAAGTTTGTTAGTCGAAATTACTATACACTCAGGTTCAATGCTGATCTACTGTATAGTGGGGCATGTTACCTTGTGTGACGTTAGAGAATACCATCAAAGCAGGAAGTGAACAACTGCCAGCATGTTGCCTGATATTACTTATTAAACAAAGAGCCTTTTGTGTCTGTCATATCAATGCATATGCAAATGTCATGCAAATTTTACCATTTTGCTTGCTTAAGTAGTGTTTTGTAGATGAGGTTAAGCAAATTGATTGTGTCAAATTCACTAACACTCACCACCTACGCTCACTGAAGGAATATTAAAAAGCAGTACAACATTCATCTTATCTGTTCAAAACGCCATTACTCCTAAGATGTTGTATTGTCATCAGCTAGTCAAGTAAACAGAAGCCCCTCTTTTTTACATCCCAGAAAACATTGATAACATCAGAGAATGCTTCATTTATAAGGAGCTTTAGGGTGCAAAGGTGCCAGCCTTGGTGGATTAATTTTAAAGCTGAGGTAATTTGCACTTGTAATTGGTAATGAAGGAGCTATTTGCTTGCACTTTTCAGGGCCTTGTTTGCACCACAACTCAATTTACATAATTCCATTAGGGAAATAGACAAAAATGCTGTGACTAAGGTGTCGACGCAGGCTCAATTTATTATTATGGTCTTACTCTGAAATGGAGCAATTGTGAAATCTGGAGGCTTTGCAGACATGACACAATGACACAAGCGCTTAAAAAAAAATACATTTAAGTATTCATGTTTGGACACTGCATCCATAAAAATCCATGGAGAAGTACAATATAAAAAAGAAATCTCTTCCTAACAGCTATAATGCTGTCATTGAGGGGTAGACGAGATTTGCTGCAGCCCGCCAACGATCAGAGCATCCCTGGAGGATATACAGCAGCACAGCAGGTGACAGTCATCTCAAAATGTTGGCTTGGCTCTGCATCCCAACATCAAAGATGATGAAACCAGTTTAATCTCTATTCAGGTCTTGCTCATGGCGTTCTTTGTACAATTACCGAGAGATCACGTGAGTCGTGCACACTCCTTTAGTCAGAGGTGTGAGTCAAATTTAGCGTCCAACGCATTCACAAACTACAAATGTGAGCTGTTTTAATGTGTTCCGAAATCTGCAGTAGACATCGAGCGCATTTACTCACAGATAGGTGTAAAATTTAATTGTCAACATGAGACAGTTTTCTACACCTGTTACTCCCTGATCTTTTAAAATGGCAAGGGACGTTATCTCCAAACTGCCTAAGCATTTGAAAAGTCGATTAAAGTGGAGAAATATATAATCACTGATTCCAAGACTGAAGTGAGATAATGGCTGCTTGCTTTAGGGCCTATGATAAAACATTTGATATCTTTCCTATTCAGTCTACGCAGATAAAACATATTTTTTCATCATAAATAAAATACCCTGTGTAAAACTCCATTTATTGCCCTGATGTGATGGGACGGAATATGGCTGCAGAATACTGCCTTCCTGGAGGGCATTGCACACACAGAGTGTAAACATTTGACAGTTTATATCACAGAAGCTTGTTGTCACCTGAGTCCACCTAAACTAGAGCAAGCCACAGATGCATAACTGCGACTGCATTTAACTTTATAACCCCGGCATGGATTAAAATAGCATAAAACATGGTATAGTAATTATGCTTGGAATCACAAGGGACAGGATGACAGTGTCTCCAAAGCCAAAAGTCCACAACCTTGCACATCTGCTTTTAAAAGACAAAAGGAAACAATAAAACTTTTCTTTCCAGTCCATATGGCCAATTAGAAGAGAGGTCCTTAGTGAGTTTCACATTAATTATTTCTCTACGTCTCTCAATGAATGGAATCATTTTACCGTAAAGGACTTCTAATCAAGGAAAAAAAATGTCATTTATAGCTACTCATCGTAACTCATGGCAGAAGAAGTTGTCCTCCCCCGTGAAGAAAAGTTCCCAATTGCAGATGTGCCGAAGTGCACTTTGCTATGGGCACAAAAAATGTAATCTACTTGTTGTGAAAGCATCTGCGGGAATGTATTATAAATAAATAAACTCTCTGTCAAATACAGTCCCTTTGGGTGGATTACAAAGCAGCCTCTTGATGTGAATTAATGATTGTTGCTCCCAGGACTGAAATCTGAATCTTAAAGAGACCTGCTGCGAGCATTCATTTAGTTACCTTACTCTAAAACAAGCATGTGACTTCTTCCATGGGGATGTGTCATATCAAACAAAAAATACAAACAAGTAATGTATGCAAAAGGAAAAAAGGAGAACATAGAGCCATAAAGACAAAACATAAATCATGTGACACTGATGCACTCTCATCATTTTCTTTTACTGTTATTTAGCTTATCAGTGCTCAGTGAGTGTGAAAAGCAAAAGGAGCCCAGACAGTTTTATGTTACCAACTGTGCAAACGAAATGTCTCCTGCATGTGCCAACTGTTTTGAAGAATTATAGAAACAAAAAAGAGTTTTATATTCATACTTTTCCAATTCACAACTGCTCTTCACCCGAGTAAACTCTCAGCAAGATCTGTCCTCTTTTTAATTCACAAAGGCTACATTCTGGCCGGCTTCCAGATCTGAGTGTGATCAGTGTGCGAATAATGTGAAGATTCTGATTCAAGTTCATTTGTACTTTGGGGAAAATTATCTGTTGCATTAAAACCCAACCCAAGATCTCCATCCAGTGTATTAGTATCTGCATGAGACATCTATGTTACTTCAGACTAACATTCTCTAAACCTGCAGTGCACAACAACAAAAACACAATACTGTTTAATCCCATAATAAGCATAGAATAATAAGAATGATCTGTGGAAAAAAAAAAGAACTTCTGACCTCCTCTAGACTTTATAATGAAGGATTTGAATAGAGCATGGGAAGCTTCGGCCAATCCCATGCTTTTATTCAAGTGCTCCCATTTGTACAAAAACATAGAGAAAAGGGAATCAAGGTGAAACACAGTAAAATATGGGTCGGTAATATCGGTCTAATACTGACGTCAGAACTGGAAGAGAAAGACAAGCTCTAAACTTTGGTTTGATGTATTGTAGTTTTGGCTTCTTTAATTTCTCTGATAAATACTATTTTCTAGACTGCTGTGAATGTGTGAATTAATGTTTACCTTTAGTTCAGATCTCTTCAGTCTGACTCTATCTAAAGAAGCCTTTATTCTAGTTTCATTGTTATAACAGTAAAATTAATCTTTTTGTTTTACTTTTTGTCTTTTTTTTTCACAAGCTGACATGTTTTTTTGGGGGGGTTATTCTTTCAAGTCATGCAGGTGTCCTTGAATGCCAGCTGCTTTGTATGAAAGAGCCCTGTCATTTATGGGATAAAGAACACGAGGAGAGACGTTTAACCCGGTGCGCGCTTGTCTTTTTGCAATCTAACCTCACGCGCCGTAGGTCTGTGCTTGCTCAGACTGAAGTGGAATGCTGGGTGCATAGCAATGGCCTCGGCCTTAGATGCTGTTGGCCCATGCAATCGCTCGCAGTCATTCTTCATTACACAGGAGATAGAAAGGCTCATCCTATCCCATATCGCTCAGAGTCCTCGAACAGCGGGCGCTATTTAGATGGCCTCGCATTTTCTATCCGCAACTTTCACCAGGACAAGGTTCCTGGGTTTGAAACACACAGCTATGGATTGCACTGCTTTGTTTGGTAATCTCCAATTGTAAAGATGATTGCTTTAAATACATAAACATTGGGATGCTGCTGATTTGTGTGGTTTGGGTGATATAATTCCATATAACTGTAAATGTAATTTCATGTCATGATGAAGACATAGTTTACAATTACAACACACACAAACAAAAGGAGACCTACATTTTTAATTTACTGCATAGGCATCACTTGGCAAGAGCTGAGAAACAATGCAATTTCATTTATTCATTGTGCTTTAGCAGCATGAAATCAGTTAATGGTAATTGGTTATTTGTACAATAATCTAAATTCACTCAATTCAACCCACAGCATGCCTATGTTAATATCATTCTAATAACACGTAAAAAAAATCTACTGAAAGGCTCATTGACTGGAGCTACAGCAGTGACAGCTTGAAACCGTTATGTGCAGTGAGGTTTGTGTCTGGTGAGAGAACATTTTTGACCCCCTTTAAAAAAAGGGGCAATCCACTCACTAAATTCAAATATATATACTAAATATTCATATAGCCTGTACTAAAAACATTAGCATGACTTCTTTCAACTGCGTATGTTTCCTTTTTTCTTTTATAATTTTTTAGGCACAACTGAGGGACATATTTAGCCAAGAACATTAAATGCTAAATAACAGCAAAGCCTACTGCTTTGCAACCTCTGTGTGAGAATGGTACATAGTAAAAAGGCCAATGCTGGGCTCGATCCTCGAATGTATAAGGTCAGTGAGCTACCAAGTCTAAAGTACAGTACTGTATACTGTATATGTGTATAAATGGACCTACCATGTAAATGAAGTCTATCTATTCTGTTGTTCTTTTGAAGAACAAGCATTAATGTCTCCTATATGTCCTCTTTTTTGTAATGTTACGTCGTTTTTTTTGTGAAACAGTAAACTATTTTTCAAACATTGATGGTTTAAGATTTATTACATTTATACAGTCCTACTCTGCCCATACCTTGTTGTAACCTCACTTTCCTAAGCAATGATGCCAAATGAAAAGAAGGTTGTGGGTGTTCTGTTTTGATTTGAAGCAGCTGTCCCTTCATGTCAGGAGAAATTTCTGTTTGTGGTTTGTGTTTTGAGACCCAAATTGTCACCTGAGGTGAAATTAGATGAATTCAGCCATAATCAGTGATTCAATTTCCAATGTAATCTCCTCCTTGTTTGAACCAAATGTGAAAATAAAATACTAAGGCTGACTTCTCATACATTTATGCAATATATCAAATGTTAGTGTATTACAAGAAGTTGACACATTTGTCACAAGTTCCCTGAAGTCACAACACAATATTCATCTCTGGCAGCCACAAATGAATCTGCATAGTGTCTGTTATGGTTTGATAAGTCTTAGCATGAAGAGATTTAGGTGTGTGGTCTTAGAGCTAAACTTGTGCTGGAGTTACTAAATTGGTGGAATAAAAACACCTCTTGATGCTTCTTCTCTCTGCCTTTAAAATAAACCACAACTTTTTGCATGATGTGCGTGTATGAGTGTTCATAAAGTGACGGGAATGCAGTTGTTCTAGCGCCACAGTCAGGCAAATGATATTTGGATCAGCCTCTGCTTGTTTATAATGTTGCTGGCAAGTCATGGCTGTTTGACTTGATAAATAATCCTTAAACACATTCTATCTACCAGCTTCATCCAAGAATATGCTCGTGTCTGCGTTCCCTTGCTTGCATTTGACGGGACGAGTGCATCGACCATCCGCTGCTGGTTTTGGGATCAGATACAAAAAGGCCAGTGGGAGTTCAGCGGCAGATGGTTTTAAACAAGAGCAGGGTGGTAAGCTTTGACTGACAGCCACTCTGTGCTCCCCCCATCCTATTTCTCCAGCATCCCGGTCTCAGTGATGGCTTAATGGTGTCAACAGGAGAGATAGGGTCCTGACTCCTTTATCTGAGCAGAATCTTAGACCCATCACCTTCACTGTTTGCAGTAATTGTGGGAGCAGTGTGGACTCTGTGGGGGGAGAAAAAAAAGGCAAAGTAAAAGCCAAATCAAAAGGCTTAGCTTCAATCCACTTGACCGAGCGGGTCAACGGAAATAAATGACTTTCCTTTGACTGGCTGAACGTCCATCTCTTCAATGTCACCACTGTTAAGGACACCAGGGCCACTCCTGTTCAGATAAAAGGAAAACAGTCTGCTAGTTAAAAATAAAAAAATGCTGTAGTTGTTTGCACCAAGGTGTAAGTGGCAGACAAAGGTGTTTACATGTAGAAATAGCCCATGAGGTTATTTACACCCACCAACAGGCTCCCACCAGAGGAGCATCAGCACTCTGAAGGAAACTGTATCTATTTGAGACTGAGGCACACGCTATTATCTTAATTATTGTGGCATTTTATTAGAAAAGTGATTTGGATATAGCAGGGCACTAATGTGAAAGGATAACACTCCCTTCTACAGTTTTATTTTGTATAAGGTCTGTTTATTTGTTTCTTTTCTATTTTATTTTTTTTTTTTTTTGGTGTAAAAGCACACACTAAACATTATACAATCATAGCACGTCTTACAATGAAATACAACCACAGCATTCACCATGTACCTTATTTCACAGCCTTTGTACCTTATTTTTATTTATTTAACAGTAATGAAGCCAAAATGAAAGAAAAGAAAAAAACATTGGCAAACATATTACTTCTTACGATTTAAATCCAAGGTGTTGTTAATCACTAGATTTTAATAAAAAGATAATCAGAAGACCTCTATATCTCTGTGACATTCAGGTGTTAACACAAAGCCAAGAGACAAAAACAATGGTCTTAAAGAAGCAATGGTTGCTGCACATTAGTCTGGAAAGGGTGAAGAAACCATTAAAAAAAATATTTGCGGTTAAGATTAGTAAAAAAAAAATAAAATTAAAATAATTAAAACAAAGTGGAAAGCATTGAAGACAGTTCCCAATATTCTCACATCTGGACATCCTAACAAATTCAACTCAGCTCAGAAAAATACCAGCACCAACAACCCAAGTCCTGAGCATCTTTTGGCTTCATTTCTGTTCAATAAATAATGAAACTGTGAAATAAGTTACATGTTTTGTTCATCAGGAGTGCATTCACACAAATGGGAGGGTAGTTACCCACTGCATGTTAATTTCTCTTTTTGAAACATGCTTTGCTACCATAAAATATTTTATGTTAGGTTTAGCAGGACATGTACAGTAGTTAGTGCTACTGCTACCTTGTGCAAAAAGACAGTCTTAAATACTACAAATTTTTTTTTCTTGTTTCATCACTGAGTAATTATCCACCTGAGCCAGTTTAATAAGGTTTAATAAAACATGGTGACCAAACATTCTGCGAGAGTACTGATCCACACATCTGGCAATTCCATTTTTATTTCCAGGTGCATGGAGCAGTTTGAATGTGTCTTATTACATATGTGTAGAGACAGTCGGTGAGGATCCACTCTCTGCTTCCCACCTGAGAAATCGAGCGAAGGAGGCGGTATTGGCACAGGCAGACGTGGCAAGTGGCAAAGCAGATGGCTCTCTGCTTACCATCATTTCCTCTCCCATAATGCTTCAGGAGCGTAGCACGTCGAGCACATACTACACCGTCTCTTGGGAACAAGTAGCTACAGGGTACTCATTTTTAAAAGCGAACAAGCCTGAGTGTTGCGCTGCTGCTCTAATTGTTTACCCACTTCCCATGGCTTTTTTTTTTAATAATCATCTAAGACCAGCAGAAAAGGAAGGGGGAAATTGTTGGTGTTGATGATACCTTTACTTCCTGTTTAGCCACCTGCCTCGTTAGCAACCTCACAGCCGCTGCCAAAGAACTGGACGACAAACCCAATTGCAGTGTTTCATGATGTTCCCCTTCTTCTTGGCTCGCACAGTCGACTATTCTTTTCATTGGCTGCCCAGGCACCAGATGGAGCCCGTCGACTCTGCTCCACCCCAGGGCGCTGTCTCTCCTTTGAGTAGATAGAGCAAGACCTGTTTACTCCACCGCCACTACCACCATTCATGTCCCTCTCCCCCATTTAATCTCATTTTATATACTGTTCTAAATAGCTTTACGCTGTGTTAGAACACATACAGTTTTGATCTTGCATGTGACTTGAATGCAAAACCATTTTACTTGCGTTTGTGCTCATCGTTTTACCTTAGGAACATCTATTCAAGGTTACCTAAGGCAGCTGAGACAAAACAAAAGCTTCTTCTTATGCACAAAAGCCTACCTCTAGTTTCTTTATTGTGTTTCTTGCCTCTTCAAAATCAGCCTTCTTTGTTGCCTCAAAACAAATAACAGATGGTGGTCATCTGGTTTCATCTGCTGCCCTACTTCTGCTGGATATATACACATTTCAATGTTTGGGTAAAGCCTTAGGAGGTAATAAAATGTTCAAAATGTATTTTCATGAAGATAAAACACATAATTTAAGAGACACTGTCGAATAGGCTGATGAGCTTTACGGGCAGAGAGCGACATAAAAAGAGGAGAAATCTGCAGGTGTCCGTGAGGCTGGGACGTGCTCCCTTGTACAGACTGTAGATGGCAGAGAAGAACGAGGACAGCACGGAGGAGCGACACATATATTTCCTCCACCTGGGGCTATACTGCGAAATGAACACACTGGTTCTGATTTAAAATGCTTAGTATCATAGTACAAGTATGAGACACCAAAATATATTTCATTTAGTTATTCTTCAAAGCGTTAGTTAAAGATCTACTCATTACTTTTTGACCAAGATGACATAAGTGCTGGTTTAGGACTGTTAAATGATGTGTAAACATGGTTATTTTGGCAAAAACTTTATGCATTTTAATATTTTCTGCACACAAATACACAAGTGTACTAAGAGCTTTTAATGTTTTAAAAGCCTTGTTATTTAGTCTAAGTGTTTTACTTCAAGCTTTACTCCTGCCTGCTTCACTAAACTGAGGGTCCGCTGATAAATATCTCCTGTAGGAAATGAGTTCTAAACCTTATAGACTCATTTTTACTAATTAGTTGGTTTAGATTACAGAACCAGTAGAGGCCTCGTGAAGGATTCGTTCACAACAAGAAGATAAGTATTTTGGCAACTGTAAAAAGTCAAAAGGTATTTAGATTTTGTAAGGGTTATGATTGCAGACAATTCAAATGAAGTTTTGTCATCTCCTTAGAATCATATAGTTCTGTCTGTGTTTAAATAGTTTTGAGATAATAAGGATTAAAGTTTTCGAATTACAAACAATGACATTTGGAGATAAAAGTCAAAACTGTCCCTAAACTTTGAAATACACCTTATATAAGGCAATTGGTTATCCAAGGAAAACAATGTTGTCAATAACTTGTGGCTACGCAATTTCTGTCTTCTGTCTATAATGCATCTGATTATGACACATTCCTCACAAATGTTTATCATTGTTCAAAAAATTGTGCCCAAAGACATTACCATTAAAAAATATAAAGCTCCATACTTGTTTTTAACTGGTCAGAAAACAGACCCTGGCCCTGAACTACCTCAGTGAATATGGGTTATCTAATATGTCTATAAACTTAGAAGGCCATTATTTAACACAATTGGTAAAAAAACAGAGTACTTTGGAGGACGCAATCTCTCATCCATCACTATTTTACCAACACTTGTATGATTACACAAGCTGCCAATGAGCAGCATAAATCAAGACCTAAACCCCTAAGGTGGGAGAATAAATCAGCAAACATTAGCGAGGCCTCTCCATTTTTCAGATAATGAAGACAGCTTTATAATCATTTTACATTCTGCCCAATAAAAAAGGCCCATGGTAAATAAACCACAGTTTTTCCACACTCTAGACTGCCTCGTGATGCTCCTGAACTGTAAATAATCACTCTGTGTACGCATGTCGATATATTTCACCGTAGACAGGTCAAAAGGCATTACCCGTGCGTTCCATTCGAGCCAAGAAGAGCTCTGGCTATTGCTGCAGGTGTTTGTCAGCCCGTCCGAGTGTGTAAGTGCCTGACTGGGAGTGTTTATGTGTAAAATACTACAGCTTTGACTAGCACAGAACGGCGATGTAATTGGCTTTTGGAAAGAGGTAAACAGGACTGCAGCCATGTGGAGGGCAACTGTAGATTGACCTTTGAAAGTGAACGGAGGAAGTGGACGGGTGGCTGCCTTGGGCACCTCTCTGTTCTTGCTGTCGTCTCACTGCTGCTTTGACACCGGAGCTGTTATTTTTACTGTTGGAGGAAGGTGCGGAATGGAGAAGGGGGGCCAGGATAATCAGATCCAACCTCCAATATCTCCATTACTCATTCGGAGCACTTTGTAGGGAGGACACCTTCCTGGAGGATCACTGGGTTTCTCCGTGTGATCAGGGTCATCCATGTTTCTGCCTCTGATAAGGTGGCAGTGTCTCTTGCCTGCGGCGGTGCACTCTGGCGCTTGCTGGAAGTGTGATTACTACACATCTGCAGAGGGGAAAGCAAGACACTCGCTGAGAGCTTCTAAAGGTGTCAGAAGCAGGGTGACACTACGGTATCAGGTTGTAGCCAGGGATTTTTATCTTCTTAAAACCTGCTAGTAGTGTTTTGCTAGTCATCTATTTAAAGAATAAAATAATGCAGACATGGTTTGTTTCCAATATGTGTTGACAAAAAGTCCCGAATTTTGGTACACCTTATGTAAGGGAATTGGATATCAAATAATAACATAAAAAAAAAATAATAATGTCATTCAATTCACTTGACCTTTACTGTGTATTAATGTTGAGTTCTATAATTATAATAATAATAAAAAATAATGTGTTGTTTATCAACCACTGAAACTAAATAATGAAAAAAAAGAGAAAGAAAAAAGAAAGTGTTTCACTTTTTGGACTATTTAATTCTAGATGTCAGTATGAGAACCTCCCCAGCTTGAACAAATGATTTTGATCATTAAATGAAACTGTAAAGATGCATTTTTGGAATTAAAATATATATTAAAGATGGACTGTGTAATGATGTAGTTTAAGTTTTCAGAACTGTAAAATACCTCCAGATTACAGTGTTTTTTTGTCCATCTTGGAAAATCTGCTTTTTGAAGTTTTATTTTTTGAACCCATTGGAAATTCCATTGCTTCCTGTTTCTACAACAAGCAAGATAGGACAAACTAAGCACTGCTGGAGGAGAAGTACACTCATGTTTCTTTTTAAGTATACTTTCTTGCATCATAGATTAAGATACATTAATGAACAAAAGTGACTTTTTTCCCCAAAGATTGTAATGTGAAATAGCCATCAGACCTATTTACACTGAAGGTGTTCACAGAAAAACAGCATGTCCTTGCCGGGCTACCATAGCTTTTCACATGCAATAAAAAGAATGAGCATTAACTTGCATTCTGCACTTAGGCCAACACATTTCCAACTTTTAAATTAAAAATAAATGTTTTGTATTAAAAAAAGTATTTACATCATTTATTTTTTCAAAGGAGGCAAATGCCCATGATTATAGATTATACATTACGTAAGATTCCATGTTAATATACAAAGGTACAATTGTAAAGATGATGACAATTGTTAATCGACCTAATTGTTATAGAATTTATAAAACTGTATGTGCTTGTGCTTGCTGATGCTTTATGTGCATCTGCGTCATAAATCAACGTCCTCTGTATGTTTAAACAGCCATGGCAGAGAATTAAGCTGGCCCATTCATCGCCAGCGTCTTATTCATGCACACACGGCAGTATACTGTATAAACATATACACAGACACACAATCCCCACTTCATTGCCATCTGCCTGTACATACAGTATTAATGGGAGCCAATAATGGTGCTCTGCTTGGTTTACAATGGCAGTTTATGATGGATGTAGGGGAGTTTAATTGGGAATAACGAGCCTCTTATTGGTACATTATTCTTTAACCATATGGATAAAATAAGCCCACTCTTCAAAAAGGACACGAGGATGAAATGAATGTTGTTATAGAGAAAATGCTGTTATCATGATTATAAAACAGTGCCAACTGCATCACCGCTTTCCTAGACATACCCCTTTTGATAAATACAAAGAGCAGTGAAGTGGAGTGCACTTGATTAGCTTCAGCTACGATAGCCGGCCCTGTACACTGATGACTTTCTTCTACTCAATCTTAATTAGCAAGTGGAGATGCTTCCGCAGGTTTGATGAGGTCAAAGCCATTCATTTTCCAGCTCAGCGGGGACCTTTCTCGCATCTCCCTTTTGTATTGACACTCGGGGATAATCATATCGCTGACCTCTCTCTCGCTCCACTACACCTCTGCCTCTCACCAAGCAACACAGCGGCTGGTCTCATCTGAACTGAGAGCAAATCAACGCCCTCCAATACATCCAGTAAAACAGAATCAATCCCGTTCGAGGCCACTGAGGGAATGGGAGAATGAGAGGTTGAGGGTGTTGGCTAATGCCACAGCTGACAGATAATAGTGTCAGTACAACAACACCTCCTTGCATCTGCCTTTGTTACCAGCCATGGCAGTCTGATCTAGCACGATCATACCTTCCAGCCAGGGCTCAGAAGCAGAGGCAGCGTAGAAGAGTACACAATGTTACATACAAATAAAGTGTTCGGCCCGCTTCAAAGCACAGAACAACTAGTGACTATACACAATACATATCAAAAATCACAATGCATAAACTGTCAAGAACAAGTTCGATATCCTAAAAGACATACCCGTCTAGTCCAATGTTAATTTATTTAATTTTGTTTGAGAAACATGTAAACAATTCTAGGTGACAGCTTTACAATAATGCTCTATTAACAATAAGAGTAGTGACTCTGATCAACAGATGTGTGTCTGTGACCTTTATTTAGGGTGACTGGTGCTGTAAGCGGAGTTTGTGGATAGATGCTCATAACAAACAAAAGGGAAACATGGCTAACGTCTCCACTGCTTCTCTTTCTATTATGTACTTGACTTAATGACTATTAATGCAACAGAGTTTTTGTATTCTACAACCTTGAGGTGTTCTCTCGAGGATGTGTGCCTTCTGTGGAAGAAGTCTGCACTGACTGCGGACAATAATAATAATAATAGAAAGTGGTAGCGTGAAAGCAATTAGCAGTTGTCTTTGCTTGATTTATTTCTTTGGATTATTCATGGAAAATACATGTTTTCACAAGTTTGCTAATGCTCATTATCATTGATTGTATTAATCAACTTCTATAGTCATTACTGGAATCTGAAAATAGCATTGCTAAGAAAAGGGTAACAGATAGAGGTGGTAAATGATGCTGTATAAAGATGAGAAAAAATATTCTGTAGGTGTAATTTCCATTTTAGTGCAATATAACCAAAATTAACATAGCATCAAATCAGAATACTCTCACTGAACCTGACTAAAAAGTAGTGTTTTGGTCTGAAGTTGCTAGGCTCCTTCATAAGCCTAGTACACTACTTTGATGGAGTGTCTTTTAGTCTCTTTCTTTCAGTCTCACTTCCCATGTTTAATTCACAATTCTTGATTTTTTTCTCATTTTAGTGCAGGAAAGATATAGACATATGATTTAAATAACTGCCACTTTGCATTTCTGGGCATTCCCGTTTCACAACGCTGGAGAGGAGAGAATTCAACCCTAATTTACTAAGGTTTATGACTGAAAAACGGTCAATAGTGGCAAAAATAAACTCCTTTTTGCCGAGTTATAAAACAGGGTTACCATATAAATTATTATTTATCATTTCCTCGTAAGCTTCAAAAGCTTTCACACCGCGTGGTCCATTATTATACTATTCATATTCCACAGTTATGTTCCACAGTAATGTAAAAGTCCAAAGTCTGCTTGAACTTCATTCAAAAACATCTTTGATAGCACACCTAAAAGGCTTCATTTCATTGTTGGGGGTCCCTCCCTCCTCCCGCTGCAGGGTTAAAGAACTTTTTTTTTTTTTCTGATATGTGTTAAATGAGTACTTTGATGTACAATAACTTAAAACACTGCTGCACATATACCATGGCTGTATCATGTGTTATCATCTGTCCCCTTATATCCTGACTCCAAGAGAGGACTAAACTAAATATTCTACTAAACTGCGCGGGCAAAGGAAATATGGCCCTAGTCTTGATACCCTCAGGTCCCAGCCATGATATTCTCTATAATGAGGCCTTGACTACCAGACGAGGCAGAATTGTCAAGGATTCAGTCATTTTCTTTGTTTCTTTCTTTTACTTTCTAGTCAAGGCCATATGTTTTTTCTCGAAAGCAGAAGAATTTGAGTGAAGTATTCATCTTAACCACACACTGCCTGTACTCAGTATCAGAGCCTCGCAACCTTGCTCTCACACAAACACAGCAGTGCAGTCTTATATATCTATCTAGCCTTACCTAAAGACTTTTAGACACTACTGGGCAGGCTTCTTACCCCAAAGGTGCTCTGTGCCGAGGGATGACTTGATGGAGTGGGCCAGGATGTTGGTGAGACAGCCCGCACGGCCGTAGGGATTTGGACTGTGACATATTACCTTCAGACAGCAGCAACAGGGCCACTCACACGAAACCTATTAGTAGAGGCGTGTGCTCACTAAACTGCACACTCTTCAGCTGTATATACAAAAACACTTCCTTTTATGATGACTGTATGGTACAGTGGGGAAGATGCCTACACATGCATTTGGACACAAACATTACCACATTGTGCTTAAATAAACATTTCTGATAACCAACATTATATGCATTCAGACACCTGTGCAGATGACAAAGTGTATACAAAAGCAAAAATGTGGCTGACCCTGACTTCCTGTAACCTGACTCTGCCAGCTAAAACTGCTCCACAGAACATAGCCTGTTTCACAGTAACAGCAAGTACTTTCAATTAATACCTGGTCAGTGATTGGATTTATCAACCGCAGTTATCCAGTCAGAGCAGCGCCATCTTGTTTATGTTTGCAACGGTAATACAGCCGCTACTCTTCAAACTTAAAACCCGCCCATACCTGTCTGCGCCTCCACATCATTGGACACAAGAGTCTTTAAAGCCAGGCCAGAGTTCAGACTGTGAATACTTTGCTTGGAGCAGGATGCATTGTCCAGAATCCAGCTGCAGCGCAAGGACTTCATGTAGACATTCAGCAATACAATTTTATTAGGCCTTAAAAAGAGGAGACTTTTGTAAACCACATAAATATTTAATTTACCTTATGCTATGTCCACAAACACACACAAAGTAATGTTTACAGAGATGCGCGCCTCCATGTGGACATGGCAATAGCTTTTTGCATTATTACTTCTTGCTTTCAGTCATTTGTATAGTGTGCATTTTGTTAAAGCAAGGTACGCCTTGTGTTTATAAATAGTGAATAAAACATGTTGAATTTTAAACCACAAAATAGATTTTCTTAAGTTTATATCTAAAGGCACATTGTGTAAGATTTTGTAGTATACAGTTGTGCCTCTTTTTTGGCCATTTTTCAGAGAATATGATTAATAACACAAAAACCTTTCTTTCTCTCATAGTTAATGGTTGGGTGAAGCCAATTATTGTAAAACAATTGTGTTTACTCTTTTTAAATTATAATGGCAACAGAAACTACCCTAATGACCCTGATAAAAAAGTTTACATATCCTGGTGATTTTGGCATGATAACATGCACAGGTCGACACAAACCGGTTTAACAACTCCACCATTGAGTTACTCTGGGGAGATCTCAAATGGGCAGCTTTACCATCTGAGAAAATAAAGAGCTTCATCCACAAGTACCACAAAAGACTTCAAGCTGTCGTTGATGTTAAAGGTGGCAATACACGGTATTAGGAACTTTTGATCAGGGTCATTTGGGTAGTTTCTGTTGTCATTATGATTTAAAAAGAGTAAGAGTAATGTAAGTGTTATCATTGTTATCATGTGTTATCATTCATATTCCCTGAAAAATGGCCCCCCAAAAATAAAAATTAAATAAAAAATAAAAATCACAAATTCTGCCAGGGTATGTAAATTATATGAGCACAACTATATTTCAAAATGGAACTTATTGATCAAAATTCTTATCATTTCATTGTGGAGCATGACTACCTCACAATAACACTTTGCTTTTGTATCTGAAGACATTTAACTCTTCAGGAGAAAAAATAAAAAAACATGAAAAAAGTAAAACATAATTTCAAATAACATTTTTCAGGGCATGACAAAAACACATGAGGACATTTAATAGGCTCATGTGGATAAGCCTGTCAAAAAATATATATTTTTGGCCTAGACCTGCATGTGAATCAAAAGACCATAAGATATAATTCACCAAGACAGGCCATTTTAAAAATAATCATTTAGCAGTTATATTTCGTTGATGTTGTGCTTAAGGTTACATGTATTTTGTGCCCAGGACACAATGATGTTCTTTGTGGAATGACGCAGGACATTCAATCAACAGTCAAGAGATAACATGCACATTAATAGACCTCCCGATTGTTAAGAACAGCTTGTAACTGTAAGCTGCAGGGCCAACAGCCACATCAATCCAATAATACGAGCCCCAGTCATATGTTCATTTCCCCAGGCTGCTATAGCTCAGACTGTGACTGACATCTTAGACCACTGTGTGAGAGCCATACATTATTGCTTCCTTTACATCCTTTGAGCATTAATGCAGATTAACATATTCATTTTCAATGATGCAAAAAAGGCATTTGATTGAGAAAGTTTGAATAATGTGAACTTTGCAATATGATAATCCAAATTCAAAATAGCACTGCAAACTGAACGTGAATTAAAGTTGAGTGCTTGAAGTAATTACTACAAAGTACAATGCTTTGTGCTTCCGTACTTAAGAATACAGAACGGAGAGAAAAAGCATGTTTGGCTGCCCTCATGTGGATTTGACAACAGCAATGGGTATGCAACGGGGGATTACCATAAATTTGTTTTTGTAGGAATGTATTAGGAAATCGGAGAATGTAAAGAAGAGAAGAGATTATTACAATCTCTGGGTGTCAGGGGATTTCTCGCGTCACTGTGTGTTTCTATTTTTCTTCTTCAGGAGCAATGTGGAAAAAGAACGTCAGTGCAAGGGAGGGCAAAAGTGGGATTCTCTGCACAAGACAGCACTCGTGAGCAGTGGATTTTGTGAGATTGACACAAGCTGTGCCTCACTAAGTGTGCTTGAATGTCATGTGTGTGAGAGGTCAGTTTTAACTACACTTATTTTATGTCAGGTTATAGCTCTGCTGTCTGGTCAGACCTGTACAGTTGATGCATAATAACAATGTGATGAATGAGGTTTATTTAATGCAAGTAACTAAACAAAAAAAAAAGTGTTTCTGGGTTTTTTCTATAATGAAATAAACCTAGTGACCAGATTCCCATGTTCAGTTCTAGGTCCAGATGAATAAATATTTTTATTTAAAGTATTATAACTTGTTAATTAATGACAGAATGGCTTTAAAATATTATCATCCAACATGCAATGGTGCATTGGATTCACAAAACAGTGCCTCTTGATGACTGCTGTCTGCCAATGAAAGCATACTTCTAATACATTGCAGGTAGCGGACTGTGGCTTTCAATATTGAATGCAATGAGGTGCATATTTAGTGAGCTGGAATTAATTCACAGGATTCCCGAGGGTGATTGATGCAATAGATTGCACTATGATCAGAACAGCCCTTGTGGCGGATGTGGTGGACTATGTGAATAAAAATGTTTCTCATTCTTAACCAGATGGCACATCATTGTATCAGTATAAATGACTTAGAGCTAGCTTTAACTGGGAAATGAATAACTGTGGATACTTAAAATGTTTTGAGCTGAGACTTGACCTCGTCATTTTCTTCTCACCTGTTGCTTTTTCTCAACATATCCTGCTCAGTATATTAGTATTTACAAGCATATGTGCATTCACTGAGCACACAGACCTTGGCTTGAAATCAGTTGGGTGTTGCATATGGCAGGTAATGCTGTTGCATACTGATACTCATACCATTAATAGCTTTGTTTATGTTGCATTCCTACTACCTAACAGAATAGTGTTAGAGTTATTACAACAGAGAATAACACAATTTAACATACTAATCCAAGAATTAGCCTTGTACAACACACAATTTGCTTATGTTTATTAAAAGAAGCCATAAAGCAGCATCAATCCACGTCTGTGAAAAAACGATATGTCATTTTTTTTGTCTCCTTTGAAACATATTCATTGTGGAGCTTTGCAGCCTTTTTTTCCTGTAGGAAGCAGCTTGAAGCTGTCAGGGCCTGTGTGGTGATAACAACCTGGGGTGGAGAATGACACCTTGAGAGTGACAGATGAAAAGGAATCAAATTCTCTGGAGCCAACTGTATGGAACTGATATAGGCGTCCCCCCACAATTCTCAGCACAAACAGGCCGACGCATTAACTTATTCAAATACGGGGTCAAGACTTAGTTGAGGCACTAGACCTGTCCAAACTTCTCTTACCATTCCTCGTTTAAAGAGATGGTTGCCTTAAGAAAAGAACACTGTTAATGTAAGAATAGAAATGTAAATTGTTAAAAAGTGAAGAATATCTTCTACTTGACTCTTTAATTACTTGTGTGAAATTAAGAATCAGCTAAAATGGCCAAAGTTGTTAAACCAGAGACAACGTTAACCCCAGAGCCTGAATGAATGAGTCCCATTGTTCTGCCTGGTGGTGGTATTGTCTGGGTGAATTTGTAATTTACATTTATTAAACCCATTTATGTGGCCACAAGACCATCCAGTTTGTGAACTTTAGTGAAATATTACCAGTTTCTTATTATTCAATTAGTATAATCAATCTAATCTAAACATGTTTTCTTCATATTGTAATACAAAAATAGTTCCATGTTGGGTGGTGGACTCGCCCTGTGCCCCTTGCACTTAACATGAATTGTTCTTCTGACCTACTCCATGTGAAGAAAATACTAATACAATGTTTGCACTGGTTTCTGTCCTCTACAACAGTGTACCGTATTAAAGGGTATTTTTTTCCATGTCTTTGAGAGGTTAAAGTTCTTGGTCACTTTATTCATGTGACCCTTTTATTAGGCTTTGTCTGTATTAGCGTACCCAGGACCCAGACACTGGTAAGATGTGTAATCTTTAATGATACAGCAGTGGCAAACACAGAAGTTGTGGATTAACTGGACAGGTTTAGCGGGAACAATTTGCAGGTTAACAAGCCCAAATAATGCTGGATGTGTTTATCTGGAAGCAGTAGAACTATCTGGCACCAGGAACTAAGGGAGCTTAAATATCTGCCTGTTTGTAAAGGCAGGCAGGTGTGCAGCACGGGAGTGGCTGGTTGCTCAGGTGATCTAACGAGCAGCCATGACATTGTCTTAAGCTGTAGCTGTTCTTGACTACGTAAGTAGGCCTAGATCTCGGGCCTTAAAGATAGGGGACTTTTAAATCAAGGCTACATGCAATTAGTTGACATATTATTGTCAGTTGAAGAAAACTTTTGCTCTTCTTTACCAATCCCCAAAGTTTGCTCTTTGCCAGAGTTTTCAAACTATAGAACAATCCCTTAGTATTTCTGATGCACTAGTGTTAGTCGTAATCCCTTCAGTATAGTTTTGGTCTCAGTCAGACTTGATTTAGCATTGGTTCTTTACTACAGCATTATAGATGGCTTTCTGATATTTATCTCAGAAAGATCCTTCAATTAAGTGCTTTTATGAAGGTACCTGACATTATAAGCAAATGCTGAGCTTATGGAACATGCAAAGGTTGGGTGACTCATGCGCTAATGCAGACAGTGTTCCCCCGCTCATGTGCTGCTGCCTTCCCAAAGCTCCTTTTCTTGTTCTGCCTCCCATTTCTCCTCAGAGTGAGGTCCCACGCTGTGCAGCAGATTGAAGACACTGCGTTTGGAAATCAGCTGCTTGGCTAGGTAATTTAGCTAATGGACTAATCTCGGCTAAACTTTTGTAAATGAGGGTTTTATGAGGTGACTCTAGGAAAGAAACATTTCGCCAATGTCATGGATGATAAACATGCAATTGAGCAATCACATCCAGATGAAAGCTGTAGTGCAGCTGTAGGGAAATGGAACTGTGTGTTCTGATATGTCTCTGTGGTAATAATGACTAGATCTATTATATGAATATGCAATCTCAATTTGATTTTCAGACCCAGTAAATCATACAAATGACTATTAAAATGAAAAGGACTGATAATGTTTTAGATTTAATAAAAAGAGGGGCACTCAAAACTTTCGAACTGTTATACATTTCATTTTTGGTTATTATCATTTCTATGGCAATTTTTTACCAAATCCTTCAAGTGTTACTGCACTGAATCTGGTTGTTATAAGTCAGCTTTAGGAGATGGTGCAGTTATTAATTATTAATAAAGACTGCAATCAATGTAGTCTACTGGTCAGAAGGCATGGGCTTATCAGATGTCACAGATACTATGAGCAAAGTCACTTTAGCATTGATCTAGCTAACTTGACATCTTCATTAGACTATAATTTAGCTCTTTAAAAGTACAGTGTCCCAACTGACAATAATAACTTTTACAATTAGCCAGTAATTATAGAATGGACAATGGACTCAAATACACAACTATTTGAACAAAATGCTGATATTGGCCCGTCATGTGTCCACTGTGTCCTGGGCACTTACAACCTGCTTCTGAGGGGGCGTCCATTCACCCAAAATGCACATACCCAAAAGAGGGCCTATAGTATACAACTTTGTGTTCTTACAAATATTGCATATTTCCATCATGATTTCTTTTATTCAGAATTTTGTCACATCTTAACCAAATATGGTATATGTGATGTATTTTTACGTCTTAGTTTAAAGAAACTGGAAAGCATTGTTGGACTCTTACAAATGGCCCCCATTTACAATTATAGAAAGATTTAAATGAGTTTATGAACATTTTATGAAAAAAATAAAACAAAATGAAATATCAAGGGTTTTACCTGGCACTCACCTAACAATTTAAAAGCTCTTGCTTTGCAGAAGGCTTTATTGGTAATTCATCTGGGTCATCTTTTTGCATTTACTGTAGTCAATTACACTTGTGTCTCTGAAAAAAATAGAAAGGAACTCTTATTTGGGTGTTTTAATGGAACCCATCAAACAATCAGGGCCAGAACTGCTACAAAATCACAAGCATTCATCTGATTTTAATTTAACATTGTGACGCTGCTTTAACTTAATGGAACTGGCTTAATGTGAAGTATACTGTGTGGATTTTAACCAGTATGATTATTACTTTCCTCAATGAAGCCACTGTATAGCTGCATTTTCATTATTTATTTTTCTCAAAAGCAAATTTCAGAGAGAAGAGACCACTAAGATTTTCTAAGATTTCTTACTACTTTGATTCCAACATGGCTGCCGAATGAAGTGACAGAAAGACAATATGTCACTTGTGATTAAGACTAACTGGCAGTGTGATAGAGAAGGACAGGGCCAGCAAGGTCTGCCACTCACATTACTTGAAGGAACTCCAAATTGTCTCACCCTGGAGGTCGAGAGCACTCTGCAAAGCAAAGCTGCACCTCTCTCCACACCTTGTTTGCCTGCTGACTGTGGATATTGCAGATCCGTGACCGGTCCTCCAGCGATGGGCCCCTGATTGACAGGTAAGTGGCTGCTCTGTTTACAACATGGCCGCTGGATCCAAGCCTACGCTGTCCTTGACCTGATCCTCTACCTGAGCTGCATAAATTTGGATTAAACATCCTCCCCATCAAAGAGACTCAGAGGACTTGCCTCTTTTGTTTTGCACTAACCCAAGGGCCAGTGCTAATTGTTGGTGCACATTGCAGATGGTTCTGGTTAAATTTCTTCTTCTTCTAATAACTCTTAAGTTCTCACCTAAACTTAAAAGTCTTGAAATGTAGGTCAGGATCAGTAATGGATAGTGCGAAGATTAAATATAAAGCTGGTCCAGGCTGAAACATTTAGAAAACAATTGCAGCAATACAAACAACTCACATTTGCTTTTCTAAAGGACATTTTTGAATATAGAACATACAAACTTGGTGGAATGGTGCCATTTTTTTAAATAATGGTTTATTTGATGAATTGAGATTAAAATAGATGATTCTAAATATAAAATGTATAAAATAGCAAGAACACAAGTTTAACTTACATGCTATAGAGTTGCATTCACAGTTTGACTTAACATGAGAGTGCTTGGTCTTCTATTCTCCATTACCTCCTAATACCATGATACCTCATTGTAAATTTAGCATGTTTGATCATTTGGATTGGCTTGTTCTCCAGGATGGATCCGATCAGTAAAAACACACAAAAGTCTAATAAGATCATTACCAATATGCTTGGTAAATTTGCTTTTTTTAACAAGTTATGTCATACTATGCATGTTCTATCTGGGTTCTTAAGTTAAACTAGAGTCCATAAAAGGAGGAAGTCCACAGACAGACAAAACCAAAGTGCCACTAGAAGCCTACGGTCTCAAAGTTAGTCCTCCTCCAGTTGGTGCTCCAATGGGATATGAAAGCTGCTTTACTGCCACTCAACCCCCTACACTATCTGCTCATCTCTGGGGAACTTCAGCAACTGTTGTAGTGCCCACTCGTCCTTTTGTGCAGACACATACTGTACATGCACATTGTAGTGAGGGCTGAAATAAATTACATGTACACTATAGTGATTGTCTCTTTTATGACACTGAATCTATACCCACCTGTCACAAACACTAAAAATGTAATAATGGGAAGTGGTCTCAGTCCACCTCTATGCTATAGGTATTTGCTTGAGGCTTTGTGTTTCACAAATCTCCTGTCTTCCCCATTCCAAATTCAGGCAGCCATTCCCAGGAATTCATGACAATTTCTACATCGCAAACAAAGTAACCTACACTCTGTGCCATAGATTGTACCCCCACAGGTCCAGGTCAATACAATAAATAAATAAATAGTAACCTGTCAGTATTTTTTTCAGTGCACTAAGTTGTTTCTTTTCTTTCATAAAGTTTAAACTCTTAGTTTTGACTTTTATAAATTTATCATGGAAAACTGTGGTACCCTTCTAACTTACAAGTCAAATACATGGCACAGCTTTTGACACAGAGCCATCTACATAATGTTTCTCAAATTAGAAAAGGCCGGCGGTGTCATGGGTAAGCATAGGTGCAACAAACTCAAGCACACAACAGCAACGTTATTTAAGTTTGTACAAAAGGCAAGCTTGAGTGGATGTGGACAAAGAGAACTGGCCTGTAGCTGAGCTAGGAATGAGAAACAGCACAGGGCATTTCAAGGGGGAAACTGCTCGGACTCTGTTCTATGTTGTCCTCACTTGTGTTGATGAGTGAGAGCAACATAGCTCTTAGCCCCGCCCACCCCACAAAACAGCTGAAAACACATCTGCATTTAGGGTCATGGTCCAGCTGACTAGCTCAGTCTGCAGCATTAAAGATCCCTTTCATTTTTGGATGCCAACTCTGTGTTTTTGATCATTTGTTTGTATCCCAGAGTGCATTTTATAGAACCCACAGATTCTCTTTATCATGAGTCCAACCCTCAGGGAACATCATTACTTTGATCTACCGAGTCTGGAACAGACTGATAAAAGCTACATATGTTATTCACCTCCCAATTTCTGACTTTACTGACACAAACTGATGATGTATATTGCCGAAAAAAGTAGTGACGCTTTGCTACAGAAATCTTAATTTTAATGATGCTTTTATCTATTTTTAAATATCTTTTAATCCTTTGCTAAGTTATTGTGAGAATACTCTATGGCAAAAATATAAGACATCTTCAAACCGCAAGTAACATAGCCCTCTCTGTGTGGGTAACACATTGCAAGCTTGTTTAAATGTTGCCACTATGTTTCTCATTGCAGCAAACTCTTGGACCTGTATATAGTCAAAATGTAACAAAAAGACAAGCTAAGTTAATAGCTATGTTGTGCTAAAGTCTGTCAGTGCATTAGTTTTATCCGAGCTCCTTCCAAGAACAAGCTGAGTCCAATCTAGTGATAGCAACCGTGCACATACAGGAGCAAAAGAAGAAAACTGCAGAAACAGTGCGCATATGGAAACTATAGTGGGATGGTATGCATATGCAAGTGGAGGAGCTTACCCGCTACTGAATCCATCAAAGTTGCTTATTTTATCAGACTGACAGCATGGCAATAAAAGATGTCAACTGACTCATGGCTTTGTGCAGAACTTTCAAAGCTTTGCCGCACTTAGGGATTCTTTTTTAAACCAGTCAGTGCCGTCAAAGTAAAACAATTTGTGGTGAATTTGGGCTTCTTTACTGATGGCTATGCATAAACGCACTATTTTTCTTTTTCTATGATCCTAAATTGAAAAGGTCAGATAAATGTAGATAGGGTATTTTTGTAAACAAGTGCTCATTTTGTAAAATAATTGCTGTGAAACATCAATGAGCCTTATAGACAAATGTCAAATCTCAATGCTTTTAGGAAATGTTCAGTGAATGTTTTGTTAAAATCTTCAGTTTGCTTCAAAGTGGCATTCAAATTACCATACTCTGGACAAATAACATATCTGCCACTCATTTTCTACTACTGTTCAAAAGACAGAACTGAATGGTCTTAACTGTGCTGGTCCTAGGGGTGTGCCGGTTTAAGAATTGGTGATGACGGTTATGACGTGAGTCAAATGTGACGGTTCATAACATAACCGTCGGCGGGGAAAGTGGGCGGGGGAGGGGCCAGGGTAAGATGGTTACGGAGATTAGTTGTATTGGCATTTGTAACAAATACCGTTTTTCCACATATTCTGCACAGAGGCTCATCTGGTTTAAACCCGAAATGTGCCCATATAGGCGATGTAACATTTTTTTTCACAACGAGATCCATGGTTTTACCTTTCTTCACGAAATTGCTAATGCTAAGGTATGCTGAGTTTCATTTTCATTTTGCAAGTGAACACGGCGCGGTGGCGCTTCCATGTCACGGTTGTCATTGTCTGCTATATTTGCTTTTTATTTATTAAAATACATGCAATTGGTTGATGAAACATTTATTAAAATTAAGATAAAATTTGTACAAAACGAAATTTGTTTTTAAGAAAGGTTTTCTACAAAGCAAAATTTAATGAAGTGGTAAATATCATGTCTGACGATTTACAAAACTTCATTAAGTGGTAAAAACCATGTCTCCCGATATATTGCGCATGTTATGATCCTATCAAAAAATGAAAATAATTTTTGATAAAAAATGTTTGTAAAAAATATTTTAATGACACGGTTTTGACGGTTATAGAGTTCTAATGACGGTGTTCAACTATAACCGCCGATCACACGGTTATATAATAACCGTCACACCCCTAGCTGGTCCTCTTTTCCCAAAACCCCTCTAACCCTCTGAACATGTCAGGCGATAGATCCTTTAACTTAATTTCTAGAAGAATGTAAAACAATGTGGCAGTGGATTAAACAAATGCAAGTTGTCAGTGTGAAGGATTTTGTTTAGACATTTGTAAAATGGGTAATCATCAGTAAAAAGTGCATTTCTAATCTGATGGGAAACATGTGAAATTATATTAGGTAGTCTGTAGTACTTTTCCTAATTGTTATTCTACTGATGACTGGAGATCAGGAACAGGCCACAGTGAGGCCCACCAGTTCAGCTCACTGTAGTTCAGTTATTTTATTGCCCTAACTGGGAAAGTTAACTTGGAGACCGGCGTAATACAGGGAAAATGATTTAAAATCCCTAAAATCAAGCAGTCATAATGTTTTGGACGATAAATGTGAATTCTGCATGCTCAGAGCCAAGTGGAATGGAATAATTGTATAAAGTGAAAGCAAGTAAAAAAGAACAAAGACAAATGGAATTTCTCTGTCTTGTTTTCATTTTCATAAAAGGTCATTTCTTTCATAGAGAGTTAATTACATTTCACAAAACTGAGATGAAGTTGTTGAAAAATGACCATAGTTAGTGGCTTAGCTCTGACTTTTCACATTAAGCTCAAAAGCATGTTGAAGTGCCGGCCGACTTTGAAGCAGAATAAAAAAGTAATGGCTATAGAAAATGCTGAATAATCCATTGACAGAAAATAACCGAGACTGGAATAATTATAGAAAAAAATGCACATAGCCTGAATGTGTAAACAATGCAAACACAGTGTTGTGTCATTTCGGCACAGTGGAAAAAGGCCTCCATTGGCAACACACGCCATCATATTGAATGTATAAAAAGCTTTTTGAAGGCAATACGAGCGGATCCATTTCCATTATTAAAACTCCATTTCAGTTCTATGATCTCTTGCAATGAGCTCTTTATGACCCCCACTCTTTCATTTGTCAGTCACTTAAATGCCGTATTTTTATCTGAATTAGGGTCTGGCTGAAATTATGACAATCTAAGAAAGCCAGCCAGGCATTTAGAAGAGCTTAAAAGTATTTCTGTTGTTGTAAAAAACGCACACAGAATACATGCAAATTTAATTAACAGTGAATGATGGTTAAGGTATACCAATAAATAGTACTTAATAGAAGTGTTGACGTTGTATTAATAAATATTGAAAATAAAGTAAGCATGAACTTTTCTGAATACATCAAAATATTGAGATATATTGATGCTAAGCCATTGATGGTTTAAATATTACAGCAACCAGAAGATTCATAAAGTGCCATTCCAGATATCCTGCTATACCTAATTTGAACCAGTAGAGGGAGTTCAGAGCAATTTCACAGCTCACTCGGCCTCCAACAAAAACCATCATGTAGGTCAGGTACTTTAAATGGGAACAACAAATAAAAGACCAACTCTTATATTAACTAGACAATCTTTAATTAAGAACAACAGGAAATGGTAAATAAAAGAATAGAAAAAAAATTACAACTGAATATACTCAACAAAAAAACATAGTCAGAGAAGGATCACCGGACATACAGTGTTTCTCTCTTTCCCGCTGATGAGAAGATGCTTGTAAGGTTTGTTATTCTATTTTCAGTAAACTTGTTTATTTGGATTATATGAGTATGTACTATTTATGAGGGATGCTGTCTGATATTATTACATGACTCAAGAGTTTGTGTGCACCTGTTATTCTTAAGCTTTCCACTCCAATTCACTTGTGTTTACCTTTCATGTGCAGGAGTGCGATTACAATCCTCAGGCCTCTCCTGACAAACACCTGTCATCTCAGAGACCATGTCTAAAAGAGCATGTTCCACTGGGGGCATATGTTACTTGACCGGCATACTCTTAAAACCCGCTCATTTACATTTAGAGTGAATGCCATACTGTCAGTAAAGCTCCATTTCACTCGGCCAGAGACTCTCACAGCCTCTTTGAATCCCACTTGCTTGTGTGTTGAGAGTAAAACAATAGTTGCCCATGATGGGAGGCATCAGACACACTAATTTGGCGTCATGGCAAAAGTCCTTACCAGAATGATAAGTATTGTTTCACTGTGTGGATTGAAAAGACTAAATCTCGGTGTGTCTAAACCGGGCAAATTGAACTTTTTTTCTATGAATTTTGAAAGGGAGGCGCAGCAATTCATATACTTCAGTATAGGGTACTTAAACCTTTTCATATCAAAGACCTCAGAAATAGATAAGCATTATAGTATAGTATTTGATAAGTGTTTGTAACAGGTATTAGTTGAAAAGTGATTCCATTAGCCAGCCCATTCTCCATCAAATGTAATGGTTTGTAATGCCCGTGAAAATGGACAATATAGAAATACCGCTATATTATTCATGACCACACATGGTTCAAGTAAACAATAGCAATGTGCATGTGCCCATCCCTGGGCACATATTAGATGGACAGTAGGTGTGTTTGAGATGAGCTGAGCATATATGCACATTTGATCACCACTGATCAGCAGGCAGTGCATGCTCGTTAGTGTTGTGTACAACTTGACGTACTTTGGCATTATTTCTGCTGGTGCTGGTGTCACAAGATTAGGTCAGTGCAGTTTCTGGCGGCCATAGTTGTTCTCCACTTTTTATGTCGGACTGCATGGACTGAAAACACTCACACTACAAGCAGATGTGAGAGGTCTAAGTTTTGTTTTGTTTCATTTAACTTTTAAATGTCAGAGTTTGTGATAAATCAAATGATCTTTACTGTGAAAAACACTCTCTGAAACAAACAAACATTTATTAAACAGAGGTGTTTATTTTAGCATATAATTTCAAATATGTACGTAGATGCTGTGTGATTTCAGCCTCAGAACTGACTTCTGGCCACCTACTCTTACAATCCAGGCAGGGCACAATTGAACTTTAATTTAATTTAATTGTATTGTTTGTTTTTTCCTAAAGAAATTGTTGGAAGCATCTGGGGAGAGGGAAGTCTGTGCATGTCAGCACAATAGCTAACTGATTTATTATTATTTAACCCAAAATACAACCTTTCTTTTCCTAACTTAATCTTTTATTCTAAACTTATTAATAGGTTTAGTTTTTCTATACCTTCCAGAAGAGCTAATTTTTGTGACATTAACCTAACCACCTCCAGATTAGCGGTATTTTCATACTCATTGTAAAAAGTGCTCCCCCTTCTCACATGGACTATTCCAGCCATCCCTATCATTCAGGTAGAAATGGACTATTCCAGTATTTTCCAGCGCCAGCGTAGAGCTAGTGTATATTGGAGCACACGTAGTTGCATACACTAAATGGAACATACACACACCCAGTTACTCAATCCGTTGTATACTTATAATGTTTGTAATATTGTTTTGTGCATATATATATATATATATATATATATGTTTTAGTTATATTTGTATTTGTATTTACAGAACCACACATCTATGCATCTTTAATAAATACCCAATTTGGATTATTCCCTGAGCGAGACCAATCATTGTTCTGACCGGACAAACTGTAGCCTTCATCCAACCTGAACCAGAAAGCAAAGTATAAATAGAAGATTTTTTATGGTCCTTCGAGCCGGATAGGGGAATTGCTACAGAGATGTCTCAACCTGAGAGAGAGGTGCCTGTTGTGCGCCCACGAAGACAAATCAACCCACCAACTCATTTAGCAGACTATGAGCTTGGTGAGCCATTGACGCATCGACAGCCACTCACAGTCTTCAGCCAAAGCAGAGTCCCTTCACCAAATATGGATGGACACTCCAGATCAGCTTCTCCTGTCAGTCAAGATTTTGACAACAGTAATTGGATACTAAGAGATGGATGGCAACGTAAAGAATCTGGAGAAGAGACATCAGAGCTTAAAGCTGTGCTACAGGTTATGAAACGAGAGAATGCTGACTTGAGACTACAGAACCGCCAGCTTCCAGATATTGCTTCAGCATTGCAGGAGATGCGACTACAGAATGCCATGTTGCATCAGGAAATTCAGAGTTTGAAGACTGAACTGAGAGCCCCCTGCAGGCCAGTGACTTCATCAGTGCTATCTCCTGATCCCCTAGCTCCAGTGGTGAGCCCCGAGACCCCACCACGGTTCCGTCCTATTCCAGCACCCAGGAGAAACTCATCAACACCACGTACGGCCATCAGAGAAGTGCGTCCAGCTCCATCGGAGGAGTATACTGTATTAAATAATGATGTCGGAGACCAGGACATTTCTCTTTCAATGCATAAGAGAGTAGTACCACAAGTGCATCACAGTGACCATCCTCAAGTAAGACACTCTCATCCCTCCCATCCAATTCCATCCCACCAGTCAGAGTTCGACACCACAGAGTATAAGAGGATGTCACCTCTGCGTCCAGACCACAGACAAGTTCCCTATCAGCCTCCATCAACACAAGAGAAAATGTACAGAGGCCCTGCTCCAACCATCCCCTTCCTATCATCTCCTGATCCGAGGGAGTTCTCTAGACTGAGAATCGCATTAGAGAACATTCTGCCTGAGGACGCAACAGAGCGATTTAAATATCAGATCCTTACAGACCATCTCAAGTTGGAAGAAGCACTACTTGTGGCAGACTCATACAGTAACTCAAACTTTCCTTTTACAAACACAATGAGAGCCCTCAATAACATGTATGGACAGCCCCATCAGTTAGCATTACAGCGTATTGCAGAACTGATGGATGGACAGAATATTCACAGTGGAGATGTGAAAGCCTTTCGTATGTTCGGATTACAAGTGCGCTCCCTGGTTAGTATGTTGGAACAGCTTGGCCAGAAAGGCCACGTTGAGCTGGCGTGCGGGTCACATGTGTCCAGACTGACCAGCAAATTGCCACATGACCTCAAGTCCAGTTTTAAGAGATACATACATCCTCTCCAAGTCACTATTCCCACATTATTGGACTTTTCAGACTGGCTTGAGTACGAGCTACAGGTTCAGGGTGAACACACTGACTATACAAGTCAATCTAAAGTTTCATTAGGGCAGAGAAGGGAGTTTAGGAAAGATTCCAGGCAATCACGAAAACCCACTACCATCCTCCTTGGTACAGAGAAATCAAAGGCCAGACCAGTATCTCCAGTTCATTCATCTAAACCACCTGGTGTTAAGAGAGAAGTGGTAAATGCCTACTGTCCATACTGCGACAACAACAGACATTTCCTAACTGCATGTGAGAACTTCAAGCTGCTTAACAAGGAGCAGAAGGTGACTTGGATTAAAAGCCAAAACAGGTGCTGGCGCTGTGGGCGTGGACATCATGCTGCCAAATGTACTCTGAAAGCCCTCTGTTCAGCTTGTAACAGGAAACACTTACTGGTCTTACACGATGTAAATGAACAAAGTGGAGCCGCTGAAGGATCAGTACCAGCCAGTGCAGTCTTGTATGTGGATCGTCCAAACTATGACAATAAAACTCTGCTGAAAGTGACCAAAGTTTTGCTACAAAATGGCAACCAATCCATGGTGGCATATGCCATTTTAGATGATGGGTCTGAGAGAACAATTATCTTACAAGAAGCAGTTAAAGAGTTGAACCTAAAGGGACAGCCAGAGGACTTGGTTCTTGAACAGTCCGGCAAGACACACAGACCATTCACGGGCAGCAGTAACCTTCTCAGTGTCTTCAGCGACTAACCCTCGCAAAGCTTTTAAGATACGGAGTGCCTTCACCGCCAACAGCCTGGGTTTAGCAGAGTACACCCATCCTGTCAAGCTACTCCAGAAAAGGTACAAACATCTTGCAGGTCTGCCACTGCAGCACCTTCACCAAGTGAAACCAGTAGTTCTCATTGGCTCAGACTGCCCTCATCTCATCACGCCGATAGAACCAGTAAGACTGGGTCCACCTGGCGGCCCTGCTGCTGTGAGAACACGTCTGGGATGGACACTTCAAGGGCCTGCACACGAACTAACCAGCAGGCTTCCTCCACAGCAATGTCTTTTCACCAGCTTACGGCCCAGCAACGACCTGTATGCAAATGTGGAGAAACTATGGAAAATGGACATTCTTCCCTATAGAGATGAAAATGAATTAACAAGATCAAGACAAGACCAAGAGTCCATTCAACTCCTCCAATCCAAAACTGTGAGAATGGATGTTAATGGAATTCATCGCTATGCTACCCCTCTTCTGCGTGCTAAAGGTATGCCACGACTGCATGCACCCAAAGAAGCTGTCCTGCCACAGCTAAGGGGAATAGAGAATCGACTGAACAAGAATCCTGATCAAGCGGCAGCCTACCAGGAGGAGATTGTCAGATTACAGCAAGCTGGCTACGTTAGTAAGCTCACTCCTGAACAGGTGGATAGTTCCACAGAGAGCTGGTACATTCCACATCATCTAGTAGAGCATAATGGCAAGAAAAGGGTCGTCTTCAACGGTTCATTTGCATATCAAGGCCACAACTTGAACGCAGTACTTACTGCCTGGTCCACCACTCAGTCCTTCACTTCTGTCAGTTTTGCTGCGATTCCGAGAACATTCCATAGCAGTCAGTAGTGACATTCGAGGCATGTTTCACCAGGTATGCCTTTTATCTGAAGACAAACCTCTACTGAGATTCATTTGGAGAAATCTTCAGAAAGACAAGCCACCAGAGGTTTATGAATGGCAAGTACTTCCATTTGGAACAACATGCAGTCCTTGTTGTGCCACCTTTGCTTTACAGAAACACATCCAAGATCACAGTGAGTCTGAGGAGATACGGCGCTCAGTAGAAAAGTCTTTCTCGTGGACAACTGCCTGCAGAGCTTTACCTCCAGTGAGACAGCGAAAGATCACATCGATAGACTCTGCAGCCTACTAAGTTCAGCAGGATTTGATCTAAGACAATGGGCGAGCAATGATTCATCAGTCATCAGCCATCTTCCCACTGATGTTCGATCTCAGAGCACCATACAGTGGCTCAGTGAAGGACAGCAAGATGCACAGGAGTCAACTCTCGGCTTACACTGGAATTGCTCATCAGACACCCTCTCCTACAAGCAACGTCGGACTGACCACCCACTTCCCACCATGCGGAGCATATATCAGATCCTTGCCAGACAGTATGACCCTATTGGTTATATTGTGCCATTCACAACACGAGCTAAAGTGATCGTACAGAGATTATGGGACAAACAAAGAGAGTGGGATGATCCACGGCTGCCTGAGGATCTGTTACACTTATGGAAAGCTTGGGAGAGTGAACTGGATGGTTTACAGGACATTGGTTTGCCGAGGTGCTACTGCAGTAGAGAACAGGATCACCCTACCAGCATAAGGCAGATTCACATCTTCTGCGATGCTTCCGAGCGAGCTTATGGTTCCGTGGCCTACTGACGAACCGAAAACTCTGAGGGTAGAGTGGAAGTATCATTTGTAGCGGCTAGATCTCGTGTAGCCCCCAAAAAACAGCAATCCATCCCACGGCTGGAGTTATGCGCAGCACTGACCGGTGCGCAACTAGCCAAAGTGCTGAAAACTGAGCTAACATTACCCATCCACAGTGTTACTCTGTGGTCTGATTCCACAACTGTACTTACTTGGCTGTGGTCACCCTCCTGTCGTTTTAAGGTGTTCGTAGGCACCAGAGTGGCAGAAATTCAGGAACTCACAGAGTCTGAAAACTGGAGGTATGTGCCAACAAAGGAAAACCCGGCAGATGATATCACAAGGGGGAAATTACTCTGTGACATAGGCTGTGAGAGCAGATGGAATAAAGGGCCAAATTTCCTAAAGCAAAAGCCTGATCACTGGCCAAAGATGCAGCAATTAAACTCCATTGATCAGGACAGGGAACTGAGAAAGCCCATCTTCTGTGGTCTATCAGTCTCCACTCACCCCACTCCTGACCCACAGCAATACCATACCTTCACAGAGTTACAGAAGGCTCATATACAGCATGCTAACGGGCCACCAATAACCCAACAGCAGATGACTACAAAGAGGCGGAGCTCGCAATCCTCCGTCAAGGCCAAAATGATTCATTTCCGAGGAACTGTCTTACCTCAGTGCAGGCAAATCATTACCAAGACATAGTCATTTGCTCTGCTTAGCCCCTGAATTTGATGAAGATACTAAACTTATACGTGTTGGTGGGCGTCTCCGTCATAATAGCCATTTAGAGGAAGATGCCATACATCCCATTGTTCTTGATTCGTCACCCAATCACCAAACTGATAATTAAGGATTATGACGATCGGTTACATCACCCAGGACCCGATCGGGTGTTTGCTGAACCGGAGGAAGTATTGGCTGATAAAGGGTAGAGCTGCCGTCAGAAATCACCAACGACAATGTACGGAGTGTCAGAAATGGAGAGGACAACCACACCCACCCAGAATGGCAGATCTCCCACCTGCCAGATTGAGGATCCATCAACCTGTCTTCTACTCGACAGGAGTGGATTGTTTTGGACCTTACACTATAAAGGTGGGGCGTAGGCATGAAAAGAGATGGGGAATCATCTTTAAATGCATGACTTCCCGTGCGGTTCACATAGACATACTCACCAGCATAGACACGGATTCCTTCTTGATGGCTTTGCGACGATTCATCTCCAGGCGAGGGAAACCCTTTGAACTCCTGTCGGACCAGGGGACCAACTTTAAAGGAGGAAGAAAGGAACTGGAAGAGGCATTCACCTTCCTTCATCCTGACCTTCAAGCCCAACTTGCCAGCCAACAGATAAGATTCGTCTTTAATCCACCTAGTTCACCCCATTTCGGTGGATGTTGGGAGAGAGAAATCCGTTCTCTGAAAGCGGCACTTCATGTCACTATTGGCAGCCAGACAGTTACAGAAGAAGTGCTGAGAACTGTCTTCATAGAAATAGAAGGAATTCTCAATTCTAAACCCATTGGTTACACTTCTTCGGACATTGCAGATCCAGACCCAGTGACACCTAACATCTTGTTGATGGGGCGGCGAGATGCCTCATTACCACAAGTGTTATATCATGACTCTGAACTACTGAGCCGTAAGAGATGGAGACATAGCCAGCTCTTAGCTGACCACTTTGGAAGCATTTCATCCGCCACTATCTACCCAACCTTCAGACCAGACAGAAATGGAAGACAGAGAGTGCAGATCTGAAAGTTGGTGACACGGTCATGGTCGTGGACCAACAATTGCCCCGCGCTCTTTGGCCTGTAGGGAGAATTGTCCAGGTCTTTCCGGGATTGGACAAGAGAGTCAGATCTGCCGAAGTACAGGTTAACGACAAAACCTACACCCGACCTGTAACCAAGATTATATGCCTGCCCCCTCTGCCTGACTAGGTTTAAATTTCTAATATGCTTAAGGTAGCAAAGACACTTTAAGTTGGCAAATTCAGGCTGTGAATTTGGGGGCGGCTGTAAAAAGTGCTCCCCCTTCTCACATGGACTATTCCAGCCATCCCTATCATTCAGGTAGAAATGGACTATTCCAGTATTTTCCAGCGCCAGTTTGTGAAGAGTCAAAGCGGTGAGCTAACGGATGACCAGGAGAAGAGAGAACGGCTGAAGACTGTACATAGTTTGAGTGAAGTACAGGGTATTAGTTCCAATCGTTGGGGTTTTATCGATTGTGCGTGTGCGTGCATTACACTGTAAGTAATCACTCTTGAATGTACACAAGCAGTGCTAATCAGCCTGTAACTATATGTTCAATTAAGGTTGTTCACAGGTCATATGTCGTTAGTTGGACACTATCACATTATGTTGATATCTGTTATTCACTGTTAGTATTCTGTATATTGTTTGTATAAACACAAATACACGTGTCACCACAGATATGGCGCAAGACCACAAGCTGTTTACCTCTCAATTAGACCCTACGCGCCACAGTAAGAATGCGCCAGCGTAGAGCTAGTGTATATTGGAGCACACGTAGTTGCATACACTAAATGGAACATACACACACCCAGTTACTCAATCCGTTGTATACTTATAATGTTTGTAATATTGTTTTGTGCATATATATATATATATATATATATATATATGTTTTAGTTATATTTGTATTTGTATTTACAGAACCACACATCTATGCATCTTTAATAAATACCCAATTTGGATTATTCCCTGAGCGAGACCAATCATTGTTCTGACCGGACAAACTGTAGCCTTCATCCAACCTGAACCAGAAAGCAAAGTATAAATAGAAGATTTTTTACTCATCTCGGGTCAGACAGCACAACCAATATTAATTATTTCTTTCAAGTTAAAGTTTATATCATCAAATTTACATATCTATTTTATAATGCAAACATTGTTCCTTATATCCAGCAGTTTTCTGAAACAAACAATACTATTTCTCTAAAAGTGGAGGGATTAAAATATGCTGTGTTTAAATGTGGTCAGACCTATCTTGTGCAGATTCAAGAAGCAGTAGTTAATGCAACCATTAAAGCTCATTATGCTAAAAAAGGCCTGTCTAAATTAAAACAGGGGTGATTTAAAGACCCGAGTAGCTCCATTAATGATGGTGCACAGACACAAAAGTAGTCATGAACAGCTTCTAAAAGTTATTTAATCGTTTACAAAGGCCCTCAGGTGAGTTTAATAACTTCACTTAAAACGCACACATTATTGGCTCAATACCTTGTGGGAAAGCTGTTGCAGGTTAAACACTACTGCAGCACATGTGACCAGTTCACTTGTCACCTGAGGCCACCAATAACACAACTTGTTTGTGTGTTGCCAAACAATAACAACTTTTATTAGTGGTATTACTTTTGGGGTTGTTACGACACAGCAACGGGCCAAGGGTGCTTCGTCTTCACAGGAAGCACTAATCATCCCTCTAAGCGATAATAACTGTATTTATCGTCTGAGGTGTTCCTTTTCTGAAGGGTTATTTATCAAATACCATGTGGGATTAGAAAATCAATTCTGAGTGTCACAAATTAATTTGCAGCCATCATCTCACTGGCTCCCATGAGATGGGGCACAGCAGAAGCACCTCACTAATGTGGGGAATGTTTTTGGATTGATTTATTTTTCCATATCTTCCATATCTAATGAAGAATGCTAATGTGAGTGGGTGAATGAAGAGTGTAAACTCTACTCTGCTGTAGTAGTTTTAACTTAGTCAGCTTTTAGGGATAAGTGGGGTGTTGACTCCCATATTGCAAAGTCAAGGCAAAACATATTGATCGATGTGTTACAGCCAAAGTGTTTATGTTTATCTTCTTAATGCTGCTCATTACATTGTGCAACAGTTTCTTTGACCAAACATTTTCATTGGACAAGAGGCATTAGGAGCATCACTTACGTTTCAAGTGTCTTCTTAAAATAACAAATTAGGCTTAAGACAGCTAGCGTAGAGGCAAAATCCAAAAGGTACAATCCATTGCAAACATTGACATGTTTACTTTAAGAACTTCAAGGTGTGTAGCTGGTAGTAGTAGCCTAAATCAGCACACATGCAATGTAGCCAGTATGCTGTACCTTTAGCTTGCGAGTTACTACTCCATTAAACTTTCCTTAGTTTATAGTTTGTTATGCTCATTTCCCACATAATAAACAATATGATTACTGTATCTACTTAATTTCACCTAAGATCTTCAAAAAAAGTTTATTCTGTTTTAATTTTTGCTCTAAACGTACCTGAATGTATACGCAATAATCAAAGCTTTTGTAAGAATGCTCCTTGCTGACTGTCAGTCTGTGTTTTAACAAAGTTAAACATGTCTCAATTTGCCACAAATTGATATTATCTAGCCCTTAAACATAAGTGTGAAAGTGTTTGTGCTTGCATCTGTTTGTTGCCTGCAGAGTAAACATCAGAATGTGTAGAATGTGTTTGTCGATTCTGATTCACAGATAAAAGAGACCCCCAATCCTGAGTTGAATGGATAATCTGTTTATATTACAGCCCCAGGCACTTGCTTTGAATTAGTGCTTTACTCAATAAACACCGAGGAGTGGAGAAAGTGCTACTTTATTCTTGGTTATGATGGTGGGTTGAAAAGACAACATCTGTCAACTGCTCCCTTGTAAAAATCTCTGAGGGAGAGAAAACCTTGAAAACTAAGGGGAATAGAATCTACATTGAATGGAGAAAAGCTTGAAGAAAAGAGATGACGTGCAAAGAATAGCAAGACATAGAGGATGCCTATGTAAATACAACAAGCATCTTCTATAAGTACTAGCACGATGAAGAATTGCTCCTTTGAGTGAGTCTTTGACAGATGTCCTTGTTTCTCAGCCACTGGCAAGAGAGGCTTCATGCATCCGATGCCACAGCCATGCCAACTCTCTGGCATATAGCCCTCCGCTGCATCGCAGATAGCCTTTGTGGTTTGTGCAGTTATGTGACATGAATAAGACATATCACACACACCCTTCAGAGGACAGCTGAGTAGGATGTAGCCTTGTCTTGCTTGGACAGGGCTAACAACAGACCACAGGGATGCTTGGTGTATTTTTGAAAATGGAGGTGCCGACGCTACTTTTTTTTTTTCTGTCAAAGCTGGAGGAGGAAAGTACTATCTAAAGTAGCCCATCTCTCTCTCACACACATACACAAAGCGTCAGTGTGTCTGGGAAAGAGCTGTGCAGCTTTCAGCTCTCAGCGTGAGAGCATTTGATATTCATAGAAGGGAAGAGCAGGAGAAAGTGAAACAACAGCAGGGGCACTGCCTTACGCATGATATTACATTGTAATTATGATTTGGCACTAAGAAAGCACAGAGGATACACTACAGCTACAAACAGAGTGAGCACACATTGGTGGCATATACACCTTTAGGTAGAGGCACTTCAAGCTTCAAACTGAGTGTGCGCACCTCATTGCATCCTACGCTTGTTTTTGAAAGCAGGGAGATGAGCCTCGGAAAAAAAAGGGCTTCATACAGCTATCGACAGAGCTGTATTGGTTTGTTTACTATCAATATTTGCAGACGTCAATCGGCAAGCCTTTGAGAAAATGGATTTTTCAGCATGAAGCAGAAATGATTGGTATTAGAGATATAAAGAGAGAAACACAGATGTACAGCTCTTGAAGTGTATGGTATAAAAGACACTAGAGTAGAGACATGATGAGCATGTTTTTTTTATGTTGATGAGGAAAACCAGAGTACCTGGAGGAAACCCACCTAAGCACAGGAAGAACATACAAACTCTACCCAGAAAGGTCCTGTAATAACCTTAAAAAAATACTTAAGCTGAAGTTTTTTTTTCAAATGTTATAAAACTTTTTTTCTTTTATTGTGTATTAGAAGTAACTATATAAAAATAAAAATGCACTACCATCTATTGCTCCATACTTTTTATTTCAATTGTTCAAGTTTTCCTTTTTTTTTTTTTTTTTTGGTTTAGAGAAAGCAAAGAGAGTCTGGGCTGTCAGGCTGCCACACTGGCACATCTCCTCTGACTCTTTTATCAAAGATAAGTAGTATTGATTTACTTTGAGGCAGTAAAAAGTATTCGTCTTAAGAGCTGACATTTAATAATCTCCACCTAATCCATGTTTTGGTGGGGGCCCACTGAGAGGCTGCTGAGTCCTTTATTGTTCTCCTGTTCTCTCCTGCATCTACAATAACTATACAGTATATCTAATGAAGCAGCCTGACATTGTTAACCCCTTCCTGGTCCAAGGCTATACATAAAGACAGCGCTGTGTCGCAGGGCTTAGCAAATCAAGGCTGAAGGAAAGCACAAACTTTTGGACACCACACTGGCTGATTTGATACAAGCAGTCAGTGTAGCTGAGAAACACTTCAAAGAGAAACAAGACTGAAACTGCAACAAAAATAGAGAAAAACTGCTCCTCTTCAGTTTAGAGGTATATGCACCACTGAAAACCTGGATAGTGATAAACCATGTGTTATATTAAAATGTTACTATTGAATATGTAGCTTATTGTTTAGCTTTTTGAATGCTTAAGAGATGTTTTCAAACTACACACTCCACAAGGCAACTGTTCTTTTCCATGGAATATTGTTGATGTGTGCATTATATTCTGGGCTTTTACACTTTCGCTTAGTAGTACTTTACTTTTCCAGGTCATCTTTTAGTTCACCTGTGCTTCAAAGTTCTTGGATCAAGTCTTGATGGACCTGGTTTATTTCTTTCAATTAATTAACCACTCTTACTAAAATGCCACACATGTTTGAAAACATAAACACAGTGGCGCTACTATTAACTATTAATTGTGAACTGTAAAATTATTAATGAATATTAAATTTCATAACTGGGGGAACATTTTAAGCATGTTTTTTTTTATTTATTATACTGTTTATGGGGTGCCTCGGTGGCTCACCTTGAAAAGCCCAATGTCATTCCCCTCTCTCTTACCCTGTTTCCTGGCTGTCTATTATCCTATCAAAATAAATAATATTTCATACTGGTGTTGATAAGCGCCCTTTGACTCCATTTTAGGTTTCACTAGGACAGAAATGTGCCAACATAGCAACAGCAACAAGGGCAAACAAAAGTGCAGTGACTGTCTCAGAGTGTGTTTGTACACACTAAGGTGCGGCTGAAGGGCCCGTCCAATAGCTTCTCGGTGGGGACAGTACGTTTCTGTCCTCGCTTTTGTCCATTAGCTGCGCTGCGCTTTCCCCCAGCTGCCCTCGGTGCCCGGCGTCTCAGTGGAGGTGCTCTGAAATACAACACACCAAATGAGATGTGACTCGCGCCGCCATATACTGTTCTATTTATACAGGATGGGGCGGCATTGAGGGGGAGATGCAAAAAAGCACTCACCTGCTGCTTGATGAGGTCTGGTGACTTTCCAAGCCCACGGAGGAACATGAGTAATTTTCACAATCTCAGCCTGTAAGGTAGACCTCCGCGCTCTGCATCACCCTGCCTCCGTGCTCCCCACCCAAGCTCACTTACCTCCCAAAGGCAAAGCAAAAACAGTAGATAATTACCAGGTGTGAAGTCTCCATAATGTGAGGGTGTTGAAGAACTCATACATGGCCATTATTTGAGGACATGCAACATTGCTTTGAATTGACGCCTGTGAGTGTGAGGTGCTCTCCCTGGTGTGACTCTTAAAATAAGGTTTGTTTTAGATGTACTGCTTCTTAGAAAACAAGATTCTGGAAAATAGCAAGTGGCTTACGTCATAATGTGTCCTTGATACAAGTATGTTAGCTCTTGTGTTCTTTATTATTAGCAGATGGAGCAAGAATTCTAAACCATGGCTGAGTCTTACTTTTTTATAATATAGTTGCAATGTGTTTGCCTATTTACCTTTAATGTAGCTTTTTCAGCTTTAACATTGTGAAGCTATTCTCATTTTAACATAATCCTAAAACCATTCTTGTATATCTCATTATAAGCATCCAGTGATGTAGCATGAAGTCGCCTCTAACTGGTGTGCCTAAATGCTCCTATAAATACATGAGCTGAATACCAAGCCACTCGCTAAGGCTAAGTTACCCAAATTGTCTTGCAGCACACCAAGTACTAAGATAGACAAGAACTAAACTGTGTTGTGCAACATGAATTTAGATGTCTCTCAGAAGTCTGACTAATACCGAGAGCTAAGCTTTAGCCAGCATCTATTTCAAACCAGCCCCACATCTTCTTCAATGTGGCCCCTGTAGGAATTGTTCTTTGCTATATCATATTGATCGCTGTGGGCATCCTGCCCTTTAGAGTAAAATATTTATTTGAAATTTTTCAATCTGTTGAAGTTATGCTCCACCCCTCTACTTGGGAAAAATCCAACAGAACAAAGCGCCAATCACTCAGGCCTCATCTCACCAATGCCCTTGTGACGTGCCAGATACGGGTGAGACGGGGGAAAAGGTGACGGGTGGGGTGTTATTTAAAAGTGAGGCAGAATTAATGATTAGTGTCGCAAACCTGGCATTCGCTTGCATCAGGTAATCAATGGCGGAGCAGACGTGAAGGCCGGCAGAGGGGGCTTTGGCGAGACCCGCAAGAGCCCACACTAACCTAGTCTCATTTCTCAATAAGACAGAGGGGCCCTCGCTGCCAAGAAGACAAGGTGAAACACGGTGGGGGCCCCAGCTGAATGACAAGGGCTTTTATGCACTTTAATGATTTTATTAATCCAATGAGTCAAATGCTCACGCAGAGAGTCCAAGTGATATGTCACCGTCATGAATGGCTTTCATCAAGTTGTTTTGCCCTTGACTATTACTGAGAAAGAAATGGCACTGAGACTTAAGTATTTTTCTACAATAGCTAGACCTCTGAAAAGAAATGAGTTTTAAATAAATATTCTCTGTCTTTTCTTTTCTTTCAAGGGTGATTTAGTATTACAAAGCACATTCTTACAGCAAGGACACTTATACCTAACCCTTGCCAAGTCAGCATGTTTAGAAGTCGGCAAAAGTTTAAATTTGTTTCGCAAAGCCTCTCAAGGATCAAAAGTTTGATTTGTTGCCGTCTTGGTCATTGTCATGTTCCAGTAAATTTTTTTTTCCTTTTGTCCTGTATAGTGTTTGTTTGCCTCCTGTGTCTCTCTTCTCCCTCCTTGTCTGTCTCTGTGTGTGAAGAACCTGGGTGTGGCACCAGTTTCTGGCCTGGTTGACACGTTTGTGGTCCACTGCTGCAGTACAACTGCCTTGTCTTTTCTCCACTTCTTGGCCAGATCATCCTCTGTGGTGAACTCTTGCTCAACTATATTATGTATTTTTAAGCAGTATTTTTGCCAGTACTTACTTTTCTTTGTTTGCTCTTTAGTCCAGCACGCTTCTCCTGCCACTTCAGCCTACCTCCAGTCCTCCATCACCAGCTCCCAGCCTCTGTACCTGCTTGTATTTAAATTTTAGATTAAAACCTACATCACAACCAGTTTCTACTCTGCCATTGGCTTGGTCATTACGACAGTCATGTTGTGTTTCTTCCTTATTTGAGTGACTTCCTCCTCTTAACTCTCCCATGAGATGTATAAATTCAGAGTAAAAGTTTTCAATGCTAATATTTTGCTAAGAGCAGCAGAGTTGGGTGCATTTATTCCATTACTTTTTCTTGAGTAGATTTATGAAGAAGAAACACTATTCTTACTCAGAGTACGACACTTAACAAGTTACTTACTACTTTTTTTTATTTTCTTTTTTTTACCATTTACTTTACAATTTACTCTATGCTTTGTTTTTGCCACCAGGAGCTACTACATGACTGTGTTTCACCAATCAGACATAGATATGCAGTCATATGACAAACTGTGGAGGCATCGCGGCACAAACTCTTCAGTGTTGGGCAGATACGACGCTACCAGCTGAACTACATTCCTCAGTAGCGTGGCTGTTTTCTGAATCAAATAGTTTTTTTAATAGAAAAGCTTTTTTATTTATTAAGTAGTACAGTAACTTCCACCCAAACTACATTTTAAATACAAAACTTTTTTTTTCTTTACCGAAACATATATCACCAGAAGTTCTGTAGCCGTAGGACTGCATCAACCATTGCGCTCTTCTATAAATATTTGCATAAACCACAGATTATAAAAGATGCTGCTCTAGAACCACAGTGTCTTATACGTGACTTTTATTGTTCTTGGTTGATGCAGCTGCAGTAAAAAAAACGCTTTGAGCACATTAGTTTATATTTGTGAGAAACAAAACTTAAGCTGCGTGGACAGACAAAGACCAGACCAGGACCAGGTCAGGACAGTGGATGGAGTTGGTGAGTCTTTTATTTAGGCTATTCAATAGGCAACATGCACGCACTTCCTCAAAAATAAATTCCACAGATGGAACTAATGCTGACAGATGATATAAAAATAAATGCTACCTTTTCTTTGAACAACTTTTAAATCTCACTAAATTTACAAATAGCTTGCACACCACTGCTCTTCACAGGTAGCAGACGCAATAAAAACATGAAAAATGGCTGAGGCTACTGTCTCCAGTGTTGGAAAGGAAACACGCAGGCCTATTGTAGGTATTAGATTCAAAAGTTTTTTGTTGTGAAAAAATAAATCTGACATTATGATCAAACAATCACTCAGTTTTTGAGTCTTAACCTTAACCTAATACTTTTTAGTCTTAATTGAATAATGTTTTGGAGGACTACTAAAATTATTTTGAAGTTACGCTTCTCTTGAGTACAGTTTTAGGCTACTCTACGCACCTCTGAAGAGGAATCCTCTGAGTGACCAAAGGTATTTAAACTCTTTTTGAAAACACAGCAAAGTACATAAGGTAGCATTTTGGATTGTGACATGTGTTGACATAAATATGGTAAATATCTGTGGTTCTTGTGGTTGCATATATAAAAAAAAACATAAATAAATACCATTAAAGTGATCATTTAAAACTTATAAAAACCAGAAGTGCATGTGCTGGACATTGCAATGAGAACAGATACACTTCACAGGAAGGGGTTGGGTGCTATTCTACTAAATACATTTAAGTCTTTCAGCAAAGTGAGGATAATTTGTAGCTATAAGAGTCATACCCATTATTTTGGCAAAGTGAATTGAGTTTAGTATCTCTTCCCTTTATAACAATTCCCACTTGATCGAAAGTGTGTTGTAACTGGTTACATATGTCTTTTACTTTATGCCTTATTCCTTATATCCTTTATTTTGACTTTGCTTTATTGTGGTTTCAGTCTGTCACAGATACAACACAATGATATGGCCTTAATCTTTCACCACATTAGATGATATATGATTGTGGGTTTTATCAGCTAAGGAGCTAACTAACAGCACTGTACACTAATCAAGATACTTAGTACGTACATATTACGTGTGGTTACAAGGATGCCATCAAAACCCTATCTTAAATCATAATCAGTTAATCTAGAAAAGCCCATAAAGGACATCTACAATTCATGCGCAGACAGTGTCTGCTGAACAATAGGCACAGCAGTGAGATAAGAACTGACATCGTTTGAAATTGTCTTTTATTTACACTAGCCCAGAAGAGATAGTATTTACCCTGAAACCACTGATTTGAGATAACCAGATTTGTGAGGGTCTTTTAGCGGAGTTTTATTTTGCAGTATTAAAAAGGAAATTCTTTCATATTCTCTGTTTAAGTAACTTCATGATAATCTTCATGTTAGAGGTACACCTACTGTACGTTAACAGGAGGATGTGATCATTTTGCTCAGCGTTTATTATACTCATATTTATGTAAACTACATATTGGCTATTGCTAGAATAATACTAAGCCATAAAGGCAAAATTTCAACGTATTGTCAATGCTTTATGCTTTTTTTTTTGCTTTTTTTTTTGTTTGTTAGCATATTTTAGATTTTTGAAGTACAAACTACAGTAGCAAAGATTTAATGCAGTCAAAAGGAAAATGGACAAATAGAATTGTGAATATTGACAGGTTATTACGCATTCCTTAATTTTATGATTTGAGTTATTGCTCCCAGATAAAATCCAACTAGCTGGGTACAATCAACACTTTTTTGTTTGCTATAACAAAGCCCTGTTACTCAGGCTCATAGAGTCATATAGCAAAAAATGTTCAGACGGAGAGTCCAACTGATATGTCTTTGTTATTAGTTGCTTTCATCACGTTTTGTCCTTCATTGGCTCCAGGCATACTGTCATCTGAAATGTGATTAATTTGCATGACTTACATTCATTTTTCATGTGACACTTGACCTATTGTGTCAATGAATGTTGCAATAAGAAGCAACAACAAATGGTTGATTATTCAAAATGGACACAGCAATAGAAACTTAACTTAACTTAACTTAACTTAATAGAATCTCTTAAAGCTGCATTGCTCAAAAACAGTCCATTTTTGTAAGCTGGAATAGCTATTCACCCAGGAGGATTTTCTGTAAACATTGATTTAATGTTGACAAGCTGTGCAGAACAACCAGCCAATGGGGTAGTCCCTGAATTTGAATGGGAGCATGTAAGTTGTCAAAGCTTGCAGTGTTGTGTTTTTTTTTTTTTTTTTTTTTTTTTGCTTAGATAATTAAACATTATTTCTCATTTAAAAGAATAAAAGTTCCATACATACATTAATCAAAACATCAAAGCAAAACTAATAGAAAAAAAAAAAAAAACATTTTATAATTGGTAAACTTATTTTTGTTGTATTTGTTACATTTACAATTTGTTATTACAATAAAATATATTTGTTAAAAATAGTAGTTTAATATTTTTTTTTAAATTGTGGTAATTTATACTTTCATCTAGTCGGTTCTTCAGAATCACACCACTTCAAGTAATACTCTGTCTCTTTATGGTTGTACGAACACACCGTGCCTTTAAATTATATTCTCCCCTTAAATTTTAACCCCTCTTAGTATGATCTCAAAATCCCACATTGTGTACAATTCTGAAAGCTTTTTTCTGGAGTCATTTCTATCAAAAAGATCCAATTTGAAGTTCCTTAATAATAAGATTGCAGTTTTCCAGGAACAGATCACACGTTAAGACAAATTTCTATTATTAGCTTGAAAAAAAAAAGTATTACTTTTGGAATTTGTCATTTTTTTCATTAGCTTGAATGACTTTAATTATGACATGCTTTTCTGAAGAAGTCATCTGAATTTCTTTGTGCAGAAGATGTGAAGCCTGACTGATGGATCGATAGCAGATTGTCAAACAAAAATGATCTACACCAGTCATTTTGATCCCAATAATCTTTTGAATCTCCTCCTCAGCGGTTTAGATGTCGTTATATTTCATAGTAAAAGGCTTTGAGCGTCAACTTGTCATTTTATTGTTTGGTTTTTCAATATCTGCTGAATCTATAACTCTGTCTGGAGCTGGCATATGTATAAAAGTGCTGGACAGAAGGTCAGTCTCACAAAATCCTTTTAACCTTACTTGTTCTTATCCTACAGCCAGCTGCATAGATGGGTCACATTGGTGATGAAGCGGCCATTAGCTGGCGCGCTCTGACCTTACAAAGGAAAACTGTCACAAACTAAGTTCTCGCAAGTATCCAGCCTCCAAAAAATGCGTGATCAATCGAGCTGACTCAAGTGTTTCCACCAGTGAGATTCTCAGTCAAGAGTGTCAGTGTGTGATTATGCCTCCATCTATCATTGTGATGGGACTAAGTATTGGCTCCTTGTGACATACTCTGAGGAATAGGACTCGACTTCAAGGCAGACTTCACAGACTCACTGGATCAGCAGTCCGGGCCATTCACGAAAGACGTCAGGCACTCAGCTTTTTACTTTTCCTCAACAACTTCAACTTAATTTATAGTGCTGGACTTCCTATTTGCTACAATTTGTTGCTGCTGTTACTGTACTGTCCTTGATAACAAATAGAAAAAGATAAGCATTTAGAAATCGGCAGCGTACATAGTCATTACAGAAAAACAAGTGTGTATAAATAACTTTATTTTCCAGCAAAACGAAAAACGCAAAAGATGTTTTGATATGTCCTTCTGTCAGAGAGTAACTTCAGTTTTCAAACTTGAAGTCTTTAAAAAGAATGGGTTCTTGTACTCTATAGTTAGAATTAGAGGTTAGTGAAGCCATTCCCTACGTATCGGCAGCTGTTGTCTATTTTCCTTTAATTTGTTGTAATTTGGATGGAATTGATTTAACGCCGCTTCCAACAAGAGAACATTTCACTGATATAGATTGCTGTAAGACAAGCATAATTGATGCTCAGTTGAAGCAGGGCTCTCAATGAAACTAGTAAACACGACAATATACCTTTAGTGCACTGAGTCATGTTATTGGAGATCAACCGATTGAAAGCATGACTCCCGCTCATCTGTGGTTATTTCCTTGTCTTCTTGTCATTGTTGTGTGTCACTCCGGACAGGTTTGTGCTTGTCAAAAAAGAGGCATTTGCAAAGTAGATTCATTTGAATAATGGGCAACAGAAATGGGCTGAATACTCTACTCTTACCTTAATACATTTTTATTTCTTTCCTGATTAAATTACATGTTCCACTGAATCATAATTGCTTTTTGTGAACCTGCTCATGTGATCTGATTTGCAATTTTCACTGGGAATGGTATTACCTGAATATGAAAGGATGTCAAATATGGCAGCAAGGTTTCCACTATTTACTTGTGTAGAATTTTAATGGCAAGAGAGATAAAGATAATAATTGGCACAATGTAATGTTTTACTTTTTAATTAACTGACTCTTTAGTTTAGCAAGAAAATGTCATTTTCTCTTAATAAAGATTATCCAAGTTGTAGTTTTACAAGCAAGGCCATGGGTGAAGGTCTAACAGTTGTATACCGACCCAGTCATTATGTGCTGTGAGACTTCCACTTAAAATGCATAATCAGCATTAATTAATCGAACAAAGTGATTAATCACGTTTAGCACTCTTTCTGTTTGCATGCAGCCTGTCATGATCAATTATTTGCGGGATAAATTGTGACTCTGGAGATAGAGGTGGCAGGAGAGAAGCGGCGCGCCTGATGAAGACTGATGACAACCCTAAACATGGGACATGACAGTGGGAACATGCTGGAGATTGAATCCGTAACCCTCTGAGCGCATCATAAATTATCTCTTTCAGAATAAAATGATTGATTTGCTTCGGTCCTTGGCGCATCTGGAATTGCTGTCCTTCACTGGAACCGAAGCAGGTGGGTGAACGCAACATGACGGCTAGCATTATGAGCTAATGCCTGAGAAGATAACACCAGGAGATGAGTTTTCAAGAGCCATCTCCACATATTTCTTTTTTTTATCCTTGAAAAAGAAGGTGGGGACACATTTTGACATTGGCAGCTTGACAATGAAAAATGGAATGTTAGGGGAACAGGCCACTATGAATGCTTTTAAATCTTATAACGGGAACCCTGACAAGAAATTGTGCTGGCGACCAACAAACTTTACAGGTAGGACTTTTACACCTTGTCAGTCTTGATAAAGGTGTGAAGCTGCTGAAATGATTGTGGAAGAAGAAGCCATATGCCAGACTCATGACAGAAGCTTTTGTAGAAGCTGTCTGTTTATCTAAAAGTGTTCAGCAAGCAACATGTCACTCTAAGTGTATGCCATTGGTTTTGATGTGTAAAAGTGCCTGAAAGAATACATTTAAACATGCTATATTGTTGACTCTGCAACAGTGCAAGTTTAAAAGTACTCAAAACTGCAAAGTGTGGATTCAAATATATGTCAATGAACATTTCTATTCTCTACAGTCGATAATGGTCTACACATGCTGAATGTGTGTGAAGGTGTATAAAATGGTTGACTTAGTTAGACATAAGTTGTATAAATAAAGGTTAAGTTCTAGGGTTGTATAAATTAGGAAGAGAACAGAATAAACATTTCAGAAAATGTAGTCATAAAAAAGGCTTGAGCCAATGCATGCTGCATAAAGTGCTTGCTTTAGTAAAACTCAAGCTTCTGAAATTTGCAGACGACACTGTCATCGGCTTTTTTCAAAACGATGACGAGACTGCTTACAGACTGGAGGTTGATCAGCTGGTTGACGGATGCAGTCATAACACACTCAAAACAGTGGAGATAATACTGGACTCCAGGAGGAACAGTCCACCACTCTCTCCACTCATCATCATGGACACCACTGTGGCAGCAATGGAGTCATTCAGGTTCCAGGGCACTATCGCTTTGAGTACCTGGTAGGTGGAAAAGCGCTATATAAAATCCATGCCATCATCTCTCAGGACCTGCAGTGAGAACATCACATTGACTCTGCCCAGCAGAGACTGTACTTTTTTTTGCCACCTGAAGAAGTTCAGTTCTACTCCGCTGTCATTGTGTCTGTTTTATACACTTTCATCACTGTCTGGTTTGGTTTAGCTACCAAATAATAATAATAATAATAATAATAATAATAATGCATAGTACTTATATTGCACTTTTCAAGATACCCAAAGACGTTTTACATATCCATTATTTATTTACTCCACAGTCACACACTGGTGGTGGTAATCTGTGGCAACAGCTGCCCTGGGGCTGACGTGGCAGCCATTTTGCACCATCACCAAACATTTTTGCACCAAACAAACACAGGCTTCAACGAACAGTCCAAACCGCGGAGAGGATTACTGGTTCCCCCCTGCCAACCCTTCAGGGCCTGTACTCTTCCAGTGTGAGGAAGAGAGCAGGTAATATCATCACAGACTCCACTCACCCTGTACACCACCTGTTTGAACTGTTTCCTTCAAGATGGCGACTCAGATCACTGGCCACTAGAACTTCTAGGCTCAGGAACAGTTTCTTCCCACAGGCCAATTCCTTTTTGAATAGTTAAATACCTCCCAAGGCATATGCCTGTAAGTGCAATACTCCGACTGTTTAGTGCAATATCTACTAAATTCATGTGATATTTATATTTATTCATACTATTCACAATACTGTTAATATGTTCATAACCGGCAAATGTCTATTCTGACTTAACCTTACTATGACCATATATTTTTTTAATTTTCATATTTTTATTCTTAGATTTTTCTTGTTGTATTTGTATATAAATGTGCACTTGAAGGTAAAGCACCAAGAGAAATTCCTTGTGTGTGCAATCACACATTCAAAAAATTCTGCTGTGAAAAAAGAAGTGGAGAAATGTTCTGTCATGCAATCAAGTATACTTAAGTAGCACAAACTATGGCTACCTTAAATCATCGGTCAGATCTACTAAAAGAGGAAAATGTCACAGTTCTACTCCCTCTTGCTTCTTCTTTAAGCACACAGAGGTCTAGATGGGCTCAGACACATGCACTACACAGTCAGGACTGTCATTTGGTATCAGTACCCCTGTCTCCCTCAAACAAACTGCAAAACAAGCCCTCACACCAGTCAGCACCATGTGGCACACTCTGAGCAATAGACACACACTCTAAAAGCTTCAAACACAAGTATAGAGGTTGGTAGGGGCAGAAAAATCCAGGGGGTTGATGGGTAGTTATGGCAGGTGACAGAGTGTGCTGCATGCTCAGACAAATGGAGTCTGGCAGCTTCCCTTCAGAAAGACTAGCGGCTGTTTTTTTCCTCACTCTTTTTTTTTTATTATTTTTTTTTATTACTGCCTGACTGACTGCTTCTGCCTTTTACCAAACATCTATTGTTTACCTCTGTTCGGTTCAGTCTCACCTCAGATGACAAGCCATCCGTGGAGAGCCACTTCCTTTTCATTCTCCCTCTCCTTTCTTCCTTCCTTTTATGCCCCGTTTCCTTCCCTCCATTGCTCTCTGCCTTTATGTTTTTACCGTCAAAGTAAAGGCATTTTGAAATGACATGGCATCTACCTTCTCCCAAGATGGCTTGCACTTTTATAATTAAGTTTGGCCAAGCTTTGCATTAAACTCTAAGAGCGAGTATTATCTGTCCATGTGTGATTAAGATCAAAATACCTGGAATATTTGGGAAAGGCCAGGGAGAGAGAGAGAGAGATAACTGGCCTTTGAAGGTTGATTAAAAGACAGTGCCCTCATATAATGACCTGATAAGATATATATATATCAAAATTAAAAGGACTTTTTATCAGTATTTAAAGTTAATTGGGCTCTGAGTCTCATTGGTAAAAATGAATATTGTATATTTGCATTGAACATTGATTATGAATTGATTACGTAATTTCTCAGTAATTAATTAATGGCATTAATTAAATCAAATGATATTATGCTCCTCTCAGTCAGTCTTTGATTTCAGAGATTGTTGGAAATATTTTTATATTCTTAAATATAATGTTTTTATAAATATCTGAACAGTTACACAACTTGCTCCAAACACACATGTACTGAGCAGATTTTAACTTGAAGTCACAAAATGGGACCCATTAAATCAGGCTTTTTACTGTCAATTTTATTACTAAAATTGCATGTTGCTAGTTTTCTGTTTCAATACTCTTGCACCACCTTAGATTGGTACTGAATGGCGATTTTGAATATGCTCTGACCCAGTTGTCAGCAAACTATCAGTCTCTAAAACCTTTAAATGTATTATCACGGGCTGATACATCATGTCGATCCAAAACGTACCTTGAATCCCTCTGGAGGTATTGCATTTGAGTACACTTGGCCACACTCTCCATAATAAGGTAGAGCAAAACAGGTTTCATGGCAAAGCTGGGTCTTCAGACACAGCAGCCATAATCAAGAGAGGCTCACTTGATTTTTGGCAGCAAGTGCAAAAGATAATTAAACAGAAGGGGGTGAAAATAAGAAGAGAGTCAGCTCTTGTTCACATCACTTGCTTCTTTGGCTGCAACAGAATCACCTGTTGGCCTTTCCTGTTTTACACACTTATACAGACTCTGTAACATTCAGTGTATACAGACAAAGATCTTTCCAACTTTAAAGTCTGAATAATTCTGCTCTGAAAGACATCCTGAAGAAATGCTGTGTACTCCTGAAAATCCTTGCTTTGTGAATAAAAACATATCTGTGTGTTTAGATTTTGAATTTGTGATTGTGTAAAAGATGTCCCCAAATTATTAACCGGACCAGAATATTCTCCACTAGTCAACAAACCTTTTATAACTCGTTTCACACCACGCAAATCCATTTCCTACATTTGTAGAATGATTCCATGAGTTTTGTCATTGGTCATTATTCCTTTAATACTATTTCTTTTCTTTGATCACTTAATCTCGGCTTAATCTTGGCTGACGTCACATTGATTCTGCTGACCGACCAGTATATTTTTGGAAGTAAAAGACAGAGAAAGTAACAACCCTATTCACTTTAAAATAATTAGTAGTATAAAACATTATGTCTGCAGCACACATGATTTATGTATGTAAGAACATGGCTTATAGCACTAATACACTCACTCTTAAGGAACATCATTAAAGTTCATTAAACTCTTCCACGCAAATGTTCCCAATATTCTTAGTGGAGAACCCCAGCTGCATCAGGTACCAACACATTCAGGTTTTGTGTTTCCATCGGGGATTTATATGGATTGCATTCGAAGCTTATGTCAGATTAGTTGGTGGATAGATTTAATTTCACAGCTGTGAATGAATTTGCCTGAGTGCACAACAGCTTCTACAATGACAAGACAGAATAATGGTCACACAGCAGGAAATACAACCAAATCAGTGCAGCCACAAATTATGAAGTCTTACAATGGCCAGCGAACATAATGTCACTGAACTTAGACGAGTGCATTGATCTGTTGTAAGCCTTTGGACAAACAAGCCATTCTTTGGGTTGTCAGCATATCAATATGTAAGCAAGTCATTATTGATAGACCCTGACATTATTGATCTAATAAAGTTTGAACCACAAATCTGCTCCATTGCAAAGTCGTTTAGATGACCCCCATTGATACTTTTGTTCACAGTAATATGTTTGCAGTTTTGTGGCCATGATTTTTAGTTACGTTTGTTTTCTATTGACCTGAAAAGATCGTATAAAGCATTGTTGCAGGTCAATGTATTGTCATGGTTTGAAGGGTGTGGGGGGAAAGGATAAGTCACCTCTCCAATCCTGGACCACAAACTCAACAATGCAGACGTTAGGTTTTTTTTAAAAGAAATAAATAATAATAAATATTTTTTAGATTAATAGACCTTCCACAAATTGTGTAATGGTGTCATCAAAAAGATTCACCCCCGTCATAGCAAATAATGCATTTCCCATTCATTTAGAGAAGGGGGTTGGTAAAAATCACCAAATCAAACTCCTAAGGCAGTGAAAAGACTGCCATCACATCATCAATTTTAACTCATTATCCTACTTAAAGACTAAAGTTTCAATCACATATGATAGCTGCTGTGTTATTAAACATTTGCAGATGGTGCAACAATCCTGAAAAGCTATATATCATTCACCTATTACTGTGTCGCCCTTGAGTCATGTGTGTATTTGATCTTTTATGCATTTTTTATTGCCTGTGTCTACAATGGCAATGCATTTTTAATAAAGGTTTTGTGTTTTTCTTCACTGTCTTTGATGGGGAATCACAGGTCCTAAGTGTATAATCACATGTACTTTTATAACATAGTCCTAGGTATCCAGTCCCATGTACTTTTTAAGCGGTGTAGCCTAAATACAGAGCTACTTGATAATGTTTTATACTCACTCACTGACAGCGCACACATGCAGGCACCTGCTTACAATTTGCCAAAACCATTTTGCTTTTTTAGACTTTGTGTGTTTTCTTTTGTGTCTAATGCTAAATTTGCATATAGCTCATGTTGGTTGAAAACACTAAAAGGGTGTACAAACGACAAGTAAAATTCCACCATTATCCTGCTGACTGAAAGAAGATTCAACATATATTTTGGTCTGTCTGATCTTTATAAAGTTTCACAGATCTGACTACTTCAAAAAACAGTTTGATTTGGTACTATTTCTTAAAAATGTTAATTTGGTCCTGCATACAATCATATCAAACAGTCCTGAGATGCCCTGACAATTTAGCCAATTATGCTCAAATCATGTCAATCACACAAATCAAAAAATCAATCTTCAATAAAAACAATTGCCTTTGAAAAATCTTCTTAAACATAATTGGGCCTTTCTGGCTTTTTCTTTCTCCCACACAAAGATTTCGACAGTATGCAGAACATCCATTTGGATGTATTTTATGCATTTATTCCAGTTCCTGGAGCCTACCTGAACTGCTACAACTTATTTGAGCGTTAACAGTCTATATTTTGGGCCCCCCAGACCCTGAGGCTCGTGACTACTGTACAAAGTGCTGTTCATAGTGCTGCTTTCTGTACAAACAGTATTTATTTCTAAGCCATTGGGGCTTTGGTTTAAATGTGGCTTCAATCTCATTCACTCTTTTACCTCAGTGGACCTTGGTCTAAAGTCAGTGGGCTAAACATTTTATCTATCTGACTGACCAATTGTACTTCCAAGTACACCACCTGCTTAACACTCCAGACAGACAGAGACCTATTTTATCTTGGGCACACCTGTAGAAGTCCTCCATATATTTTTTATTCCTCATTTGGATTACTGTGACTCACCCTGTTCCTCTCTGTGGTTCATGAAAAGTGTTTCTTCTTCTTCTTCCCCTCCTTACAACTCCAAAATGCCGCTGCAATGCTTGAAGCAGAAATGATCTCTGCTGCAGCTACCTGTGAGTTTCAGAATTGATTTTTTAAGATTCTACTTTCATGGCTCAGCTGGCTATGTCCCGTGGCTATATCACAATCCTTGAAGTCCTTTGCAAGCCATTTCAGATCCCCAAGCGGGGTTCTTTTGGTCGTTCCAAGGTCTTGATTGAAAAGACAAAATTTTGATTTTTCATATGCTGCATAGTATGTGAGGGGTAAAACGCAAACTGTCTGGCATTAGGATTGGTTTATGCACTGATCCACTGACAGTAGAAAGCAGATAGTCTGCACTGACATATTCACAAACAGATAAATATTTACCACTGTGATTAGCTTTGCTGACGATTATTTATCTTTGGTGCAATGTGCAACCAGGATTAATTAGATGATCAAACACTCATATTCATTCAACCCATATCTTTGCTGTTCATTAGCCACAATAAACCAAGCTTTCAGAGCTCATCTACACAAAAGTATATGTTGTTGTAGGTTTACTGTGAATAGATGGTGTTGTAGCAGTGTATCATCTAAAATGACTTAAGCACTGTTTTATCCTCAGATAATACTCTTAGATGTGAAATATCTTCTTATCGCTTAATCCCATCACACTCATTTCCGGAGGGTTACAGTGGGCTAACATGATTCCAACGTGTTTTGACATTTCTCATCATTGCATGTGCAAACACAGTGCCATAGTAACCACACACACACACACACACACACACACACACACACACACACACACACACACACACACACACACACACACACACCCACACACATCTACGTTGTCATCTAATTGTATAGCTTCCTCAGAGCGGAATGAATTCCCATGTGACTCGGCGCTATCCCTGCAGTGAAGCAGGGCAGGAAGCTTTTATCAGCTGCTGTCGCTGGTGACAATTAATGTCAGTGATGTGATGTGTCTCAGCCCTGAGATAGGGACACATGGGGAAGGGGGGGGCGGGTTAGAGGTGAGTATAGCCTCAATCTATAGACTGTGAGAGGAAGGTGCTTGTCTACTGGCTGAGAGACTGTGGAACAGCGCCAAGTCCTCCATTAGGGAGCCCTGCAAGGTCACTCCTGTATGCAGTCCTTGTGCCAAGCGACCCGGGCTCCGTCTGTCCTTTAGGGAGCTGGAGAGGGAGGGAAGACAGGAGCAACAGATAGAAAGACATACAAAGAAGGGAAGAAGTGTGGGCCACAGTCCAACCCATCTGGGATGCGCTCCACAGCCTGTCGGTGCCAGAGGTCACTGACAAAGCCGACCCCATCTTTGTAGAATGTCTGAAGGTTCTCTGTGAGAAAATGAGTTTTAGAAGAGAATAAAAAATGCCAGCCGACTGTTTTAGATCCTTAATCAGAGCAAAGGTCCGCATGAAAACAAGAATGTCAAAGCACAGAAATACTAATGTCTCCCCCCTTTTTTGTGAGAGTTTTTATGGCACCTTGCCAGTGGGAAAAAGCAAGCGTGTGTGTGGGGTGACATTATAAAAAGAGTGGACAGCAACTTCTTTGCCCTTGAGACAAAAACAAGTAAAATACTTGTTTTATTTCTCTTTCTGTCTCAGCTTGTGTGCTGCTTGAATGTTAACTCCGGTTCCCGTTTGGGCACTCATTTACGCACACTAATATGATGAGCGCTTTTTCAAATTAGAAAAGCAGGGCCACTTCTCAATAAACACTGTTTGTGTTTACCACTTAAAAGTACCACTTGGTTGTCGCTGGTGTTGATGGACTCCAATACAAGTCTATTTGGAGCAAATTGCTGCTCATTAAGAGTTTATATGAATGTATCTATGTACTGTGTGTCTTCATGTATCTGTGTGCATGAGGCTTTTGCCGACCAGCATTTATCAGGCAGCACTCCCCTTCAGCAATACTAGCTTTAGAGCTTTTAAATTGTAATGTGATAGGGTTCACCTGCAAAGCTACCACAATGAATTATTAAGCTCTCCACTATGGATGACTGAGTCTCATTATAGCCCCCCTCAGTACTGCAGAAAGATAAGCATGGACGATTATTCCTGGGTTCCCTTTTGCCTTGCTTTCTTGAGTACCGGCAAAAAAAGAGTGGAGAATCTGGCTGTACAGCTGGGTTGCGATAAGATTTTCCAATGTGTATTCAGATGTTCTTTCACGCTCTGGGAACTGGATGGTGGAGAAGAGGTATATGGCGGCATCATTCGACATCTTCCTCCCTCTTTTCCTCTTCATCCCCAGCAGTACAGCCTGTATGACGATAACTTTTCAAAGTGAACAAAGGCATCAAAAGGATAAAGGAGACCCGGGGATTATTTAAATACTAGGTGCATTAGAAGTCCCGGTGTGCTTTCCATCCCTTAAGTCATCAACAAAACCTGCTCCACTTTTCTCACTGCAGCTGAGTAGCAAGGTACTGACAAAGAAAAGGAAGATGGGGATAAAGACGACGCCCTGGCAACCTGGCTTAAAAGCATTATGCTGCGTTATACTGGCGAATAACACAGTGAAGAAGCACTTTTTCTGTAGCTAAGACTAATATCATCATCCCAATGAAAAAAAAAACTTTCATCTTCGTGGTTTTTATCCGGTCATATAACATCGACTGGATGTGGAAGTCTTGAAATGCAAGACAGGTTAAAGCAGATTTGTACATGTGCCAGTAAAAGCAGCACAGAGCTTTCAAGTTCTCTATCGGCCTTTGATCAGCTGATGCGATAACATGACAACATATTTCAGATACAATGGGCTTGTGGCATAAATCCTTTCTTCGATTTGGCATGTTGTCTGCCCCTGGTGGTTCAATGAGTGGCGTATCATTAGCGCCGCCTGTCATCACCGTAGCTGGCCCCGGCAGACTATTGTGTTTCTACGTGCTTCATGACTCGGCGAAGACAGAAAACTATCAGTGTCATGTAATTTAGCCAGATGAGCAGCATCCAACCCCTTGCCCTTTTGTGAATGCTGTCAAAACATAACAAAATGCATAGGTGTCACAAAAAGCATGTGCAGTGAAGAGTGGAAGGAGTAATCCATGGCGGCACAGCAGCATTGGAATCTGATTTTAGCAATTACCATGAGAGAAAAAAAAAAAAAGATTAAGGAGTTTACTAAATACTACCTCAGGTGACTGTTATTTGATTCTAATTAGGTGTAAAGTGTTAAAAACAAAAAGATGGACGACTTGTTTTTAGAGGCGCACGTTCCAGTGCAGCACCCAAAAAAGCGATAATGACGGTAATACTCTTCAGTCCCCAATCGATGCTGAGCAAACTTAATATTGGAAAGTAAATCTTTCATTTTTGTGATTGATTACCATCATTAAGAACATTGATCAGCGGCAAGGAGAAAAAAACAATGAGGTTGGGTGGGGGTATAGACTTGTATCTTTTCATTTGCTTCAGACAACAAGGTGGAAAACAGTGGCGCATCATTTCTGTGCTCCGTCTGGAACATAGATGTCAAAGGGAAATATGGAAACCATCGAGGGAATGTTTTTGTTCGGACCTCCTTGAGCTAAATAAACGTCTGTCCTTGATCGTGCAAAGTGGATGCGTATAAAATGTAGGGGCGAAGACGAGATGCATGCGAAGTCCTCAAGGTTAATTTACTCTTAACTCTTATTAAGTGTTCGTCTGTTGGGGCTTCATTAGGGTGACATGCTAGCTGCAACTAAGGACCAGATTAACCTTGCACAAGAGGGGGAGGCTGCCGTTTCTTTTCTATTTCCCATCTATCCTCGTACCGGCTCGATCGCTGCGGGGAGGCGGACGCACGTGTGCAGTTAACATCTGTAGTGCATGAGACATCTGGCATAACAAGGACAAGGAGGTAGAGTCAGTGCAGGCGAGACAATGTGGAAATGAGGGTCAACAGATTGGGTTCCTGTAATGAGCCTCTGACGAAAGACAAGCAGTTCAGAGTGTTCTGTAGGAGACTTGCAAACACGTTGACGACACTATGTTTAAAATTAATTCAGATTGTTTATTCCTATCAAACAATTACATTTAATAAACCTACATCTTGTTTTATAAAAAGTTACTAACATTGTCTGTAATTGAGTCATAATTATCAATTCCCAGAACTTTAAACCTACAAAATTTTATTATGACCATTATTATACATAGGGCCATATATAGCATTAGTATTTTCAAGGGCAAAAGAGACAGAAGAGACTAATATAACAGATAAAGCTATTACATGTAAATTATTTCTAAAAATATTTGAAGAAAATCACAGCTATATTCATAATTGAGGTGATGATTCTCATTAGCTGAGTCATTTTGCAGATACACTTTTTTACTTTGACTAAGTTTGGAAGTCTGTCAGAAATTAATTGGCTTACTTGACACTGACAATTAAGAAAAAAAACAAACAAACAAAAAAAGCTAAATCTAAAAGCAAAAACAAATTTGTAAGCCTACAATTAAATTTGGTTAAAATCTATATCAATAATGCATTCCTGGACATGTCCATCTTGTTGTCATAACAATACGGAAATACATCATGGTAAGGCTTGTCTATTTTGCACTTGTTAGGGTCCCCTACACCAGCTGCTTTGGGTGTGAGGCTGGGCACAGCCTGGACAATAGTCAGAAAATGGCAGTGCTAACAAATGAATACAATAATTAGAATAATAAAAAAAATCAAAAATTTATACATTTTTGTTGTCTGTGTGATATTAAGAAAATGGAGTGCTAAAACAATAAAACAGGTCAAATCGTCTGAAAGAAGTTTGAAAAAATGTTACTCTTTTCAAAGCGAGAGATGCTATATAAAACTCTTGCTATCAGTCGTGTCATGCTGTTTGTGTCTTGTCGCTTTGTGGCTGAGCTAAGTTAGAAACAAGTCATGTCACCTCCTCGGCTCCTGCAGTCAGGGATATGGCTGTGTGTTTACTTGTATGAGCATGTCAAAGACCTACTCAAAATCCCAAATGAATCGGTAAACAGTCGGTAAAATGAATCTAGTTTCATGCACTACTTATAGTAACATCCAAATCCAGTTTAAATGAATGTTCTAGTATTAATAGTAACTTTTATACAGTTTTTATGCTATTGTTGCACTTTTACCAATACACAGCAAGACTTGATTAAACGTGATATTGCCAAGATTTTATTAAAGTTTTTTAATTTTTACATGTGCAAGAATAAACAGTAGGATGAGTAAGCTGCAGATACATAGCAAAGAATGATAAGAAACCCGACAGGTCTATAGAGGTAAACAAAATGCAACTTTCAGCAAAATTAAAGCAGTAATATTGTAAAGAAAGGAAACTTCATTTCCATACTAACCTTTGATACTCACTGAAAGGGCAAAAGTAATATTGATGAGAGAATAATAATAGCACATCTTGAGAATCCATAAAACAGATTTACTTGTCTTGTGCACAGCTCTGGCCTACCAACACAATGATAAAGACATGGCCTTTCTGTAGTGTCTAAAAAGTTGTCTGTTAACTGAAACACTAACTTTATATTTCCCATGTGGTTGTGAACATGTTTGTCTGTCTAATTCTGACCCACCAATGGTTTTCTCTGTCTCCTGCTCGAGGTGTTTTGGGAGAGACTTGAGCCCTCTCCAACCCTTAAAAGAAAAAGAAGGTGCAGAAAATAGATGGGCACAGTAATAACAATCAAGCAGCCCGCGGGTTTATGACCCTTCTGTCCAAAAACCGCTCAGAGTGGCTATTCAAAGTAATTGATTTTTTCATCAGTTCTACCTGACATGTAGCGTAATGCCTTTTTGCCAATATTTGTTTTCATCAAGCTCATCTGAATGTTCAAGGATTTTATTGGCTAATTTAGTAAACAGAAACATGTTAATGAGTAATTATTCCTGCAAGACTAATTAAATCTATCAGCAGACAAGCTTGACATTCACACCAGAAAACAAAAATTAGTTGCTCATAGGCATGACCTTTCTAAGAGTTGTTTTTCAGGTAGGCTACTGTATGAACTTCGAATTCTGCCACTTCCTGCATAATTGATATGAGTAAAATAATGTGCCTTTGTTGGAAAACTCAGTGGGTGCATTTCACTTGATGAAAATGATCTGATTGCAGTATTTCTAAAAAAAAACAGTTTTCAAAAATAATGGAGAAGGTGTTTGTAACAAGGTTGGATAAATGTATTGAAAAACAAAACATTTTAAACAGTAGCAATGGCAATCATGGATAAAATAGAAAAAATAGCCACATAAATAGATAATAAACAATATTTTGCAAGTATGTTTGTTGATTTAAAAAGCTTTTGATGCAATAAATCACAAAAGGCTACTTCAGAAACTCAATAGATACAGAATCAGAGGGATAGTCCATCAGTGGATCAAAAGCTACTTGGGCCTAAATTATTTATTTTGTTTATGAATGACTTTTTAAACACATCTAAAACATTGGGGGGCATTCTTTTGGCCGATGAAACAACTTTATTATTCTGGAGGGAATATACCAGAAGTAACAAATGTGGCAAAAAAAGAGTTTGTAAAAGTAAAACAATGACTCGATAAAAATAAATAAACGCTCAATATCAATTCATAATCAATAATTTATGACCCCCCAAAAAAACTGAACTTAAAAAACAATTGATTCCAGCAGTACATCATATTGAACCAACATGTTTAATAATGCAGCAGACACTTTTTAAACGCACAGCTATGTCCATTTTTTTTGCATACAGCTTATATAGTCTAGTAAAAACTATCGAGTCCAGGACAATCTGCTTAAAAGCTAAGCTATAGCAGACAGAGTTTTCTTTTAAAATGTTTTTACAACAAATCAAAGAACACAGGTGCATGCTGTACCCTGCCCAGGACAATTGACAGTGTAAAACAGTGTGAGCATTTCCAAACTTTCTCAAGCAGCATTCTTACAAGGGAATACACATGGTAAAGAAGAATAACTGCCACTCATTTAATTATGTTATCCATGGTTTATGCAAATAAACAAGGCACTTTGCACCAGATACAAATTAGAGACACCGGGCTGCCCCTTTTGACCCAAACTGGAGTGAAGTGTGTCAAACACATTTGGTGAAAATACCAAGAGTACAGTCTTATTGTCAGAGTTGTACAGATGTGTGCACAAATAAGAATCGATGTCCCTACTCTGCAGGTGCACCTTCCAAAAGCACATGAACATAATAAGCCACTGTAAACCAGCTTTTTCTTTTTTTAAATGTTACAACATGACAGGACAAAATACTCAACAAAGAAGAGCAAGTGACAAAGTAACAGTCTTTTTTTTTTGTCTGCAAAAAATAACTACAACTTGCCATTTTAATGCACAATTGGACATTTTAAGTGCTCAAAAGTTCAGACAGATGATGCTCTTCAAATATTCTGGGAAATGAAAAAAAAATTAAGTACTGGAGTTCTGGCATCAGTCCTAGCACATACAGTGCCAAAAACAACACCTTACCCACCCAGGCAAAGGTGCTGATGCTTCAAAGTGTCAAGCCGAATCCACACTAATGTGGTTTAAGGTTATGGCTGGGTTTCAGAGTAGGTCACAATTAGATTAGTGAAATTCTGCCTTTGTTTATGACCGTGAACCCCAAACGCAACATGCCTACTGTGGAAGCGGCACATAACCCAGAAATGAAAGAATCTGCAAGCTGTGCTCATCATTAGTCTTCCTGCACCTACATTCTGAAAGAAAATAATCTGCATTTTACTGTAATAAAGATATAATTGACCTGTGGCACAGCGGGAGACATGAAGAAATAGGATTGATGTCCCATAGTGAAATATTTTCTCCTTTTGGTGCGGGGGATTGTAGCTCAATACTTTAGTATTCATCCCCTCAGTCCCACACCTCAGCTACAACCCCACCTCTCCCAATTCCTAGTCCCCTTTTTCATGTCACCATCAATTATTTTCCTCTGCATTCTCTCCGAAATAAGAAAAATCGCAGTTGCAGTAGAATGAACACAGACATGCTGGGGGTAGCCTTTGGGTAAAATATTGCTATTTTCTTAGATCTTCATGGATCCAGGGAAAGGCCGCACAATGTACCTTTAGTATAAGGAAACATTTAGAATACTTACAATCTACATACAATCATGTTGCTTATTATGCAAAAAAATACTGGTAGTATTTCTAAAACGTTTTTTAAGATTTATTTCAAGAATGAATTTATGTGATTCACAGGATTGACAAGTTATAAACATATCAAGCTAAATGTTAGAATAATTGTTTATAAAGCTAATATATTGTTGTCTATAACATGTATTATTAATATATCTTATTGCATACATGGATAACAGCCAAAAGCATAGACTTATGACTTATTCTTAGCATTTATACAAGTAGAGTGTTTCCACAACTTTTAGTTAAATGTTTTAAAAATATTGATATATATATATACTTATATATATATATATATATATATATATATATATATATATATATATATATATATATATATATATATATATATATATATATATATATAAACAGACCTCCGCGGGTGGTCTCAACCTCTGCGGGTGGTCTCATACTTCGATCTTGGGTCCGCCACCAGAGGCCTGGGGGCTTGAGGGTTCTGCGCAGTATCTTTGCTGTTCCTAGATGTCTGGTGTTCTTCCAGGGATCTGCTGTAGCCACTCTTCCAGTTTTGGGGTCACTGCCCCGAGTGCTCCAATGACCACGGGCACCACTGTCGCCTTCACCTTCCAAGCCTTTTCCAGCTCTTCTTTGAGCCTTGGTATTTTTCTAGTTTCTCATGTTACTTTTTCCTGATGGTGGCTTGGAGCCTTTGCTTGGCAGTTTCCATGGTGGGTACTTTTTCTCATGGCTCCCATAGTTGCTCTTATAGCCGAGCATCTCAAGGAACACTGCTGCTGAGGTGTATATCAGCTCATTGTTTGAGTGATGGCTGTGATAGGGATCACACTCACTGCTGCATTCATATCTTCTAGGAGACTTTCTTATAGTACTTCACTTAGCTGTTGTAATTGGCGTCGGGGTTGCCTTGCATTTATTCTCGCCATGATCTTGTTGTTCAGTGTTATTGCATTTTTTGGGGCTTCGTACCCAATCTCTGGTTGGGGAGCCCCTGTTGGCTCCCCTCTGACCTCTCGTCCTGGCTCCCCCTTGCCGTAGCATTTGTGTTGTATCTCGTCAATCTCAAGTTGTGATAGCAGTTGCCGCTTGTGGATGTTGGAACTAGTTGCTTCGATGTAAGCCTGGATTGTGGTTTTCAAAGTAACCATTCATCTCACATCCTCTTCATGTAACCCCTCTGACTTGGGTTACTGGAGTAGCATTCCAACAGAGCCTTGTTATCGCATCTCTCCCATCTCCGTCTTGTTCTTGTTCTTGTTCTCTCTTTTTATATATATATATGTATGTATACTGTTACAAAAATGTAACTATTGACCTGACCAGCCTAATGAATCAGTTGTTGCTTCTCCTCCAACAGACCCCTGCAAAGTCAAAAGTGCTTGCCACCACAAACTGGTAAAAGAGTTCCAGCATCTTTTTGCACATATTAAAAAAACCTGAGCATCCCCAGAATAGTCTGCTCATGCACAGCACCACTATTGTCCTTCCAGTCCATCCTGCTGTTCATGTGGACTCCCGGGTACTTGTAAAAGCCCTCTACATCCACCTCCTGGCCCAGGATGGTGATAGGCTCCACCAGTGTCCTCTTCCACCCGAAGTCCACCACTACCTCCTTGGTCTTGGAGCAGGTGGTTTGCCTGGGACCATTCCACAAAGTACTATTACTTAAGATGTTGTCACTTATCATAATGGTCATAATGTAAGACTAGTCAGTTCTTAAGTAGTATTTTATTTTGAATATAAAGTTACTCACCATTGTTTATATAATTTAATGTATGAAGAAAAGCATGCTGTTCAACACATTCACTTTTCACTTATTCTTAAGAAAATACTCAAGCAGCACAACAACAGCCTTTCTCCTGGTAAATTAAACATTCTATACTATGTCTGAAAGAAATCTCCAGCTTGATATAGAGTTAATGCCATTCAAAACACCACAACCCACAAATCAATTTTAAAAGTAAGAATTATAGGAGTACAATGAAAGCATATAGGTGTGTTTAAAACTTTAAATTGATATTAGGAGCAAGTTTGCAACTTTATACTGGCTGTAAGGGAAGAGAATCCTCAGCAGACAAAGTATATGTCACACAAGTCTGTGGGCAGTGCTACAGCACAAAGGCAGACACTTACATCGAGTGACTTACTCCCATTACACAGGTACCACTGTAGTCATTAATATGCATATGGTATGTGATTAAATGAGCAGCAGATAAAATGTGACACAGCATAATGAATGGAAATTTTAAAGCACACATTCAACATCAATGAATCATTTAAGACTATCACAAATGCATGATTATCAGATGGCTACAGGAAATCAAAGAAGTGATGAAAAATTAAGATTAGAGTAACATTTTTGCAGTACCTAGCCAGAGCCATGGATCACTACCATGGACTGTTTAAAACATAAGGTGAGGCAAATGCTGGGACAAAGCAGACACATTCTAATGAATAGTGATAACTTTACACAGTGGAACACAGAAAAAGTCTACAAGACTAAGAATATTCTATACAGAGAGACGCTTTGATTAACAATGACATCAAACTCTCTGCCAGTGTTTTAAAGTAAATCTCTAAACCTTACATTATCCTTCTCTAATGCACTGCTTTTTGCTGAATTGTTATCCTGACATCCTGTATTGACTCATTCATGCATTTTTTTCTCAGCCTGCGCCTGCTTGATCATGAGAGAGGCCTAATTTATCTGAGAATTCAGATAATATCAAGAAAGCAGTCCATCACTTCCTGTTATCCTACGTTGACTTTCCTGTGATTGCCTCATCCACCTAGCCCTTGGTTTTTCTCTTGTGGTGAGCCACACCCATCTGGGAGCTAATTAGGCTAAAATGTATCAGCAAATACAATTTGATCCATGTAAAGTGATCTGTTACAGTCACTCCAGAGGTGCATTAGATGTACTTTAGAGTGCCACCTTTGTGACAAGGCGCACCTGCTTGAAATGCAAAAGGCCTGAATGTCACTTTTGTTTATTGATTTTTAAATCTGGTGGAAGACATATTTTACAGTTGCTTCCAGAGAATGTATGTGGGCTGTGACAGTAATTTGACCTAGCAAGTCCATTTTAGATAGCTATTTATTCCAACAGATGCCTATCTGGTGAGTAAAAAGGGTTTTTCTAGGGAAAAGGTCATGGAGAAACTGGTATTTAAGATTGAATGTTCACTCAGCAGGCAAACAAACCCAAAACAAACTCTGCATTGCAACTCACTGTGTACATTTTGGAGAAAAAAAGAGATCAATCAATCTCAGACATCAATATCCGTTTGCATCCCTTTAGCCGCACACGTTTGCCGACTAATGAAATCTGTGCATGGCTCTCCTGTTATCGATTTCAGAGAGGGCCTAATTTGCCGCTAGAGATCAGGCTGCCTCTTCTCTCTCTCTCTTCCTTTAGCTCACTCAGTGTGGGCACACATACACATCTCATCATGTGTAACAGTCATGCCTTGGGCGGCATATCGAGTACTGGCTGCAGCGGTTGGGAAATCCTGTAGGGCAAACTGTTTAGTGCAGTATCTGAAGTCGTTAGATATGATTAATAATGTGCCGAGAGCACTGTACACCATCAAACAGCTCATCAAAAGCACATATTACCTGGTTACTACAGATTAACATTTCCACATGCATTTATATCTGCCATTTTGTTCCGCACAGTCTTATTGAAGTGCCTCCCATCACTGTGAGTGGATAGACTTTTAGTGTTCTAGCTATCAGTAAGAGCATGTCTAATAACCATACACTATGAGGCTTATAAATTTAATGACAACACTAAAAAGAAATTTTCTCATTAATTGAAAATATGCATTGATTTTAATCAGGAGAAAAGCACTACCATTTAATCATAAATTATTTCAACTTCCTTAAAGTGGCCAGTCCATTTTTGACACACTTGACACTGTACCGCAATTTTTTTTTAATGATGATTTTTTTTAAAAAACCTTTATTTATCCTGAAAAGTCCCACTGAGATTACAAATCTCTTTTGCAGGAGAGTCTTGGCCCCATGTGTGTGGGGGATGACAACTGTACATAGGGGAAACTGGACTATCCAGAGAAATCCTACGGAGACACGGGGAGAACATGGAAACTTAACACAGAAAGGCCCTGCCTCACTGTGCAGCCGCTACTGAAGTAGCTGCTTAGAAGATTTAAAGTTCAGTGACAATAGACAAAAATTACAAACTTAAACCTGGGTTTATTTGTTCAGGATAAATTAGTTTGTGTTACAAGCTCTAGGGGACCAGGCACTCCCAGGCACTACACACTTACAATTTTTTTCATTGTTCTAGAAAAAAGGTCCAAACTAACCCTATCCCGTCCACATTTAACCTGTATGTCTCCTCTCTTCAGACTTTTCACTAAAATTGTGAGTGATTGGATCTAATGTGGCCAGACTTAATGTAAGTTGTAAATGCACTAATTGGATAAAATTTGAGGATGTATTAAGAGGTAGCCTGGATTTTTTGCATCCGGAGGTAAGAGATCAGAAATGGTCTGTTTTATCAAAAGCCAATGTACTTTTGCAAATGAAGTGGGAACGTGAGAAACAATCTAATGCAGAGGGCTCATATAAATATCAAGTGTGAATAGATTCCATTGAGTTGGTAATGTGTTTAGATAGAGAGAAGACGTATTAAAATGCGAGGTCTGAAGGGTGCATTACAAGTTAATGTTGCTTCAACAGTCTTTAGTGACCACTGAAACGGTATATTCACTGATAGTTCACGTTATGCTTCTAAAGAAATCATTATTCAACATCAATAGTGTGTGCTTTATGGAACACTTTATGAACTACATTCAGTTAACCTTGTCAAATCCAAATAGATAAATGTATTTAACAAGCGTATTGATCGACAGATGGATAAAACTAAGATGCAGACATGAAAGGTAGTGCAGAAAATTCACACTATTGGAAAATCACATGGCATTTTCTAGTCAAATTTTAAAGCACATAACTGACATTAATTATTAATGTCCAATTAAAACATTACTGGTGTAAGTTTAAGTCCTTGAAATATGCCTAAATAGTCCGGTGACATGAAAGAGCACCAGATGCTCACTAAAACTTCCTGGGAAGATGCCCCCCCTTCCCTGCGTTACAGTGGGTGGTCTCAGTAAGACACTGAATGCAAATTGAACTGAGACAAGTGCAATATCTGTGCAATGTGTCATCTCTTGGTTACAGCTGTGAGCACAAAGCGGATTGTGGCTGATGTCTTAGACGCTCAAGCATGGCAAAGACAGCTAAAAGTTCAGTCAGGCAATGTAAGGAGTCAGTACTTTCTGCAAAATAAATGTATTTTTTTAAGTCTGGGCTATTATTTGAATTTCATTAAAGATATCAACATGACATTTTTCTAATAAAATACATCAATTAGCATGTCACAGGCCACAAATGAGCAGAGGCTGTGTTGGAACCATTCACGAACAAACAATATGTCACCACCACGAAACAGACAGGTTTGTGGGACGAATTCTTAATAATTATGAAACACACACAATGCATTTGAAAAAGCAGCAAATGTTAATGTTTTTGTCCTGAGCATGTTTTAGAATTGGGTAGATGTGTCAGTGGTGGATATTGACTTCAGAAATCAAGGTGCACTAGTAGAAAGCTGTATTAGTTTTTTGGAGTTATTTGTCATATTTGGCAAAAACTAAACAATTACCAAATGCGCACCAAGACGTTACTGTGCGACTTGCCAAACAATGACTACCGTATGTGCTCTGGAAAAAGGAATATGCAATTACTGGACACCTTTCAGACCAACCACAGGTGACATTGTGTGGAAATAATGACAAAACAAAAACTGAAAGTATTAATGAAAAGCAAAAATGAAAAATAATAATAATACTGACTAATTTACTAAAGCAAAATTGCTTCCTTGCTTCCCTCGGCTGACTCAAACTACACCTCCATGCTGAGCAGAAGATGCAGCAATCTGTCGCTATCCATCCAGGACAGCTGAGGTAGCAAGGCCGGAGGCAGCGCCTGCAGAGCTGCTTTCCATCCACTCACCGGAATCATCTTACTGCTTCTGTGTCCTCAAACCCAAACTCTCCTCTTGCCGATGGCCCCACATTCCTTTGGGGCTGTTGCAACATGATAGCGGATGCTGAGGCATTTGGAAGAATTCAATAAAAACTGAAGAGGGAGTTTGTAAATTATCTTAGATCAATATATTGTAGTTTAGATGTTGATTGGTTGGAGGTACATTTCTTAACTGTTGTTCATGTCAATAACAGATAACAAGAAAATACATTACATGACCTTAGAGAATAAAACTGAGAACTTTCACAGACTTCTAGAATATATAAAATACACAAAAAAAAGACACGCTATTACAATCGCTCTCAACTTCATCTAGTGGTACAAGTTGATATACTGTATAAGCAAATACCTCTTTGCCACAAGTGTTTGTTGAATCCATTTATTCGTGCATAAGTAGTTTAATTACCTTCAGCCACTTTGCAGCTGTATTGACAGATTATCTAGTTTTCTACTTCTATATAAACAGAAGAATTGCATGGACCTACCATATTTTTCAGTTTGCAGAGCTCAGTCAGCTGTGCAGTTTACATGCACAGAAGAGAATCAAATTACTTTCAAACTCATGTGGTCTGGGCATTTAACAGAAATAATCCTTTGTGAAAGCAACACTATGTAATCTGCACTCTAGAAGACTAAGGGACACCAGTCTTGCGGCAAAACTCACAGATTGACTTATCGAACAATTTATAAGAAATATCCCAGAAATAAAAATAATATAAATAACAATCCAAGGTAAGGTAACTAAAATATATTGGAGGTATTTGGGAAATAAAGAACATTATATCTCTACTTTGTGATTAATGGTGCCCTGTGTGGGTAAGACGCCGTACATGATTAATTGGATTAATCTAAGCATAATATATATATATATATATTTATAGTGATGTATAAATATGTTTTACTCACAGTACTGTGAGTAAAACATATTTATACACCACTATGGATCATTTTATAAAATATTTAACAGAATAAGTAATGTTTGTTTTACAATTGCTGAGGAAGACTTAGCATCTCAACTAGAATAGTCTTACATTGAGCAATCTGACATTGTGTCACTGCATTTTTCATCAACAATTCTTAAGTTATGCCTAGCTCAGCACCTACGTACATGAAATAATTCAATAGTCCTCAGTGGTATGCAGTATCCATATTTATGTTGCATTCAATATAAAATCCAATGCCCAGTGCAGCAATAAAACTGACATCCAAATTACATTTAATGGAAAGCATTTATGTCTTTTCCATCACTTTTGAGTCAATATTACTTAGCCTTTGTATCAGTTGTTTTCTACAGTGTTTTCTACATTGTTTGCACCTTGTGCTATTAAAGGAAATAAACACAGTGTTTGCTCCCTATTGAATGTTTGGAACAAATTCCCTTTGACCAAGAGTACGGAGGAGGAGGAGACATGGCAGACTTCCTAAAAATAAAATGAATGGGGAACCTCTCCTGGGCAGTGTGTTTAGTAGGTCAGGTGTTAATGACGTGTTAATTCATTGCTCAACATTTGTTGCTGTTCATTGAAATTAGGATGATTTGAGTGTGTGAGTATCTGCTGCGATGAGATAGGAGTTCTGGGGCATATCGTTGCAGAGTGGGGGTTTTAACAGCAGGCAGCAACAGACGGCCAAACCTTCGGAGTAAGACTACATAAGGCACATCTTCACTGAGGCTCATCTGAGGGCAATCTGACATTTTAAAATGAGAGAAGCTCATGAACAGCTGGATTTTTTTCACTGTGGAGCATGTGAGCGATCAGCCTGTCTTTATTAAACATAATATGGACTGGTGGGAGTGATGTAGCACATTACAGCATTAGACCATCATGCTTGGGACTTATCATAGATCTAGTGTCACCGTGGCCTTCATCATCAGAGGAGCTACTTCTGCTACCGCCTCTTTGTCCCTCCTAATGTCCCTCTTTTTAACTCAGATTTATCAGTCCAGTGCACATTGTGAACCTGCCCCTCGCTATTGTTGCACTGTGGGACCACAGCAAAAGACCACAAATATCGACAGTGCACTGTTGAGCTGTGACAGGATGAAACAGTGAGTGTGAGCTGCCACAAAGTAAAAAACAGGACAGCATCTGACCCCAGTCAAGTTATAGCATCTTTCATTTGTCTCACGCTCCTGTCACCACAACAAAATCATTTTCTGCTTTTGGCCACGTAATAGAGCCCACACATATTTGACATTTAGTACACAGAGTGTTAAGTCATTCAAATTTTAAACTGTGCTCTATAACAACTATCCAGGACAGGGCCTTTCTGTGTGGAGTTTGCATGTTCTCCTTGTGTCTGCGTAGGTTTCCTCCGGGTACTCCGGTTTCCCCTACCACCAAAGACATGTACAACAGTCCCCCCCAACACACATGGGGCCAGGACTCCCCTGCAAAAGAGATCTGTAATCTCAGTGGGACTTTCCTGGTTAAATAAAGGTTAAATAAAAAAATAAATAGTGACTCTCAATGGAATATGTTTCTTACGTGCTGTCTAGTAACCGTCTGGAAAGAAGAAAGCTACTGGCTTTTGTGAGCCTCATCACCTCAGCAACACTCGTAGCCTGACACTTTATAAGATAGCTCTCCCACTGCTCCTGACAACCAATTTTCAACTATCACATTTCATGTTACACTACAATGAGAAGTCAGAGTCTTAAAAAAAACTGCAGCCATTGGACACTGTGTGTTATGTAGAGTATAATATTGCACCCTTTCCTGATGTCTGGGAAACCTTTGAGGTAAAATGCTGAAATTTACCCTCATATTCAAAGTAACATTCAAGAAATCAAGTGTACCCAAAGTGCCTTATTGCACCATAATTATGTATCTTCTCCTCCCAACTGTAACTAGGAAACTAAGCATTCATGCTACATATCTTTTGTGAATGCTCCTCGAAAATACAGGGAGTACATAACATCAAGGCAATTGTTGTCTGTGGGTTGCACCATTTTAAACAACAGCAACATATTACACATGTTTTTGAGTGGTCTGATGACAACTGTATCTAACTGCTCTAGCCAAAAGCAGGACGTCATCATCAATGCTGAACTGACTAATGCAGCAGTGCTAATCCCTGCAGCAATGCTCTACAACCTCATGGAAAGTCTTCAGTAGAGGATCTTACAGCAGCATATTAACAAGAGGGAAACCAACCGGACACTCATGTCACATTCATGTGTCCATATACCTACATTTAAACATGCAGGTGATTCAGAAAACCTGCAGCAGGACACACATGCAACTGGACAGATAAAACCAGAATGGACAGAAGGACTTGCCATTTTTGTCAAGACCAATCAAGAATGTCCGGCTTTCTGTACAAGGCTCTGGTCATTTTGAGAGAACAGTTTTCAAAGCTTAGCATTATACTTCCAATGACCTTAATCTAAGATGCTTGCCGTGCCTGGACTTAAAGGGTTATTGGAGATATCTTTGGTAAGACTCTATACTTGTGGATAGTTGGGCCATATTTTGGAGAACAGGCAGTATGTTTTAAAGTGACGCAAGGCCATCAAATGCATTTTAAACACCAAACATAGTATCATATTATCTTGAGGTTAAACAGAAATTATATTATCAACATATCTTTTACTCAAGTGTTCTGATAACAAAAGACCAACGCTTCTGGGCCACACAGCCTGTAGTCAGTTTTATTTCTTGTTCTCCAGACTGCAACAATGTTGACTAGAATGTAACATTGATAATAACAAAATAATAATAATAATAATAATGGGGTGGTCTGCTCCTAAAACACAAAACATTTTAAACTCAGCATTTTCTGGAGCACTCTGAAGCCTTGGTGTAGATCTATGTACTGTATCTATAACTAATACTATGTGATCAGAAAAAAACACCTTGTTTGTTTGTACTCTGTGTGTAGCCAACAGCTGTGAGGGATGCAGCTAAATTTTGTGTTTTTGTTGAGTGATAATGCCGCCTTCATTTAAATACAGCTTAAACGCAGATTCTTTTTGTTTTAGTCAAAACAGGTTGTCATGTAAACAGCCTCTTAAGTTCACCTCACAACCTGGATTATGCCAATGAAAAAAAAGAAGAAAATACCATAATAACAATAAATGTGAAACACTGAACTATGCAAGTCATCACCCACAGGTCTTGTATTTGTGTTAACGTCTACAGTGCAAGTCATGCGCTAGTTACACCTTTGCTTTGTGCCACTGCATTGTCACCTTGTGTCGGCAAGTTCCAGATGAGATGGCTTTAGAAACAGGATCGTGCAAGAGTGCTGGCCAACAGAGATCGTGCAGAGAATATGTAAATTGGCCCGACAGCAGAGGTTATTTGGTATTTGTGAGATGAATGAAATTCTCCCCTCTCTTTTCCTCATTTCCCCTCTCACATTTGTGTGACTAGACTAGTTAAGTCGCTGTCACTCAAGCTGCCAAGGTCTATGGGGCACCAGAGCGAGGAACTGAGTAATATGAGAAAAAGTGCGAGAGAAAGAGGAGGGGGTGAAGGGGAGAGAAATTGGGCCAGGGATGATTGCAAATTGTCTGTCTAATGGCTGCCACCCAGGAAGCCATTTCAGGTGACTTGTTATCCGTCATGAGAGAGGCAGAACTGCCAGGATCCCTCTTCTCACTCTACTTCGCAGTAGGCCACCATAACTAAGAGCTTTAGGCTATCACCAGTGACCTCACCTCTTTAAACTCCTCAGTCTCCAATTTTAGACACCTTTTTCACTCTGCCTGAGCCTCACCGTTGCTTTCTCTACATCTCTCCCACTTTGCCTCGTCCTCCCAGCAGTGCGTCTTGCTGGCTCGTGCTCAGCAGCTGTTGTTTAGTGATAGATCAGTGAAGCAAAAAATTATGCCGGGTATAAAAAATACATCTTGAATCAAAGCGCAGTCTCCCTGTTCGCACTACCTATTGTTCTGTATTAGCGGCGAGACTTAAGGGATTCATTCAGAGGTAATCATTTGTTACTCAGGGGCACCGTGTCTTTCAGGCACCAATGATGAAGTCACCTCTGAATGGGCCACAGATGAGACAGAAATCATCTGCTATCAGCCCAGACTGGGTAATCGTTAATGACTACAACTACAATGGCATTACAATAAGGTCTTTTTTTCTCTGTTTTGGGTTATAGTCAGTGAATAACCCAAAACCGTTTCTAGCTTTTATAAAACATACATGTCAAAAACTCTGGCTTCATGTTATCTTTTAAGTCTTTAGAATCAAAAGGGTGTGAATGACATTTCACCAACCCAAACAATGTCCATAGTTTGACCTGAAATTATAAATTTATTCACACACTACAATGACATAACAATGAGATATTTGTTTAGCAACGTTTTAATTAGACTAGGTTTTCAAAAAAACCTCATCCAGATGCCTTTACTTTAACCTTTTCTTCAAGATGACCTGGATGACAGAGAACCTTTACAGATAAAATTTTAATTGGGAATAAAGCTCACATACACCTTTTTGGCTCCAACATTTAATTTCCAATGCACTCAAGCCTTTTGACTAAACCTTATTCAAAGAGAATCTTCTGGTTTTTGATTAAAAAAGATTTGATTTCCAAATGTATTGTGATTTTTGTGGCAGTAAATAGAGCTCATCAAGAGCTTCCATTGGATATGCACATCTCATTTTCACTCAAAATGTCACTATGCCCTTTTACAACTTGCTTCTGTAACAGCTCATATCCTGAAGTAGTCAGGGCTCTAAACTCTTTGCCATTGACTCATGTAAAACTTGGAGTCTTTAACATGTTTTTTTTCTTTGTGTCTCTTTTTACTTAAAGTGAAATTCATTCTTTCATTTTCATCCTTATTCTCATTAGGGGTTGCGGGTGACTGCAGCCTATCCCAGACACTTATGGACACACAGTGACAGACAATCATTCACTCTTACATTCATGCACTACGGAAACTTTATTAATTATTTATTTTTTCTTGTGTGGAAAAAAACTGTTCATTCATGTAATAGTCAGTTGTAATTTAAATCATTTGTAAAAAAAAAACCCTCTCGAGGTGGCTCGGGCATTTGTTTCAGATGCCTCCTGGACGCCTCTCTAGGAAAGTGTTCTGGGCTCGTCCCACTGGGGGGAGGCTCTGTGGAAGACCTAGGACATGCTGGAGGGACTATGTCTCTCGGCTGGCTCGGGATGAATCTTGAATCTTTTGGTTGCTACCCCTCTCTATGATTAAATTGTTTTGTATTTTTTAGTGTGCCAGAATTGTTTATTTTTGTAAACATTATATAGTTTTTTTCTATTTATTAAATGAGTTTAACATTTATGATTCACAAATTAGAGTTTTATTGTAAAGTAATTAATATTGAACACAATAAAACAAGATAAGCTCTTTGCAATGACTCGTTTTGACAATTAAGCTGAAGCAGTGTGCTCTACCATTCTTATAAGATCAATATCTAAGAGTGATCTTCTGATCTTGTCAGTCCATTCTTCTGATGACATTAACTGGGGAAAGCTGTAAATTCAGACTTGAACAACCCATCATACTGTTATAAGTCAGCATTCATGAAAATATACTGCCTGTAACCAGGGTGAGAAAGCACTGATCCCTCCAGGGCTTGAGATTGACATTAGGAAGCAAATTGACATGCAAACCAAGTCTGCTCCAAGTTAATCTGTATGTGCACTGTATCACGTGGATCACAGCTTGGAGGCAGCTAGCATTAAAAGGAACCTGTCAAGCTAAGTGTGCTTCTCAACCTTTCTGCCATTACTCTGACATGTTTTGTGACCCGTGAATTGAAGTCTTGTCAAGACCTGGTCATTTTACCAGCTCTCGACACAGACAGGAGGCCTTCTAGTAAATCGGCCTCTCCTGCAAAACGCTCCCTGCCTCTTCCTCACAGCAGGTGGCAGTGATTGGCTCCTCCATGCATCCTTCACTTGTCAACTTGTCCTCGTGATGACTCCAGGACTGGCCAGCAAAATGTTGCAATTGCTACCAGCCTTAAAGTAGATGCAAACAGAATGGCAAGCTGTCAGTGCATCCAACACACATTTGATCATTTGGAATCTTGTTTATGGTAGGCTTTAATCAATTGCACTCTGCCTGAATAAACTTTTGTGCTCAAAAACCTTGGCAATGTTTTACAAATTTTTCTTTGGATGAATACTTGTTTTGTGCAACCAAATCTTGTAAATGTACTGAGTTCAATGTTACTCTGCCAAGCTGTCTTATGCCATAGCAAATGTGGAGTAAATGTAACTTTAAACTTATAGTGACAAATAATATAGTATAGTATAGTATAGTATAGTATAGTATAGTATAGTATATAAATATATATATAAACAAAGAAAAAAAGAAAATGTCCACAATGAGTCCACTACGAAGCAGAGGTATAGAGATGGTTTGATTTGTGGGGGAGGTCTATCCATAATCCAAGACAAGAAAATGTTTCTTCACGCAGCATATGTGAGGATGTCATACAGTCTGCCCGGAGTCTGAACCAACATTACTGTCTCTAAAGCCCAAGAGCAGAGACACAGGAACCAGATTCAAAGTCACAGTAATATTTTTTCCAGAATGTCTGTCCAACATGATTGCATTTCAAGACAGAACCAAACACAGTGAGTGAAAGTCCCTTACAGTGATTTACATTTTAGACACATAGGTGACGTTTCAGGGTTCATTTTGTGCCTTTTACTTGCGGAGAGGTATGTTCCTTTTGGTCAAACATCTGGTGAATGCACACTATAATAGCCTGGATGTGGGAGTTTTTACCAGAATCCTCCCTTAAACTTAAAACACACACTGTATATGCTGAGAGTATCACCCTGTTTTATTTTTTGGGAATGTTTTCTGTCTTAAAAATAGCAGATAAAAGAGTAAACCTGAAAAAGGAAACAAGACAGACTTCAATCATTGCACTCCAAAGCCACTGATGTGCCACACAGAGGCTCCCTACATAATCAGCCTCACCTAAAGATCTTTTTCGAGCTGGCTTCACTTGTTGGCCTCTCTGGGGAAAGTCGGACAGTGTGTTTTGATGCTTGGGGGCTCTCCGAGCTTCTGTCCTGTGGAGCCTGATTGCCTGGCGGCCCCCGCTCTGTGGAGAAAATGAGGTTGAGGTGGGCCACTCGGGCCTCTCAAAGGCGCAGAGGCATCACGGTCGAAGTGAAGCCCTGACCCCCAGCAGATTTCTAATGGATTTTAGGCGTCACAGGCAAACACACAGCTGGACTCCAAACAAACTCATCAGAACACCCCAGATTTGTGCCCCCCCACCCCCACCCACCATCATCCCTCTCACCCACCCACACAATCCTGCCTCCTGCACTTTTTCCTCTGTTTGTGACAACTGCCAGTGAAATCCAATCCACTCCCATTGTGTGCACTTCAGACTGCTATAAAATAATTACTAGGTGTCACGGTGGATCACAATCTTTCAAGCTCTCAGACCATGTAGTCAGTAAAATTGGCAAATGCTGCTCTTTTGCAAGTGCGGTCTCATTTGAAATACTGCTCAGTCATATGGTCAGCTGCAAACAGAGCAGACTGAAAAAAACAAACAAACAAACAAACAAACAAACCAAAAATAAGATGTTCAGATTTCACCTGAGGTCACCAACACAATCTGTCAAGGCTTAACTCTATTTCTTAAGTAAATGATTTTAACAAGTCGACTGCTTCAGTATTCTAATTAATTACATTTGCATTTTACTCCCAGGAAGACTATCGACTGCTACAGAGCAAGCTAATGGGGATCCAAATAAATAATGCCATCTATTGTTCCTTTATCCCAACTGCCAGAAAAATGTAAGATGCTATTTCTGTTTACATGTGATTATGTTTTGTCTTTCTCAAGAGGGTTTTTAACTTTTGTAGGGGTGGTATGTCTTTTCTGCCTCCTCTTCTATCCCAGTGTGGGTGTGTGTTTGAGTGAACTATAGCAGCAGGCTCATTGAACTTACTAGTTCAATACACTTTCAAACAGGAAGTCGGAAATAGCGGGGTGACAAGCTGGAACAATATGCATTAATCAAAGCACGTCTAAAACTAACATTTTTTTTTGCAAAGGTAAAAATAATAGAAAAAGCAAAAAAAATAAACCTATTTTTCAGCACCCCATTATAATGGTTGTGTATCCTGAGTCAATCCCTAGCTCGATAAGTATTTTTTCATCATTTGTGTGGTTATTATGATTATTGTGTAAAACCTTGTGTGAATGTGTACTCCACACAAGAACCCAGACAGTTTGGTTTAGTCATGGCTCAAGATTATTTTTGTCATGGATTTAATTTAGTTTAATCAGTGTTTAGTCCCACTTTGGTCATTTGTTTTTTGGATTTAATGTTGGTTTTGTCTTCCAGTCAACAGTTCATGCCTTGTTCAGAGCAGAAGAAAACAGCCATAACGTCTGGTGTTGTCATAGATTTTCTTTGGTTTAGTCAAGGTTTTCTAAGTGTTTGCTCACACTTATTCCTGGTTAAGTCCTGGATTAGTCTTGGTTTAGCTCTGGGATTGGTCTTTACTTGACTTTTATTATGTTGCCTCGAGAATATTCTTCGTTAATTTATTAATTTGTCTTCCTGAAATAAAAGACTAGTCTTTAGAATTATATTTGTCCAAAATAAATAATTTTGTCACTAATTTAATCCCTATATCTAAAATGATGCAATGGTAGATCATTTTGAATTAGATTAGATTAGTATTATTTGTTGCTATTATTGTGAATCTTTGACTGTGACTGTTATCTGGTAAACAGGAAATGAGGACCCGAGTAGTGGAATTTGTCTTAAAACGTGAAAGCCATGAGTGTGTGTTGCTAGCAGACTAGCTCTTGGCTCGGCAAGGTCTTAGCTTTTGTCTCATAGAAGTCAGGGGTATTGATTCACGCTTGAGGTGTCTCTCTGTGGAGATTGGCTTGCTGCACTAGCATTATCTTGGGTGGCAGTGTATTCATACTGTAGTAGACGGAACAATGGGGTTGAGGGACGATGCGGCTAAATTGTTCTGAATGACTTTCATAAGCAGCAGGGGACTGTGGCTCGGAAAAGAAAAGCAGGTAATAAAGTTTAGAGGGTGCAGGGGACAGGGAGACCTCTTCAAGCTTAAACTTCCTTCAAGCTGAACTTTTACAGTTCATTCACTGTACATGCTTCCCCTTATATTAGCCAATATAAGCTTAATGTACTGCACATGGAGAAAGTTTCCATTATGCAAAGATAAGACATGATGAAGAACATTATGAAAAGAAAGTCATTATAGAATATACTGTATGAAAGAGCCCTTTTATCATTCAGTCAGAATAGGAAAGCTCTATAAAATATGTACGATGAAAGTAAAAATGTAGGTTGAAGTCTGTGGAGTAGCATGGCCAGCCACCCATTCACTTATGGTCCCTTCCCTTCTCCTCAGTTTGCACTCCTGTCAAACTAATTGTTTATTTATAATGGGACGGGTTTTATGCAGCTCTGTTTCTCTAAATGGTTATATGTTTATCCACTTATCCACAAATTCAACAGGGATACACTGAGACAGAATAATTGTTTGTGTATACTAGAAACAGAATTAGGTGGCTGGACAGTCTAGTGATGGCCCCAGGAATAGAAGGAAAGAAAGGACAAATTAAGTGTATTTTTTACTTAGCCTTTTTGTTTGCGGATGGAAACTCTGTCATGTGTGAGGTCCAAATCTCTTAAACACCTTGTTGCCTTTCAACTAACAGATTAATTACTTTATTTCTAAAAAAAAAAATAAAAGCCCCAGCCCCCTGTGTTGTATGTTTCTAAACTCTCAAATCAATTTTTAGTAGAAAAATGGTATTAGGTCTGTTCATTATTCACCAAAATTTACCAAATGTTACCCAAATCTTTTCCATTGTTTTATTTTATAAAATAACTTAACTAAATGGCAGAAGTTTAAATAGTAGTTTTCAATTACTCTTCAGTCATAAATCTCCAAACTTCATTATGAAAGTCATTGCATCAGATTCATTTTGGCTTTATTCCTCCTCCATAACCCAGAGTGACCTCCTGGCAAGCCCAACAAGACATCATGAGAATGATGATGACACCGAGGAGAGCATTCTTTATTGAGAATATACCAGTGATTTCCATCTTATTAACATGTCTTCATCTCTGGAACATTGCTGCTAGGATGCCTAGGGCAGAAAAGTCTGAATAAATTCAGCCCACATCCAAGCATTAAAAGACAGAAGTGCTTTTTTTGAGGCAAAGTTGCAGTATGTAATTACAAATTATATGATGATCTACTCACTGTCCACATTTATTTGAGAAATATGTCTATGAAGGAGTTTGAAAAGGGACCGAGGCAGTCTGTCTACTCGTGTATTATGCTTCAAAGCATTAAATAGTTATCTAGATCTCATAATATTATTGATTAAAATCTTTAAAAAGTAGTAGATTGCTCACAACCATAAAAAGTGATTCAAACAAAGACAGAGTCACCATAGAAACTTATAAACAACTCAAGGTGAGCATCTCTTCAGCACAAAGAAACAATGCTTTGTGGAGGTGGACTCGTGGAACACATTCTAAAGTTTATGCTTCACCGTACGTCTGTGACGGCTGCAGACTGAGGTTCAAGGTTTGTTCTTTTGGACTCATTCATGGTGTTTCATGTGCCTATAAGGGTTAGCTGGACTTTTATTTAGAAGTAAATAATAAACATTATCATCACATTTTCCATTTTGTCTCAGTAATAAGTATGACGTTAGCTCAGCTGTAACAGGAAAAGCGGTGTCAGTAGAAGACTGTAGAATTACGTTTCCAACCCATTTCTCTTTACCAGTCAGCAGTTGACAGCTATGTTGGTAAAATGCTATATTAGCACATCAAACTTCCCAGGAATAAAGATGTTGAAATCCAAAGTACATGGTTTTTAACAGGGTGACATTTAAGCATTACAAAAAGAATGTAAGAGGCTGTCAAGTTAATGCCACTGGAGTTGGGAAACATGACTACTGTAAATGCATTTAGCATACGATTTTATAAAAAGTTTGAAAACATGGAATGTGTGTGAAAAAAAGAAGCTTGCAGCTGGAGGAAAAAAAATACATTTGGTTCATTTTGACCTGAAAAGGGCTGTACACCTGCAGAGCAGGAGATGGGCTTTTCTGGAGAAGCTGCAATGGCTTTGCTGCCACAGGCTTCATATGGGACCTCCTGGTGACAGAATACACCACGGCTCTACAGGGATCTGTGGCTGCAAAATCATTATGGCCACAATCCAGTTGTGACTAAGCAACCCAGCTCTCACCCATGCTGTCTCAAAGGACTCTGTTTTCCTTCTTACCTGTAAAAGCCTCAATTCTTAAATGCAAAGTAGTGTCATGGAAACAGGGTCTGAACAACAGCTGCTTATTGAAACTCTGTATTGAATATTTAAAAACAAATTGAGTGTCCCTTGCATCAGTTTGTTTAGTTTGTCCACTTGAATTTTATTTCAGTGTTATATGATTAGTTTTAATCAATCAAAAACTTGGCTTCTTCCACACTGTGCTGTGAATCTCATCTATCTAAATACTGTTTGTTTCTAAAAGCAATTAACTATTGATTTATTTCATTCAGTTACACATTACATAACATTATATTACACAGTTTAGTAGAAAAGTCTGTCAGTGTCAAAGACACATATACGTTAATAGATTATTCATGTACAATTTATGGAATTTCTGTGTGGTGGTATAATTAAACATTTTGGGATGGAATGCAATATTTACACAGAGTACACACAACCACAAAAGAAAGAAAGTGTTCCCTGTCAAACTCATACCCAATAAAAAGTGACACAAGATTTATTACTGTACACAATTAAAGTTGGCCTTAGGCTCCGACATGTTTGACTCATATACTTGTATGTCTTGAACAATCTGTACCTGCATTTATAGACGAATCCAATTTTTAGCTCCACTGTGCAGGGGTTAGTGTGGGAAACTCAAAACTTCAAACTATTTAATAGCTCTCTTTTAACCAGAGTAAATTATACCTTTACTGTAGCTTTGGGTGGAAGGATGAACAACTCAAGTTTATTATTACAGTAAATAATTTTGAGCCTGAGGTCAAAAGATTTCATAGTTTTTGAAATCTCAAACTCACATTATAGATATTTGAGTGACAATGACAAATCCTTCAGGAAGTAATTTTCATTTTACAGTATTTGTTTTTAGTGTAACATTTTGCAGCTCAAACATGATGCAACATATCACTTCTATGGTTTTCCTCATATTATTAAACCAGTAACAGTGACTTTTCTGTGAGTTCACTATTCTCTTATCACGAGGATGCACTGGGTATTCATTTAAACTCTTCTTTTTGATTTATACACAAACATTTTAAAACCTACTATAGTATATGCAGTTGAGTGCTTTGGGCCAATGACTAAAGGTTGCTGTTTCATACCTTGCACATAAAATGTATACATTAATAAATAAATAAATATATACTGCTCTTAGATCTTGGACCAACCTGGCACCCGAGCAAAACAGCTGACTGCTGAAATGTGAATATTTATTAAGCTTTAGGCAATTAGACAGATTTGTTTACAAGATAATGCAGCTTCACTGTGACAGATTACATGAAAGGACCACTGCATGCATCCAACATGAATGTACACAGAGCCACAGTGTGAGTCAAAGAGACTATAGGCCTCATCATGCAGATTATTACAGTCATCATGTATATGCTAATGCTCTCGTATGCAGTGTTAGGCCACGGTCTACTACACACCCTGCGTAGGACAGGAGCCATTTATAATTGATACTCAGCGTTTACTGCAAGCCCAGGTGTGTTGCAGGAAATAACCACTGACCCAATTACAGTTTGCATCCAGCATACTTTGGTTAATTTGTGTAAAAGCCATAATTGCTCTTGGTTTTATAATTCATGAACAAGGGGCGTGCAGCACTGGCTCAGCATCAGCATCCATTTCTCAGCCACCCATGAGTACAAGTTCATGTCTGCTCAAAATAGCAACCCCACCACCAAATACAAATGTGCAAAGGTACTTGAGCTAAATGGTTGCAGATGTTAATATTACAAGTGTGAAAGATTATGAACTTGAACTGTGATGAGATGCCACTGGGAGATACTAATGTGTTTTGACTTGGTGCTTTTTGACCGACAGGTGATGTTTGTGTTCATCTGAAAAGAGTGGCAGTTGGTAAATATCTGACATGACAGTGGACCGTAGTTCTGACTGAAATCATTTTTATTTATGAAATAATGCAACATAATGTTGTAGTACTTTAGACAGGCTTTTGGAACAGGACTTATTTTGACCCTCAACCCCCCATGGATACGGGACAGTGTCAGACCAGCCAATGACAGTGGACTGGTAGTGTTGGAATTTTAGAACTATTTTGTGGTATCTGTCATATCTGCCCCTGTGCTTTTTAATCTGCTTTTTGAAATACTTGAGGATTCCTAACAACAGAATTTTCCCTTGGGGATTAATAAAGTTAAATTGAACTGAATTCTTTTAGCCTCTAACTTTTAGTGTGGTCTTGACAGTAAGACTAAGACAGCATACAACTTATTCTCTATGGAAAGGATATATTGTTTGGAAGTTTCTAAATTGATGTATTACACGTGTTATCCATTTATTTCATGGGGGTAGCAGAATAAGCAGACATTTCCAGGCTTATCTTTCTTCAGACATTATTATATTCCCAGACAACCAATCACTTTCCACAGTCACTTTCCTTCTTATGTGTCCTATGTCTGCTTTGGGGCCACCTTTCTGTCATACCTGCCTGGAATACTTTCACAGGTAAGCATCCAGGATATATCCGGAACAGAGGCTTGAGCCGTCTCAGCTGGCTCTTCTCCATGCGGAGGAGCGGTGGCTCTGCTTTGAACTTCTCCTGGGTGACTCATCTCAACATCTCAACCCAAAGTAGCTTCGGTGAGGGGTTGGTGCAAAAGTGGACAGCACTCAAAAGTGAAGGCCTCAATGCCCTAATCTCTGGCTTTGAACATGGAAAAAATATTATATATATATATATAATCAATATATATATATAATCACAAATTAAAAAAACAAACTAAAACAAAAAACAAACTAAAAACTAAATTTACAGACTGCAGATAGAAAACTTGAGTGCTTTGGTCTCACATTAAGCCCCACGTTGACCATCATTTCCACATTGAGAGCATCACCTCTGACAGGGAATAACAAGAACAAAGTGCTTTAATTAAGAGGTCAGAAGTTTAAAAGGTTGACATTAGCATCTCACAAAACTGTTATTTTTTAACAGTTGTAAATGAAAGACACATTAGGCCGTTTTGTGTTCTATAAAAAACATAATGATTTTCTGGAATAACAACCAGGCACAAGGCATGACCTACTGTTCACTGCATGGTCACATTTTCATAATGAGCTCTGATTAGCCTTTTTATTTTCATCTTATTTTTTCTTTTGCATTTTTTCCTTCAGTAATACAAAACAAGGTTTAAACACTATTGGAATTAAATGCACATCTTATTTAGTAACTTATTATTTAAATATTTTTTTTGCAGCATGAGATTGGCATTAGAGAGGTTTTTTTTACTCTTTATTCACACAAGTTCAAAGTTCACACACATTACGATGTATCATAAAACTCACAAGGGGTGAACCAGTGCATCAAACAGCAACTAGTCACTTAAAGTTGTTCATACACAAAACATGAAATATGCTTTTTGTGGTGCGTCTCATCCAACAGCACTCTGTGTGGGCGAGGTGTGAGCATGTAAGATACAGAAGTCCCTCGAACTTTGAGAGCGGTAAAGAGAAACTTCCAGTTCAAGCATAGAATCAAGTGAGGTGTCATGTATTTGTATGTATATATATTTTTTCAATATGCAGTCTACAATGTTCATCCAAAATTGGCACCTTATTTGTCCATGTGCGCCTGTTTTAGAGGCTTTCTTCTAAATCTGCCAACAGTTAAAAGCATTCATCTTGTGCCAATAAGAATACATTTTATGATGAACAAACATTGGCAAACAATCAAAGATCAGAAAGAATGAAAGGGGTAATGACCTGTAGAAAACAGACCTGAGCTGGAAATCAAACCCAGGTCCCTCAGTTTGTGTCGAATGCACTCTACCAAGTAAACCACCAAGGTGCTCCATAACTGCATATTTTCATTTGAAGGATTTTAATAGAATGTAACGTGTGATGACTTAAATTTACCTCCCCTACACTTCTAATTAGATTGTGCTAACATTTTGAAATTTGCAATGCCGCATGTTTGAAACCTTGAGGGTTGGAAAGTCTACATCAAACCAAGCCCTGTATGACCAAGGCCCTGACTTTGATCTGGGGTTTGTCCCCTGGGGCTGCATGGTTACTACCCACAGCTCCTAATGTTAGGGCAGCTAAATGCAGAGAAATGATTTACCCTATGGGGACAGAGGAGGCAAACTCACTTTTAACTTTTGACATTTACCAACCAGTTTTATGCCCACTTGAAAATTCCTATGTGTCTATTTAAATGTGTGATTTTTCCATTACTCTACACTAAATCTAAGCAGTTTTATGTTGTAGTCGTTGTGTCCTTCATTGTTGCTTATATGATTGACACCTTCTTAACGGTTGATGTGAACTTGGATATGCAACCTTCTCAAGTGGGTAATCACTCATTTGGTGAAACTAGGCTGCAGGCTGATTATAGTATGTCACGCTTAAAGAGCATGCACAAAAAAATAAAGTGAGGACAATAAGGAACGATAGAGAGAGGCAGAAATGTAGAGTACATGTATAAAGGATTTTAACGACTCATTTGTCTGACTCCTTAATGAGAGGAAGCGGAACAAAGACCCCGGCTAATATTCCGAAGGGTCTAATTAAAATTAGGTGTGATCCAATGGAGGACGGAGACGCAGAGGTGATTTTAGTCACAGCCCAGAAGAGACCAGCTAATTAGGGAGAGTGATGGCCTTTGCTTGGAAACCACTGGAGAGACACAGGGCACACACATTGTCCACGTCCCTATTGGCCTGGCACGAAGATAACTGCCATGCTGTTCCCTACAACCAGGGCAGGGAAAAGAGGACGCTACAAGGGAATAGGCCATGAGCGTCAGACAACAACAGTGCGGTACGTTGAGTACAGCTCCAGGGGTCTGTGATTGGACAGCCATTCTTGCCTTTTCTTATTTTTAGCTGTCCTGTGCTTGTAGTCTAAGTGTTATTTTGATTCCACTGTAGGAGGCAGGCAGACTTTAACTCCAGCTATGTCCCTTTATCGAAAAGTTGTCTGTCTCCCACCTTTGTAGCTAGAGGTAACAACATTGATGCATTGAAATGAATTAATTAGATTCATCCTGTCCAAATTTCAATGTAATTTTATTTTATTGCTCGACCGGGATCTCGTCCAAGCTGTTTGAGCCATGTCACTCTCACTGATGAAGAAACATCAATAGCTATTTGTCAGCGTGTGGCATTATGTATATGAGCTATTGGGCTCCCTTTGATTTTTTCCAACTGCGTGTTCATGTTCATCTTACCTTTGGCATTGAGCAAGTGGCGTCTTGTTGGTCTTATGGCACTGTGATAGCACTTGGCCTAATCTTAATTGATGGCACTGTTGCTCATCTGCTAAAAGCAGCCTATATTTCTCTGCAAGGACTATATATGCACACTAATAGCAATTGCTTTTTGCCGCCTGTCCTTGGGAAACTGCCAGGCAGAATGCAAGGGAGCAAGAAGTATTCTCATATTATCTGAAAGCTATGGCATACCAACATCACTGAGACATATGCCACAAGGGCATCACCAAATGTAACCAACATACAACCATGCAATTACCAACTCTATTTATTATTTAAAGTACTGTCTAATATACTTAAAAGAGATTAAAAGACTAAAAGGATGTTCTCTATCTCGGCTCAAAGCAGCCATTTCCCCACAGACATCAATTTGTCTCATATCTATGTCTATCTGAAACCTTTGTGTTTGGAAATATACTCTTGGTTATTTATAAGTGTGTTACACAGCTACAAATACACTAATGGTTGTTGTCTTTCACCAGGCGTAAATCATTATATCAAATAACAGCACTTTGTTAGTAAGATAAAAGCAAAACATCAAAAGAGAAAATAGCTATAAACTATTGTAGTTTTAACAGCATTTTTCTTGAAGTGTTCTTTGCACATTTCTCTGCCTATTAAGAGGATGCACTGAGAACAGCCATTTTTTCTGATGCTGGCCAGACAAGCCATATCTGTGCAAATGGATGGGAAGTGATGCACCCTCAATCCAGCTGTGGAAATCTGAAGTTGTTGATAAGATAAAAAGACAAAAAAGATAAATGTTATTACTGCCACTATTTCAACATGGATACATATTTTACACATTACCTTTCAAGTAATTTTGTCTATCAAGAAAGTTGCTGGTTATGAACAAAATGTTAAAAAACAAAAGTTTATGTCAGACATGGTCTGAACTAAAGCCAAATAGATATATATTTTGATGTCTCATTTTAGTTTATCTAACCAAAGATAAACACCAAACTAGATCTATTTTAGTCAGTACTAAAACGTTTTTGAAAGGCAGAACGGGTGTTTTTGACCTTTTTGGTGACCTCCAGTGACAGGGACATATGTTGCGCACAGTGATGTAATTTACATGCACTGCTAAAAACATACACACTGAAAACAGAAAAACAGTAGGTTTGCTCTATTTTGTTCAGCTCTATTCCACAACATTTGCCCACCACACACCTTTCACTTACCGTTTCTATTGTTAAATATTTTATGGTGAAAGGCTTCATTATAATTATCACTTACATACACAAAGCTGAACACTACACTACAGACTTAGTAGAGTGTGCAACACCAGTCACTGAGTAAAAAATAAATTGCATAGTTGGTTGACTTCTTGCCTCACCTCAGTTTCCTTGACACCATTTCAATTGCAAATTGTCACCTGAAACCAACAGGCATTGGTGCATTGTTCTAAAGCTCACGATGGTGTGTAACTTTCCAAAACCACTTATGTGGGACCTGATGTGCTCATTGGTGGAGATCTGACAGGCAATGGGTGCCACAGCAGGTTTACACAGACCTCCAATGAAAATTGATCCGACAAGCATTCAATGGTAAACCATTTCCACAAGTTAATTACTTTGGGAGAAGAAAAATTTACATGACTGAAACTCTGAGGAGTCAAGTGTGTGAGGCAGGTCTGTACACATGGATCAACACTAGTTACTGACAGCTGGATCAACTCAAGGGCTCAGTTTCTGCATTGCTTGAAATTGACATTGCATTTTAACTTCAAAAGAAAAAAAGATCCTTGAAAATAACTGAAAGTTCTTGTCATTTAAACAACTTGAAGCAGGCGCAAAAAGCATGTATAAAGACGGTCACAACATTGTAGGCATTTTAGGTAGATTTCAAATATTTTATAAATTGACTGCGTGTTAACAAACATTTTATGTGAAAAAGTTGTTCATAACGTGTACCTAATATTACGTTAAATGGTCTTTTAAATAAATCCTGAAGACAAAAAAATAAGATTATTCAAAACACATTGGCCTTTGAATAGTTTTATTTATGTTATGCTCCATTTGGACTTCATTGCTCTGATCTGGCTCTGATCATGTGTGCAGTTTTATTGTCTGTATTGTTTTGTATTGTTATTTGTTGCTTGAATTTCAATTATCTAAGTCTTCTGACTATAGAAAGCACTTTGAACTACTTAACCTGTATGAAAGGTGTTTTATAAATAAAGTTTTTTTTATTACTTAATATGTATGTAAGAGTTTAACACTTTTCAAGATTCTTTTTACATGCGTCACATAATGTCACATATTTGCCTTTTTGGTTAGGCAATTAACACATATTGACTTGAGAATTTTAGAGAAAGCACAGATCAATCTTCTTTAAGCAACTTTAATTTTCTCAGATTAGTTGGCTTGAGTCATGTGTGCGTGTGATGCAGTAAGAAGGGGCACATTTTTATGGATAAGTAGTCAATAACATCAGTATGTTACTACCCTAGAGTTCCTTGGCAGGGATCCAACCTTTTAATACCCTTACAACAATACCTGTAAAAAGCTTGTTGGCTTTGCAAATTGTGTCACTGTAGGCTCGCTGGGATCTGATTAGATTTGCCCCAGTCCTGCGGCTGGGAACATGTGTTTCCTTCATCCCCAGAGCAGCTGTCAGTTTTCTGACGGCGATGCTAGTCTCCGCCGGGGGAAGCAAAGAACAGTGGAAGAGAAAAAAGAGAGGCACCCATGGCTATTTACAAAACACTCATTGTTTTATCTGCACCAGGCAGTCGGAGGCCTCCCCAGTCCTCCCCACCTCTCATTAATCAGTGACAAAGCCTTATTTAAGTGCTTGTTGTCCTGACCTATTCATGACTGACGTTGACATTTAAGAAATACCAGCAAAGAGCGCAGCAGTATCGGCAAGGCTGGGGAATGGGTTGGGTCTGTGCATAGCATTTTAGTCTGAAGCAGGACCATTAATACATTTCCTTTCAGAAGAAGCTGTCTGTGTGCGACAGCCCCCTGCTCACGCTCATCAGTCAGTGGCTGAAGGAAGTTCAGTCTGGGTTGATGAGCTCAATGGGTGATCGCCTTTTGTAATGAGAGTGACAGAAACAGCAAAGCAGTCAGGTGCTTCACCTGTTCAAACAGATAAAAGGCTGAATTGAGCTTTAAAAGGCCTGTTGGAAGAATAAAAAGAAAAGGCTATGGGGCTGTGAAAATTATGCCACTGACGAGGAGGAAATAGTATGACATATGATGGAGATGATGATTACTGTAATAATTTTAGTGATGTTGTTAAGGTTGATATTTCTCTGGCCAATAAGTGAGTGGAGGAGTGCCATCCTTGGACACATTAAGTTGACAAAGGTCAACCTTCCTGATTCTTGATGACTGCACATCAGTCAGCGGGGCGTCATCATTAACACACTCTTCGTCAAGGCTTTATCACAGGTCAAGTTCAATGGCGCTCCGAGCAAATAAAAGCACCTCATACTGCTGCCGCTTTATAAGCATGACTGGGTGATTGACAGAAGCACAAGTGATGAGTCGATGGCAGAGATGGATGGGAGAAGAAGCAGAGGTAAGTTACATGTTACATGTTTTCTAGGAATAGAAATAATTATAACATTCTCTAACTATTCCAAGCACATATTGTATTACACTGCTTCGAGTTTATAGGGTTAACTCTTTTTTTCTCAGCACTGAATGGCTTTAAAGCATTCCTTTAGCTTCTCCAGTTCTTTTTTCCTAATTTTGCCATCACTTGGAATTGCTATGTCAACCACACTGGCTTTCCTCTGCTTTGTCCACCACCACAAAGTCTGGTTGGTTTGCCATTACCATTTTATCAGTCTGTGTCTGGAAGTCCCACAGGATCCTGCCTCGATCAGTCTCTACCACCTTTAGAGGTGTTTCCCATTTTGACCTTGGGGCTTCCAGTCCATATTCTGCACAGATGTTTCTGTACATTATAGCAGCACTTGGTTATGGCATTCCATGTCTCAGGGGCCTCTTTGCACAGCCTACACCTGGGGTCATGTCTGGTGTGCTGGGCCTCTATTGCTCTAGTGCTCAAGGCCTGCTCCTCTGCAGGCATGAGTAGTGCCTCTGGTCAGTCCTTTCAAGATATTGGTAAGATTTCTTGATACTAGCTGTTTTGCTGTTAGTGTTCTATGTGGGTTTTGAAGTAACCATGTTTCCCACATTCTCTCCATGTAACCCCCTGACTGGGGTTACTAGAGCAGTAGCATTCCAACACAGCCAAGTTCTCGCATCTCCCCCATTTATTTCTTGCTCCTCATCAAGGTGCTCTGATTCTTCAACACCTCACTCAGACCTTGTTTGACCGGGCAACGTCTGAGCCAGTGTGTCTCGTAATGTTGTGTCTTTCATCATCAGAGAGGTAGGCAGTAGTGCAAAGTGGGTCTTGCCTAAGGACCCACACTGGAAAGTGGTTACTGCCCTAGCTCAGATTTGAACCTGGGTCTTCAATGTGTAAGTCGAGCATCTTACCAGTACAATAACATGCAGGTAGAGAAAATCTAATTATCGCCTTTCAGCTTTAAACTGATGTAAACACATTAAATTTTCTCAAAATCAGAGTAAGACAGCTGGATTATGCGGTTTGTTGTTGGATTACTGCTACATGTTTACGACTTACTCCAAAGGAAGTCAACACAGCACAATGAGCATGCGCCTGAGCCGGACAGCAGCACAAGCTAACACATGTAAACAGATGAGAAAAACAAAAGAGCAGTGTTTCGAGATATTCTTATTTGACACATACAGCTGTAGGGTCATTGGGTATCCCGTTTAGCGGTTATATTGTTCTGTCATGACGTTTATGATGCATTCATGTGTTTTAGGACAGTGCAGTTGCAGTGTAATAGTAAAATTGTTCTTAGTTTGTTGTGCTTACGTCTATTTAACTCATTAAGTTGGTGTGTTACCGTTAAAATTTATTAATGACTCGATGATAACTGAGCAATGCACATTAGCGTTTAACGCTACAAATTAATCAGTTTTAACATTAGCTTTAACATTACTTTTTTTAACAGAGGATTGGAGTCAAATACTAAATGCACATGAATGCAGTGGACACAGTATTTTGGTTCTCTCTTGTTCATGTAAACTTGGACAAGCTCTGAAATCCAGCTGTGAAAGCTTAATCGAGCTATTAGCATAGTCAAGGGCTGCATGTAAACGTTGTGTCACCTTCTTTAGATCCAGGAAAGTGACCCATCATACATTAAGCTTATGCAATTTTAATTTTTTATTAAAATGAATGGTCATATAATTGTGAAGGTTCTCAGTCATCCAGGGCATGTGGTCTATGCTGTGTAGTGAAGAGTGTAGTGACATTTATATTGGGGAACGTTATATCGACTCACCTGAGCCTAACGACTCTCCCATCAGGAGTCACTGGCCTTTCAAGATAACGGCCATGAGACCGGAACAGTCTGGTCCAATCACAGTTAGTTTCAGGTCAAACCCCTTCCACCAAAGCTAAAGCTCAGCTATTGGTTGAACTCTGAATTGAAAAAGTCTGTTGGAATAAGAAACAAAACAGTTTGAAAACCAAGTCCAGATGCCTTTGCTTTAAGCTTTTTTTCATAAATGGACATATTCAATATCACACAGGAAGGATTGTTGTATAGTCAAGGTTGTAATGTCAACCATAGAAAGCACAATTTAAAGTGTGCATCAGTTTTAGAGCATTTTTGTGGCCTTAGTTATCTCTAAATATACATCTGAATGTTAAACATGTAAAGTGTTTATTGTTTTTCTTTAATTTAGCATAAATAAAGGTCTACAAAAATATCTGTATTAAAAAACTGTTGCATTTTTTTGCATTCCTATGCTTAGGTTTTTTTGTCCTCAAAATGAGCACAATTTGTATAGCACTGAAAAATAGGAATATATATTTATGAGGCCATTCATTCTTGCCTTTCCATGGAAGGCAGACAGTACCAGGAGTCAGGACATGTGACAAAGTGGGAAAGAAATGGTGTTAAGGGAATGAACCAAGCTTATGTAAGATGCACTTTACCTACTCAGCCATCCACGTTACACCGCCCATTGTGTAAGTGCACAATGGAAGTGTGAAAAAGTGTATATTTACAAGAAATCTGAGTGTTCCTAACCCTCTTTTATTATGGCATGATCCTGTTGTACCCCTCTTTAACCATCAGCCGTCTCTCTTAAACCAGTAATCCAGGCCCTCTCTGTGTGAACTATGCCCTCATTTTCTATACACACAAATTGCTGCATCTCATATGGTGATATTTGGAAACCATCCTTGTCATCTAAGATCTATTAGAGTGGAGCAAGTCTTCCTGTCTGAAGTGAATATTAAAATAAGAATATGGGAGTGGTCTTTGTGTGTATCAGATGTGCTGCAAAGGGATATACAGGCTCTGAATGGAATATTCTCAGACAGGGAGAAAGGGAGAAAAAAGGCCCCTAAGTGTCAAGCTGATTCAAAGGGGGATTTTCACATTATGATTCTCCAACAGTGTATTGCATACTTCAAAGACCTTATTACAACGGCCTATTAGCATTCATGCTGCCATTCACAGGGTGAGTCCAACACCTGCATTGAAAGCAGGGGCAGGATTTGCAGCAAGGAGAACTAGAAATAGATAATGCTGGGGTTCCAGGATGTCTCCAGGAAGATAATACTTTAAGAGTTAGAGAAAATGTTATCTGAAATGGTAACAGCACATTGCACATCTGCAGTGATTGAATCTGTGTTGATGTAAAACAATGGCAGCATGTTCATAGAAGGTCAGTTGTAATCAATAGTTTTATCTAAACAGCATGAAGTACAGAAGCTGTTTTCAGTTGTGCATAAATACATAACAAAAACATTTAGTATGTTTACACAGCATCCAGACGCTGATGTGGAATCACCATCAATCAAACCTGTCTGTCTCAGAGATGACTAGTTTTTACACAGAATCTATCTAACGGTGTTGTAATTTAAAGTTACATTTACTGTTTCTACTCCTGCTGGAAATGTTTTACTGACCTTCTATAAAACTTAACTGACTTGATTAATAACAAACACACACAGAAACTGTCAGTGCTGCTCCACAGATTTAGGTTAACTACAATCCATAAGAACCATCTGCTTATTAAACAAAGGACTCCTTCAAATTAAAAATTAAAAATTACTTTATTAATTCCCATAACAATTCAGTTGTTGGGTCTCTTCAAATTAGTTGATTTAGTTGAGTCAAAAGTCTTCATCTGTCATATACGGATTGATTGAAGAGTCTTATAGCAGTTGGGAAGAAGGAGTTCTTGTGACCTTCTGTCCTGCAACTCACTGGTCTCAGACATCCACTGGCTGCTCTCTGTTGTTCAAAAACCCAATGCAGGGGATGGTCCATGTTGTTCAGTATTGCATCTGTCCTGTTGTGTGTCGACCTGGGGTAAAAATCCAGACAGAGTGATAAGCACTAATGTGGTCAGCCTTTATGCAACATGAATGTTCCCTAAGAGATTGGATCTGAGAATGCATTTAGAGGTAGCATGAGATGCATATATCCAGATGCACAGCAAGACCTACATCACAATGTGATTTTCAGCCAAACCACCACTCAGTCATGATTGTATTTATTAAGAGCAGTGCTTTAATGTGGCAGCAGTGACGCCACATAATAAGGGATCATTAATGAAATAACTGACATCAGAAAGAGTGATCAGAGAGTAAACTGTAGAGAGAACAATAAGGCTTAACAGTTGCTTTTACAATAGTAAATCACATACCAGGAAGTATAGCTTTAGCTTCACATCCTAAAAGAACCTTGCAACACCTAAATACTTGTATACAGTAAAATAAACTCTCTCGATAAAGGTAGTAGATGTATTAACCAACCAAAAGATGGTGTACTTTTACATAGCTAGCAGACAAGTGAGAATCACTGCAATAAATAGTAAATCAAAGATTTATTTTCTTGTGCTGCATTTTCAAACATGACCAATGGCTGCTCCTGCTGTTCCCATTCTCTGATTCTTCTTTTTTGTTTTGCTTCCTGTATTTAATCCTAAAATCTGGACTAATTAGTTTTCACACTGCAAATAAACAGCACCAGAGTCCATTTTGCTCTGGACCAAAACAAAAAATTGCAAACCTTACCAAAATAATTGTTACCCATCCACCACTTTGAAATACTTAACTATAATTAAATACAATAGTTAAACAAAAGCTTTCATAATTTGGAAAATAAATAAATAAATTAGGCAGAAAATAATAAATCTTTTGGCTTTGGACTAACAAAAAAAGCACTTTGGTATTATTAAAAATACAGCATTTTTAAGGTCATGCATTAAAATACAAGTCTCTGAAGGGAGTTTAAAATGTCTATTGTAAGTTTCTTTCCCAATGTATTGTGGACTCAGAAGGACACCTTTAAATACTTGTTGGAGGTACAATGAGTCAAGCTAGTCACACGTCCAGATAGAGAGAAGCTTAAAATGATTACATCTGCATTGGGCCACAGTCACATTGGTGATTATTATGTGAAAGAGCAGGCCTTCGGTCAGTGATTGTCCTTGGTATATTAGAAAGAAATGAAAAATATAATCCCAAAGAAAGACAGCTTGCTTCTGTCTGTGACATCTTTCTAATCACAATAATATAAAAGATGTTGTATTCTCAAGTCAAACGTTAATGGGAATGAATGCACAGCGTTTTGGCACACAGGCCTTCATGACGGTGAACAAGCTAAGTTTGCTTTTGTATCCAACAGATTGCCTTGAAGCTTTTTATCTGGCCATATATTCACACTCATCTCTCATTTTTACTTAGAACAAAGAATATCTTTCTTGTATTCGTAAGATTAAAATGTCACCCTGTTTTCCAAAGAACACCTGTTTTCTGAAATAATTACCTCAACCCAAAACCCACACAGCACTCCCCAACATATTTTAAAATCTTTCTAATCATGTGGAAGAAAGAAAGTTCATATAAGAACTTGAAAATCTAGAACTTGCCTAAGATATCTTTCTCTGCTCTGCATCCAGTGGAATCTGCGCTATGTGTATTTCCACACAACCCTGCCTGTCCCCTTTCCTTGTGTTCCACTTGTATACATGTCATTGGATTATGTGTGTTTTCCAGCAGCCTTAGGGTACAGTTTATTCACTTAAGCATGCTCAAGTCACCGATGAAGGGCTTTTGAGGCAACACCCCACAAGCTGTTTGCTATGGTTCATTAGCTTTCTGTTGAGTTGACTGCTAACACTTGATATTGTTGCAGGCTGTTAATTCCAAACATTTCCGAGTGCTGCCCACTAGCAGAGTGTGATTGGAGATTGAAGAGAGCGCTTGCCATTATAATGAGACAAATGTGTTCTCCAAAGTGCCAAAGGAGACTGTTCATCACTGTGAAAAAGTTGTGTGTCATTAAAATGTTTTTTATTTGGGTAATTGAAAGAGGAAAAATGGTACAAATTTATGAAGAGTAACACTAATGAATCTTATGAATCTTTTTGAACTTGTATGTTATAAATGGACTTACACAAACTTTGAAAAATCATTTAGAGAAATTTAGTTTAACCAAAAAGTAATGTGACTAATGTTGTAATGAGCAGATAATATTAGTAATGCGAGCTAGTTTTTGGGTTGTTATTTGTATCTAGCTATCTTTGTTTTAGCAGTGTTTAGAGAAAAATACTTGAACAATCCACCATCTCTACATCATTAGTATTAGATATTAGATAGCCATAAAGATGATTTGTTAATTATCAACCTTTTTTAATATACATTTATAGGAGAATATATTTTAAGTGCATATATAGTCCACTTGCAATGACTAAATGAGTATGAGCTAACCCTAATGCTACAGTGGTAAATTTCAACCAAAAGTGTTGCAAGAAATTAAAAATAAGCTAGGCAATTTTGTTTATAAAGCACAATTCATACAAGGGTAACTCAAAGTTCTTGTAAATAAGAGGGCCACTAGAGCAGTGCCGTACATGTGTAAGGTCAGCATGGGTAAGTTTCCACTGCCGAAGGAATCTGAATGATCCCAAAAAAGTGTAGATAGCGTATGTCTTTATCGGCACTTTGGCCTTTGGTTTCATTCAAGTGGTCCAACACTGCATTCTGTTGATTGGACAATCTCACTCTGGCAAAAACAAAACGCCTTTTTCTTCAAATTAAAGAGTTCTTGTTCAAGGGATAAACAGTCATGTTCTAAGTATGTTTTAGTATGTTTAACAGCTGTTTCAGGATTTAGTCAATGTCATATAGTTGGTACTAATAGTTAACAGGATACAGCTTCTACACACAAGGATTTACTCTCTTGGGTTATCAATATTAAACCAAGCCACACTGACCAGACCTGGAAATAGGTGGTGAATCCAAGGCTAAAGAATCTGCTGCTAACATGGGGCTAGATCTTCAGCCTTTAGCACTGCAGTATTAGTAATAGTGCACTAATGATGTCCATAATTCAGTCTGTTGTGCTGTTTTCTTGGTTAAAAAAGAGTAACTGCCAGGAATCTGTAACCATTAATGGGTATGCTTCAGACTAACTAAAGCATTTACAATTTTTTTTTTTGTGAGTGAACTAAATGATGGACACTGGAAAGGTCAATAGTTTCTTTAAACAATTTTCTAGTATACTTTTCAAGTATATAAAAGCAGTTGCACTGAAAATAGATCACAGTAAGGTCTACATTATCTTGACCAAATGATGAAATATTTTTAAGGCCACCATGAGTTAAGTTTTAAAAGAAAGGTTGAAAGTTTAAAAAAATCTTTCTTTTCAATTTACCTTGAAACTGGCATACTTAAAGCCTCACCACATGAAAACCACTCACTCAGGCTAAATTGCTGTGGCTGCAGTGAACAGGCTCCATAGCAAAGTGCAATAGCCCGAATGGAGAAGCTCACCTTGTGAACTCTGATCAGACAGCAGCAAATGGACATCAGCAGGCACCAGAAAAAGATATCCGAACTGGCACCAGAGACAAACACACACACACAGGACACTTGGATGGATCAATATGGCTCCTCAGAATAAGAAGTACTAGGCTTTTAATATAGATTGCACTTCTAAATGGATGTGATTGTGCTCACATTCCTCTAACTCTAACTCAGAACAAGACCAAGAGTTTTTTCATCTTTCTCGTTCAGTCATATTAAATCCTCAGCTCCACGCTGTGCCCCTTAGGTAAATTAATATTTGGGCTAAAAGCAGACAAAATTAGAGCTGTTTACTAACATTATGCCAAATTTAATGAACAAACATAGCTTTGGGCCAAAGTAACACTTGGTCACTGTTTACAAGATGCTAAAACACATTTAACCTATATTTTATCAAATGAGCATGAGTCTTCTACAGTCATTCATCTCCTGCTGACAGAGCACTTGTCTTGACAGAGCACTTGTCTCAACAACAGAAAAGACTGCAACAATCAAAGTAAAATAAAAGCAAGGAAACAAAACACCCTGCAAAGTTAACACAGGATGTATTGCAAACGCTTTAATGAGTCTATCCTTAATTAGTGCCACAGGAAATCGATGGTTACCCCAAATGCTTGTCATTAACAAACGAGCCGACAGCCGACCCGAGGGACCTGTGCTGAATAACAGTTTATCGTCACGTGCCGCAGCTGAGGACCAAAGTGAAATAGTCAAAGTAAATGTGGGCTTGTGTGTGTGGCGGCCTGCTGAGCATTGACATTTGTAATACCTGCAGGTAAGAAGAGAATATACCTGAAATATGGGAAGGCCAACTAAGATCTATAACACAGTGTATTGTAGAGTAAAAGACTTCATATTACAATCTCTCACCAAATGAAGGAACAATGGATTCTTTATTTTTAACCACATCAAATAAAACTGGAGCTCACCTCAAAGTTTTCTGAACCTTCTTCGCTTGTTAGTGGGAGCAAAAACAAAAATCTGCAAAAAATATTCTGAAACAAAAGACATTGTCACTGTGGAAGTCATCACTTTACTTAAGGAAAAGCATCAACAAGAACTGATGGGTACTATGTGTGACAGCTGATTGCAAAGGTGAAACAAATACTGGAGACAGATAATCACACAAAGATATGTGTGCTAATGAGCTAACTGTTTTTTTATGTTTGTTTTTTGTGGGGTTTATTTTGCTTTAATTTTTACCTCTTTTAATCCCTTAAGGTTAATCAATGGAACATATTGTTTTAACAGTTGCTTTGTCATAACTTTTAAATCATTACTTTGATTAAATATTCCCTCTGATCAAAATCAATCCATTACTAACACTAGCCCAAGAGCTGACCACAACTTTGAGGCTTTCATAGAGGCTGCATCAAGAGTAAGACCAGTGTGTAATGTATGTAAGAGACAGCAAGGATCACTACCATAAATACCTTAAATACCTGCCCTCTGGAGAATGTCTGAGAATTGCCTTCTGACTTGCTCTGAGCTCTATGCACTTTTTATTATAATTCACATCAACAAATTTGTCCACTCCTGGCGCTCCTCTAGATGTAATCCAGACACTGTTCTTACATGACACCCACCTGGAGGTTATACTAGGCTGCTTATAGGAGATCCTGTAGGTGAGAAAACTGACTCAATCACACTTACAGAATATTCAGTTAAAGCCAATAAAATCCAGATGATAGTGCATATGGTTAAGTGGGCTCATGTCTATTTTAAATCAAGTCAAAAAGCATGTAGGGGTTGGTATTTAATGAAGAGAAAGTAAGGGATATTTTTTAATTAAGATCAGATAAATAGTATTTATCCAGTCACAGATCTGGTCTTGATATAAATTCCTAGACTTTGAGGTCGGTCTCAAGACCAGTCACAAGTGCAAACAACTTTGAGGTAACCTGGTTCATAACTGATCTCCTTCGTCCCACTACTTCAAAATACAAACATGATTGTAAATCAAATGTAAGAGAAAAAGGAATAGCAAAAAACAAATGGCCTGACCAGGAAATCAAATCAGGATTGTTCTGTTTAATACTGACTCCTAAGGTACCCTGAACTAAAGCTTGGAAACAATCCAGCTATTGAAGCACCAGAGTCTGGGGACCACATCCTTCTTCATGTGAAGTGCAAAGACTTATTGAGAAATAGCAACATTATTTTGTGGCCTAACAAAGAAACAAGTTTTGAGCTGTATTGTCTGTGTTCCCCCTGAGTATCACAGATGCAACAGCTGTGATAGCACAAGTCTATAAAATGAATTAAGGCTGCTCAAAAAAACTTCTAACAACTAAAAAGTGCATTTGGTAAACTGTGACATAATAGATACACATTTTTCTACCAGTTTTACATACTGCAATTTATTTATTCATTTTTCACAGTTACTTAATAATAACAGATTAGATTTATGTAGTGCTTTCAAGGCTCTCGAACCAACTTACAGTCCATTATCCATTCCACAGTCACACACTGGTGGTGGAGATGAGGCAGCCATATTGCGCCTACGGCCTTTCTGACCTCCAAACATACTCAAACATGTGGGTTAAGTGGTTAAGTGTCTTGCCCAAGGACACAACAACAATTCTGGGGAGGAGTGTAATCGAACTTCCAACTGTCCGGTTATGCCACCTGAGCCACTGCGCCACCACTGTCAACTTTACAGTGTAATAATAATAACATATATTACTTATATATGTATATTTATAGCTTTCAAGATACCCAAAGATGCTTTATATATCCATTATTCATTCACTCCACAGTCACATACTGGTGGTGGTAAGCTACATCTGTAACCACATGGCGTGGTCACATTCCAAGTCTGGCCAAAACTACTTTCCTTTATATAAGTGTTGATATTTTTTTGCATTTAAAAATAGCATACCCAGCCCTTTTTTATGTTAGCACATGTCAAAGCAGTGTATATCATCATCACAAGTCTACCCAATCAGCTGCTGCTCTGGTGTGTAATAATGATTGTAAGGCAAAAGGGAGCACTTTAAACAGCAACAATGTCACTCTTATTTTTTGGAGTTACTCAATCATATAACAATAAGTATCCTACCCAGCGGCATGGAACTCTGACTTTTATAACATTGAAACCTTGTGGCAGAAAAAGCCAATTTTGTGTCTCACATCCATGAATGCTCAATGGGGTGAAAATCACTTTAACTTTTGATTTTGGGCATATTAAAGCAGCAAATAAAACTGCATTACTCTATAGGAGAGCTTTGAAGATTAAAGTTAACTGTCGTCTCATTTGACATTACAGTAGGTACTTTCATGCTTGGAGACAGCATAATTTATTTTCATCAGGATCTGTCAGCAGCGTTTGCAGGCGAGGTGCAGCCTCTGTTTGTCACGGCTTTGACTTGCTGAGCGCTTCATCGGAACATACAAGTTTTTAAAGGGGGACAAGCCCTCTGACTTTGAAGGATTGCTTGGGCAATATTAGTCAGCGAGCATGTATCCCCCCCTAAGCTGCGGTGGAACTGATCGAGGTTGACCAAATAATCTGCCAATTCCCTCCCAAGAAATGCAGAGGCGACAAAAAAAAAATGTTTAAGTCTCTCAAGTCCTCATCCCCAAGAGCTGGTTCAGCACTTGTGTCACAAACTACTGTTAAGTGCACAGCATTTGAACTTTCGAGAAGGTGGAGAAAGCACTGGCGACTTCATAGCGTCACTTTTAATTCATGTTTAATCACACAGTTGGGATCATGGTGCAAGGTGCTTAAGAAAAATGTCACTGCATTGATTATTGTTGGACTTAACTGTCTTGACGTTAAGTTAAACTTTCTGCTTGCTGTACAATGAGTCACTGCTGTTTGTAGATTGTGTCATGGGCTGGCCTTCAAACTCCAAACGCTCTCTTATTCATGCCTCTTCATAAAGGTTTTTAAACCCCATAAGAGCTGGGAGACTGTGTCAGTGTTTTTATGTTGTTGTTTTTTTTTCTCTTCTGCTTACTTTTTTCAGCAACTATACTCAATATGGTTTATGAAGTTGAGGTCTCTCTGGGTCACTTGAGAGCAGGACATGAAAGCCAAGCACTCGGCCTGCACTTCACAAACAAGCTGTCCCTACTTCAAACGGGTGGCAAAGCTGCCCCATTTCTTCTCCTTTCACGTCCAATAGCCAACACGGCTAATGGCCGCCGGCTCTCCTCCACCCCTCCCCCCTAACTCCACCTGGCAACACAGTATGCTCTCAGCTGCAGCCAAAGGTAATGAGAACCATGACTGGACCTAGTGCTCTGCAAACTGAAATAAATGTAATTGTAACACCTCTAATAAAGAATAGTAGCTTTAAGCTATTCAAAGTTATGGATCAGTTTCTAGGTTCTTCACAGATGATAATATTTTTGTTTCAGTGCAACTAATAAATAGTCTATTATTAGTTAGTAAATGCAATTTCAAGTAATATTGCAAAAATGAATAAAACAAAACATCCTCTGTAACACCTTTAATCAATGTACAAATTGTTGATTTGTCAAATATCAAAAAACTTTCACACTTTCCCAACAAAAATAAATAATTGCTTTATGATGTATGAAAATTCCCACTTACTTGTTACTAATTTGGCTGCACTCTATATTGTGGAATAATAATGTTGAAAATCCTTCTTTTACTTTCATCCTTCCTCACATTACATCAAACACTCACATTTACATTTACATTTCTCTGTGCCTGTCTACAATCCCAATCATCTAATCTGCCCTTTCCCCAAAGAAGTAGTGCCGGACCCATCCCCTTCTATCCCCCCACGTTGTGCCACCAATCTGACTGGAAGAGCAGCAAGTGCAGCCGGGCAGCCTTCCAGGAGCCTCTCTAACACAGCTGAATATTCATCTTCATTAAGGGTATCACCACCCCCGCTCAGTCCGGGCCCTGCTCCCTTTAACAAGGAGCAAGTGATCCAAAAGGACAGGGGGGTCACACTCAAAGGCCTAGGTGGGAGGTGAAGATGAGCTGCTTTATCTTCTTCATTTTTTTCTTTTTTTTCCTTTTGTGCCATAGTTGTGTGGGCAGGTTGCCCTTGTCAACATGTTTTTAGTTCTTTCCTTTGTGGTGTTTGTTTTGACATAGCAGGGATGGAACCAGGGCAATATGTCTGGAAATAGTCTCAGACCTGTTGAGCTCCAGCTATTTGCTTCTTGAGACATTCTTTTGTCTAATTAATTTATAGATACATTATGCATGCTATTATCTACTGTTAAATTGTTGCCTTGTTAGATCTTTGACTGGAGATAACCTAAAAAAAAAATCATATGGTTGAACAAAAAGTAGGTTTGATCCCTAGACTATATGAGCAAAAATACTTTTGCTAAACATGCCTTTCATTTCATCTTTTATTCTACCTTATCATTTGGACTTACATTCCTACCACAATGTCTTAGTTAAGATGCCATTTTCAGACTGTGACTGTACAGCAAACCTATAAATACACAAAGAATGAGGCTGGCTTTCGTCTTGATTCCTCTTTGCTGATCATGACCACTAAAAACAATTTTTTTCACCTGTTTGAATATGGTGTTAAATGCTGTAGTATATTGTTGAACCAAATGGAACACATCAGTCAAAACTATGTCCAACAGTGTATAATCACATCAAAGTTACCCAGTGGAAAGAGCCATTTTATTTCCCTTACTTCTTGTTCCAACAGCTGTTCAGAGAAAACAAATAAGCACTGCTGGAGAGAAGCACAGAATTGTGTTTTTTACAAACACATATTCTTTGTGAAGGTTTAGGACATTTATAAATTTTCAATGTGAAATCACACCACACACTAAAAAGGACGGATGAGGTGTGGAAGGTTTGCCACAAGATCTCACCAAAAGGTACGAACCCCACATTTAACAGAGTTTTTTTTTATATATATATATATATATATATATATATATATATATATATATATATATATATATATATATATATATATATATACACACACAATAAAATAGATTACACTTAAGCAGCAACATTAGATAAAGTCATAAGTTCTATAAAGAAGTGATTTATTTGAAGCAGAACAAAGGACAATTTAGAAGAAAGCTTTATGGCTTGTATTGCAGTTACAGATGGAGATAATAGGAAATAAATTTTAGACCTGATATTGTTTCCATTTTAAGTCTCACTCAGTCACAGGAGAACTGTATGATTAAAAAATGTTAATCTAACCTGACTAAATATCACAGTTTGAGATTGCTTCTCTAATATGTGCCATGTTTACAGACAGTGTGACAATTGTAGGGTATTAGGCTGTAATAATAAAATGGGGCACCAACTTTTATCAACATAATCGAGTAATAACTTAACGGGTAATATTTAGTTTATCTGAAGGGAGACCTTTCCTGATGTGTAAGAACTCGGTGAAAGACTCTCTCTCAGACCAACCTTACAAAGACATAAGATTAGATATGGTTTATTGATTTTATTAGGGTGATTAATAAGGAATAATTACTGGGCAATAATGAAGAAAAACAAATAAATGACGAATAGATTGAGAATTGATGGAATAATGGTATATGTCTATACTAATAAAAACAAAAATAGGGTACTATGAGAATGGTAGAATTAACAATAAAGTGTACCAGAACTGTGAGAGACGCCAACTCTTATGCCATGTGTGGGTTTACTTTGTTGGTAGCAGGGACATGATGGCCAGGATTCCTTGAAAGGAACGTAACTCAGAGAGGTGCTCAAGGCAGCGTAATGTTCAGATCCGTGGCTTGAATCAGTTCGAGTTTGTTACATTTTTAAAGGGAAGCTCCAGGTAGGTTTCCACCAGAGGCGATGGCTTGGAGAGGGATAGCAGCGTCTAGTAGACCCTTTCAAACACTGGCTTCATACTTTTACTCAGTCAAAGCAAATAAATCCCAAATTTGTTTTTAATCAAACAATTTCAGAGCCTGGGAGGAACTGAGAAGTAGTATGCTAATGGTAACATAGAATTAAAAATAGCAAACCATTAATAGTGCATTAAAGCGGCCGATTTGTCAGGCTTGAAGCAACAGATTCGGCACGTTCAAAAATTGAAAGACGTAAAATAACTATGGATGGGGCCACAAAAAAGGACTCTTTCGTTTATTTTGGCCGACCCATCCCTATCTTTTGGTTCTCCTTCAATTTTTTGTTTTGTGTTGCCTTACACTTTGAATTGATGTTATGGATTCTTTAGTTTAGCGGGGGTCATAACGGGTGAGTAACACTATTCAGGTAGATTCTTTTGGCTAATATATGCAAATGGCCTTAACCTAACCTTAAGTGTCCCATTGTTTCACAATATGAGCAATCAAAAATTAGACAGATACAGAAGCAAAGACAAAATTAAACATTAGAACATAACAAACAATAAACCTGGGTTTGTAGTGGCATCATCATGGTAGGCAATGCTACATCAATTAGCTTATTTACTGAACTGAAATAAAGCACAAAGAAGAGTCTGTTAGGATCCTGGGGAAAAACCTGCTGGAGTCAGTGTAATTACTTAAAAATGTTCATTTTGTTCTTCACATGAGAGGAATTATGACTTAGTCAAAATTTGTCAGAATTTCTTGTTTAAAATGTCAGCTGTAGGTGTCAATAAAGGCTGAGAAATCTGTTGAAGGTCTCAAACTTTTCCTGTCTATGGCCCTGTCCCAATACCCACACTGCGCCCTGCGGTCTTCCACAAAGGGTGTACTTGGTGGAAGTGCACTTTCATTTAAGTGTGCAGGGAACCAAGTGTGCAGAATTAGCAGAATTGGAAAGGCAATATTTACGTCATCAACATGCGTCTGTACGTAATAATTGCGACGGCAAAATGCTGGCACCGATTAAGCTTTATTTTAATATCGTCATTGAAAATTATGATAAATCCACACCATATAATTATTTCCCGAAAGAAAAAGCAGAGAAACCAAAGAAAACTTCTAAACCAAACTCTAACCGTCAAACGTTTTTTGACCTTCTTAAATTTTGAATGAAATTAGACATATTTAGTACTTAGAAAAACTTTACACTTGAAAATACATTTTTTCAGCCTTTTGCTGCCTTTTGCAGCATTTAATCAAGCTCGTTCTCTGCCTTTTTGGTTGATATGGCTCAAACACAGAGTAATTGTGGGTAATACCCTAAAGCAAAGTCCGGTACTATGCACCCCAACCTATAGTGTGCATCAAGGGCACAAAAGTGGCGGGGCGTCGAGCCACTCTGGAGAATTGGGACACCCTACGCACTCACACCCATCAGCGAGAACGCACAACTGAGGGACACAAGGACGTAAGTGCGGGTGTTGGGACAGTGCCTTTGAATCTGAAACAAGGCCATAAACTTGTGTAAACAGAGTTCTCTTTAGTTTTATGGGTTTGTCCTGTGAGAAGTGGGATGGTAGTTACATCAGTTAATCAACATAATCCAGTTAATTGTTGACCTCCTCCTCCCCTTTAAGTTGAAGGATTGTTTATATCTGGGAAAAGCACAAGGTCGGATATCCTTACTACACAGTAACCAAGGTGATTGTGTTTTTGATTTCTTTCAGACTGGGATGATCAGCTTAGACTTGTAACCCAGCTTTTTCTTTAAAAAGTCCCAAGATGCATGTTACACTTCAAGATTATGATCAGATGTCACGAGGTTAAAATGCTACATCGCAATGCTGCGAAACAGTCCTACAGTATGATCCCAGTTTTTAAAAATATATTGAGACATGCACAGTGTGGCATCAACATGAAGAATATGTCTTTTATCAATACTAGATCTCTCAGGGCCAAGACATTAGCAAACACAGTGCTCAATGCAGCTTTCCCAGAGTCAGAGCCTTTCCTCAGCCGTTGCAGTATGTGTATATACTGTATGTTACTGCTTTGTCAGGACCAATGGAGACAACTGCGAACACAAGGCTTCAGACCCAAGACATTTTCTGCCAATTACATCATTTATTCCTCCCAGTTTAGATGATGAGAGATTTGCTTTTTTGTCGGCAGTTGTTCCCTGATGCCTGTCAGAGCCTGTACTCTGTGCCTAAAGCAGCAAAGCACTAAAATATACATTACAGCTTTGTTTAGGATTTGTTTTACTTCGCTACAATTAGGCTTATGATGTGACTTGTGGCAATGTTTTATTGATACATGAGCCAGTCCTGATTGCACTCACTGCTGGAGAAAATGCATCTAAATTAGATCAAGTGCAACTGGGATTTGCAGCTAATGTTTTGTATATGCTAAAGGTTATCACATATAGTGAAGATAACATTATTTTGTCCTTTTGGAATAAGCCATCACTAGCTGCACAAATCATGAGATGTAAAGGAATAAGAACTAGGTTAGAATGGCTGCAGGTATCGAGATGCACTTCTTTGAGTGTCGAATTCTTTGAAGACCACTGGAATATTTATGCCTTTTACAATCACTTACCAAAATAGATGAGCATTTGTTGTGGCCAATTTTCTTCCAACTAAGACTTTGCCTCCTCAAAGAGAATTTTCTCATCCTCGGTGCTCAGCCCTTTCTATAAAAGTGTGATAGAAATTGTCTGTGACAACCGCCACTCAAATTGAGCGGCCCATGACGACAAGAGAGCCAAGGACAGGCTTAATACTATTTATAAATCTCTGAAATGGCAGGGTTTGCAGGAAAGTGTGAAGGAATAAGGGATGGAGGCTAGGAGGGTGTATGTGTTCTTTTATCGCCCCAAAGCTTCTTATGACCTTAGTGTTCCTTCTGTCTAAACATAGCCCCACTCTAAATACAATGGAGCCTTCCATTCCAGTGCATCTTCTAAACAAGCATTTTAATCGCTGTCACGCTACAAGACTTAGCTAAAGTTTTCAAACAAAAACATTTATTTTGTCCCTTCTTTACTCCTTTCACTTTATATATAGGAAACACAAAGGTTCTTTCTTTTGATTAATTTTCCAAATGAAATATTCCTAATCCCAAAAATAGTTTTCTCCAGTGCACCATAATTTCAACTCTTGACTCTAAGACTCCTTACTTTTCCAAGACCACAGCAAGTGTTCGGTTCTACAACATCCACTTCTCAGAAGTCCCTAAGGATTAGCCAGATTATTGAATCACGGCTTTAGATAATACCATCAGTTACAGTTTACTTCTGAGAACAGATGCAAAAAGGGCCAATATGGCAATGCTGTGAAAGTGCTAATGATAGCAGCAGACTTTTCCTCCAAACAAGCAGATGCGGTGAAGTTTGAACAGCTGTCAAACATGATGAGCGTGACACAAGCGCCTGCAGTGGAATCAGTGGGACTCTCCTTATGATATAGCGGCCTACACACCAGCAAAGCATAACAGATGACAAATCGGGCTATCCGTGCAACACCAGGTGTTTCTCTTTGGAAGAAGATTTAGGGTTCAGGGATACTCAAATTTTGTATAAGACTTTCTCAGCTAAAAAAAAAAAACAAAGCATATAGGTAACGTTAATCAAAATGTTACAGTGAAACTCAATTGATAACTGTAGATGTACAGTCTCAAATGTTCAAAAACACAGTCTGCTCTGCTTTAATTTGTATCTGTTTCAGTTGTTTCATGACGTCATTGTCTTCTTCAAGGGTCATTTGGCGCTGAGCAACAAACACATATTTTATTGCTGACCTCTACCCGAGCCCAACTGCGCACAGCTCTGCATTTGTCTCTGAGATTTATGCTTCTGATCTAATACAACAGAGGTGAGTGTAATTTTGTTTGTAGTGCTCAAAGTGGTAGGAAATTGCATTTTGAAAGACTCAACACCAATTTGTCCCCTGCAGATGATGTCTTGTGTTGTTTGAATGATCTACATAATATCCATAAGGTTTTGTCTAAATTAATTCTGCTGCTGACACACCATCGTTGTTTCCCTCACAGTGGGTCTAAACCGAATGGTAGATGACTGTACATTTGAAATGGGTCACAACAAATTCCCAATGTATGAGAGAGCAAGAAAGGTTGCTCTGAGTTTGTCAAAACAACTCACTAAATAAACCCTACAGCTCATTCACCAGATGACAAGCGTCTGTGTAACATTGTTGTTCTACAAATTATAAATATGACACAGACATGTAAGCATTTTAAGTATTAACAGGTTTTAGAAATGCAACAAGGTCTTGTAAATAGATGGATGAACTATAAACATGTATTTGACAAATCAAGAGTCTAGACAAAATAAGCAATTGTTTTCAGATCATGAATGTCAGTCTCCTTTCCATCTATCCCCACTTCACCCGCTGCCACTGCTGTCCCCGTTCCATTCAGCCAAAATTACAAGATTAATGACAAGGTGGATTTGGGTTCACAGTAATTAATTGCATCTCATTTTCTTCCTCAACAGATGAAACAATCACCAGTGAGCAGTGACTCTTGCCAACACGGGTGCATATGTGCAGCAGACCCTATATGCCTGAATAGGGTTTTAAAATACAGTGGAGGACTCACAATACAACATTAAATAATAAAGTCTATGTCCAATTACTCCACAGGAAGCATTTACTTATACTTTACATGTTCCAAGATTTAAAGCTCGACTATTTAAATGTGATTAATGTGTGTTTAGCTTAGAACCTAGAATGCAATCCTTCATTTCTTCTCATTGTTCAATTCTAAATTGTGTTTGTCCATTGTGGCTCTTAGGCAGTTTATTTGTTCAGTTATGTTTGTACTGACCCCTGTTTTGTGATTATCCCATTGCATTTGGAGGCACTTTAAGCTGTGCCCATTAGCACTGCCCCCTGGAAATTCACCACAACTCTATGGGGACCAGACTAATTCTTTGTGTAGAATAGAAAAAGTATTAGGATGGCTGGCTAGGCTACATTGCACATGTGTTTTAAAAAGCCTGTGATACTGAGACAGAGCCATAAATAATAACCGCACTGATGGACTGGGTTTTAGGAGCTTTCTGCCACCGCAACCTTAGCTTATAAAAACAGCTTGAAAAAAAACATTTTGTCTGACTGGAGCACAATGTAATTCAATATTATTCAGTGTTAAGTGATCAGAAAAGTGAGTGTCTTGTTATCATTTTGTCATTTTAATTCTTTTAAAAGTAAAATGTGAAAATGAGAAATCTTTACAGATGCATGTAAACATATCTTTAGGTTAATCATTCATTGATTATTTACATGCCCTATAAATAAGGTCAATCTCTAAACTCTTTTATTGTGGTTTGACTTATTGTACCCATTATTAACTAAAACTTAACACTCAGTTGCAATTTCCCAGAGAGCTGTTGGAGCGTTACAGTCCCTAAAACAACCCTAAATCTCCTCACACACAGAGACTCTTCTAATCTGAGCACTACTCGCTCTGCAGTGGAGAAAAGCAAGGATCCTCTGAGCCATTTTGAGTTTCCAGTGATGGATATTGGCAAACAGCTTGCCTCTGTGAGTAAGGATAACCTTCCATTTGATCAATCCTACCCCCGTCTCTAAGACTATACCCCCCAATAAATCAATAGCCTAGATGTGTTTGTCCTGCTACTCTGCGTTCTCCTCCAGCCCTTTTCCATATGCTCCCTTCCTGAGGAACCTTTTTCTCCTCTTGCTACCCTCCACATGTCTTCTTTGATTCCCAGGGCTCTTTGTTCAGCTCTTACATCTTTTGTATTTATTTATTTATTTTATTTTTTTTTAGCTTGTTTGTTCAATGTGATCTAAAAACTGTTGCACATTGTGCAGCCTAGTAATTTGTCATGATACAGTATTTGCCAGTGTTTGTCATTAAACAGCAATTCACCCTTGGCTGTCTGTTCGGGGTAAATTTTTTTGGGAGAACAAAGGAAAGTTTTAGTATGCAGCACACAGGGAGAACCCTTCTTGGACTGTGAAAGCTGCAAGATATGGAAACACAGAGGGAATTTGATTGAGAAGTGGCACATTTATCATCAAACAATGAAGTAAAGCTATGAACAATAACAAACTTAGAGTACAAGCATTATAATTTCCCATTTAGATTATTCCAGCACAGAGAGAAAACACATTTTTGCTTTTAATTTCATGTTAGAACAGAGTCATTATTTTGTAATACTCATAGGAACATGACTGTGGAAGCTGCAATTAAATTTCCTGAACAAAATACTTTTGGTGCGGCTGTACAGTCCCTGAAGAATTGCCGGTCGCATTGTCTTGTTCTCTAGATTTAGTGGAAAGGGCTGTTTTCTAATGACTTCAAATAATCTCACAGAGTGTCAGCCACATATACCAATTATTAATTAGAAACTGAAATCCCACTGAGATTATGTCTTGGTAGCGTAAAAAATAGAATTAGGTAGTACTGTATTTGGCAAGCTCCAAGCTTTCTTCAAATACGGGTGTACGGCCAAGAGCTCATGAGATATGTAAAGAAAGATGAATCACAACACGTTTGGTAAGATTATACGTTGCCCGCCTGCTGTTTAGCCTCCTGTTGAAATGTTTCTGTGTGTGTATGTGTCATGTGGTTCTTAAACTTGGGTATAGGTGGCTCCTCTCATTGTTGGTGTGCATGAGTCTCTGAGATTATTCTTTAAGGAAAAAAAAATATAAAATGTATATCTATTATTGTTATTAGATTTACAATATTGCACTCTATTGCACTTACTGTTTGGGCCTTAAAAAGATTGCTCCAATTGTGACTTAAAAATACAGTTTTTTAAGATGGGAAAGAGGAAATGTTGTCACTTGGAAGTAGAGATAAAATTGAAGGGATGGACTAAAATATGTTGTTTATTTTACTGCCATAAAGATGATAAAGATGGGACTTGGAAAGCCAAATATTTTCTGGGGTAGAACTTGGTAAAAAAAGTTTGAGAACTATTGATGTAGTCAGTACAACAAACTGGGTCAAAACACTTTAAAATAAACCGATAAACTCACAAGGTTCCTGAGAAACAATGAAACAGAAGGGATTATCATAAGTGGAAAATTGATTCTGGAAGCCATGATGGTTCCAAAGTTAGCCATTGTAGCTAGTGATACTAATGGCCAGTTAGCCATAGCTGAAGATGATAAAGCAGTTGTGCAAACACTGTATTCACAAGGTTTTACATAATGTATCTATTATGGTTGGCTTTCAAACCTATTGCAAAACAATTTTCTGAAGCTGGACTGAATGTTCTTGCAGTAATTATGCTCTGATTTTTAATTCCTCCTCATTTTCTAATCAGTGTTCTGTTAAGTGTGTGGAGTATGTCACTAAAAAGGCCAGTTTGAAATATTTGTTTTGTCTTGGGGATGTTAGGGGTCCTTTCTAAAGGCAAATCTGGACAACCAAGATGTCAGTATCCTCACAGAGTGCTATTAAAGATAAAGTGTCATTTTCGAAAAGACTCAATCCATTCATTACAACCTTGACTGTCTATTGATGTCTATCACCATCTAATCATAGAAGTTTCCGGAGGTAGTCGCCATAATCTGAAACACCTCCCGTACATTACATTAGATTAATGTTAAATTACCTCCTTTTACTGCTTTCTATCTATTGCTACAACTGTCATTCAGGCTGATGGACACAAACGGACGTTGGATTTGTTAAATAGCAATAGTGAGCACACATGGTTATGCGAGTTTTTCAGTGTGCATGCATGTTTCAGTCAGTGGGATTCATTGAACAAAACTCAACCCTTTACTCAAATCAATGTCTTTAAATAGCTTTGCCAATTTCATTCTACAAGCACTGCCTTGTGATCAACGTCTAAAGATAGATTCTTGACTTGATTAGCTGTAACATGTACTATTGCCTGACCCCATCTATCAAATATTTAATGACACGAGAATATATATTGTGTAGTTTAATTTTTCTACGCTGCTTTGTGGAATATAGCTGTTCAATGACAGCTTGTTAAAGTAAAAGTGTAACTTTGAGCAAAACTGTGTAGTTTCTATATTTATACTCTTTGGAGAGCTGGCACTTTCACTTTAGGTTTAAACACTTTGATGGTACATATGAGGATACAAAGCACGTCACCTTCACGGGTGAAACTTCAATAGCACAGAGAAAAAAACAAGAATAGAAGGTAAAGTTAAGAATGTGAATTGTCAGAAGTCAATAGGTATTAAAGGAAATTGTTTTTTCTGTGAGATCTGTTGTACTCACACAGTGCACTAAGATGTGAGTGTATAGACAGTCAACCCTGTCATGTAATATAGCATGCACAAACACTAAACCACCAAAGATATTTATGATCATTGCAAGGCCATTAAATAATTGAATGTTCCCATAGCAACAAATATGCATTTTGTCACCTCAAAAAAATGTAGTGCTTGTGTGTAATGTGTTGCTTGTTGTACAGAAGCAGCAAACGTAGTGCAAGGAATGTATGTCATTGTCAACATAAATGTTATGAAGGTTAGTGGTCTCAGACCTGGTATTGGTGAGTATCTATCTATCATCTATCTATCTATCTATCTATCTATCTATCTATCTATCTATCTATCTATCTATCTATCTATCTATCTATCTATCTATCTATCTATCTATCTATCTATCTATCTATCTATCTATCTATCTATCTATCTATCTATCTATCTATCTATCTATCTATCTATCTATCTATCTATCTATCTATCTATCTATCTATCTATCTATCTATCTATCTATCTATCTATCTATCTATCTATCTATCTATCTATCTATCTATCTATCTATCTATCTATCTATCTATCTATCTATCTATCTATCTATCTATATACTCGTTTTTCAAAACTCTTACACCTTTTTTCTGTATAGTCAATAGGATGTCCAAATAATGTGTAATTATTGTTACAATGCCTTTAGAAGCTTAAAAAAAATGCACACTGTAATAAATCAATGTGTAACACTGCCAAAAGCCTATAAGCCTGCATGATCTTTGGGGGTCTGGACCAATTCCACTTACATATTAAAAATAAATAAATTATTGAATGGTTTTTAAATAAACAAAATAAAATTTAAATGAAATCCATTTGGGTAACAAATATTAGCAGCATCTTCAAATTAGACTTCTGTTGTATTGGTTGGATGTTTTTTTTTTAATTCTTCACTATTTTTAATGGATATTACAACTAGGATCCTTTACACAATATAATATCTACTGGATCTACGAGGAAGGAGAGTCTGTGATGTTGGTCTGGCTCCAGGGATATAACGACGCACATAGAGAGGCTGAAGATCTGGGAAGCAAAGGAAGCTGACGTGGTTTCTGTCAAAGATTTGAATAGGAAATGTAAAATCTCTGACAAGAGGAACTGGAAGCTCTTGTGAGTCCTGGTTAAACAATTACATTCTGGACTTATCTGTGGACTTAAATGGACACTGATCAGAGCAGATAGAGATGCCTGAAGTGGGAGGAGCCGTGTATGTATATGTCCGATTATGCCATCTGAAAACTATATTTTTACTATGGAGTAAAAGCCCGGATGTAACTGGCATTTTAATTCCCTGTCATGACAATATCTGTGAATAGGGGACAAATGGGCGGAGGTTGTCCAATACAGTCATTGACTGAAATTCACTTCTCTACAATCATTAAGAATTTAAATAAATATGGAAATTCTTGAAACTATGCTTTTGTCCAAAAATAACCTTGTTCAACTGTTGCTGATTAATGTTTGAGGTAACTCCACACCTGCTGATCGATTGTCTTCAGTTGAGTTGAATAAAAGAGGCTCACTCATTGGGTTATATTGTGATTTTAGCAAAGTTTAGACAGGGGTTATACAGGCTTAATTTGTCTTCATCCAAATGAAAGCTGATCTTACTATTTTCCTTCAGTGCAATTAAAGAGGCTTGACAGTTACTCATGATGTTCTCGAGTTGTGTTGCAGCCGCGGCTCAACCTTGGATACTTATTTGTCCCTTCAAATTCTGCACATCCTGTTACATGCGTTTCCTAATGAAGCTGGAATGGAATTACTGTTGTTACATCAGCGGGGGTCTGAGGACTGTCCTGCATAATTGGGAGGTAAGTGGAATAGATATGTGAAAGTGAATAAATAAGCCCAATGTAATTAATGAGGACCAATGATTGGACCGGTGATAATTAAATCTGCCGTGTTTTTCAATTTGCATGATTAAGATGTTAGTTAACGGTATGTTGTACCCAGACGTTACAGGTTGTTCATTCTGAAAATGTCAACATATCAGAATTCTCAACACTACACTTAATTATCTTAGGAGCTTTAAAACTATCAGCTAAATCAATTAACTTTAATCTGCAAGCAATTAAAGTGTGACTTTTAGGAATGCTAATGTGCCACCAGCCTGTTCTTATATCTCAGCATGCATTACACACTGAGAAATAAAGGTTAGGCGATATAAAAATGTGGGCGACTGATTGAGATCGAGGAGAGTTTAGATGTAACAGACCTGAATTTTACCCTTGTCCTGTCTTAGGGTCAAATATTGATACTAACACAGTATTTAAGTGCTCAAAAGAAATAATACAGCAACTTTTGAACCACAAAATTGGACAGTAAAAAAGAAATTACCTTTTATTAAAATTATGTCAAATCTATAGATGTATTTTCTTTTTTTAATTTATTATCTTCATGATTCTATAAAAGGCAATTTTCACTTGTGATGGGGGATTTTCTTGCATCTCGTACAAAGATAGGTAGTTCTGTAGTTCTGCAGGAGAAGTTTATTATGGAACCTGGAGTTCTGTAAATTTGTTGTATGGGATCTTCTTCAGTAACATAGCACAAGTTTAATGATAAATATATATTTTTTTGGTATATATGTTTTATGTTAAATCAGGGCCATGTATCACAAAGCCAGTTGAACTTTTCCTACATCTCCAGGAGAAGTCAGACAAAACCTAACAGACGTGATCTGGATCAGCGGTATCACAAAGTTTCTCTGTGGAGGTTTGAGTGCATTCATGTGAAACAGGTGGCGTTTAGCATTTAATCTGTGGATCTAAATATAATATAGACTTAGCCTTTACTGTTTTTCTAGTAAGAATACTGTATAATGCCAGTGATACTTTCAATAATTTGCATTGCTTATGCTGCTTTTTTTCCCTCCACCACACCAGCAGCTTATTTCTTTCTGATTGGTCAGAGAATATCCCAACTTAACCTGCTCCAGAGCTATTCAAAATAATGTGCAATGAGACTCTCCCTTGGTAACCCACTAATCTAGCTTTGTAGTACAGGGCCCAGACCACCAGGAGATACTAAACAATATGCCAGTATCAGTAAACATTACTTTAAATAAACATCACAGAGCACAATGATGAAAACTGAAGGCTGCCATTGTTGCAGTGGTTCAGTGGTTGAGTGGTCGTCCTCTAACTGGAAGGTTGGCGGTTTGGTTCCCGCTCTACCCATAGTTCATACAGTAGATGTTCACTCAGGCAAGACACTTGTGACAGCACTGGTGTGAGAATGTTAGGACAACTGCTGTAAATTTGCCTAATGATAATTTTACGTTCATGTGGCTGTGTCTCGTGTATGTTCATTAACATGCACTGCCCCAATCAAATAAATCAATTAATAATACTGTTTTTGTTCTTTACATTAAAAAACAATGAGCATGCAGAAACAGAGCTGAAATGTTTAAAAGCCCTTGGTGGAAGATGACAACATGTACAACTGTGTTTTCAATGATTGAATATTGTTTGTGTGTGTGCAGGAGACAAAGATGCAAAGAAAAAGTTATGTTGTCAGAAATACCCAGCTCAGTGTGGACTGTTGGCCTCTAAAAACCAGGGAGGGGTTATCCACAAATAGACAAGGTATTAATTAGTGTAGACAGGACTTAACTTAATTAATATGGAGATTCACAAAACACACTAAATATACACAAATATAAGCTACAGAAAAGGGACAGACTACTGAAACAAAGCATGCTAAAAGGTTAACAAAAAGCAGTAAAATGAATAAATTTCTAACAAATGTGTATTTCCACTGATTATATGTAATCTTTGTTAGTTTGATTTCTGCTTTTTAAAGTAGGTCAGGGCTAATTTGCATATTTTGACATTTAAACAATCCAAAGTAGTAAAAAAAAAACTTCAAATGAAATCAGCCACATTCATTTTTTGAAGTAGCTGAATGGAAAGGAATGAGCTTTGCTACTCAATTATACTGCTCATATTACACTGTCAAATGAAGAGGGCAGCACTTGACAATGAAGAACAATGAGTATTTCCAAGGCTTTCATGTCCAGCTGCACACCCTTTGAGTCAAGTGCTTTAACTGATATGCAATTTTGCTTTGTATTATTGACAGCATTAGTGGGAAAGGTGAAGAGTGGGGAAGGAGAAGGAAGGACACACTGTCTCAATCCCAAACACTGAAACAGCATTGTAACTCACTCAAATTGTCAGTGTAACCTTTTCTTTTGCCCTAATGATTGTGGCAGCAGCCCAGACATTAGTAAGACATGTTTCTGACTGCACGGAAAATTCAGCGGTTTCAATCTCTTGATCTCTGGGGAAATCCTGGGAGGAGGACGTGAATGGGCAGCAGTCCCAGTGGTCCCACTTGCTTTAAAGCTGCAGTGTGGCATTTTCTGAACAGCAAAATAGGACAGAAGGATATATCACACGCATCCAGTGTGAACCCGAGCCCTGTACCAACACGCTTTGTGCTTATAAGACAATAGACAACACATGGGGGAATTTGTAAAGCTTTGGTAAAAATGATGCAAAATGTGCAACTCAAAATGTTGTTTTTCTAGGCTTATGCTCAAACACAGTGTCTGTAAAGGAGCAAGGGGGGGTGCAAGAAGAAGAAATGTCATGGCGTCACTTCCCTCTCTAACTGGAAAATGCAGTATTTTGATGCATTACGATGTGTAAGTGTCATACGAGGCATTGGAAGCCAATTGTAGCTGTCAACATGATGCAAGGAGTTTTATACTATGAGGTGGAGGAGAATGACAGAGATGAATGACAGCTAAATGAAAAAGAAGGAATATCAGGTGGAGACTGTTAACACCTGCGAGTTACCCAAACCAGTCATAGAATCAGATCTCTTGTTCTGCAGCGTACGTTAGACATGAAAAACTGACATTTCTGATGACAAAAGCAACTTCCAAGAGACTGAACTCTACATTTAACTTTCTGACATGTTTTATTTCTCTGTGGTTGAATAGTTATGTATTTTGTGTTGTATAAATAAAGAAAACCTAAAACACACAAGACATTTATGAAATGATGGAAAGCATTCAAAAATAAACCATCACAAGGGCTTCTTTTCCGGCGGTGCTTAGTTTGTCCATTCTGGGCATTTATAGAAATAGGAAGTAAAATAACTTTCTCTGGAAACTATGGAACTTTGAAAGTCTATTTTTGAATGTATACAAATGTACAAAGTTTTATTTTGTGGTGAGTTTTCTTAACATAGTATTGGTTTAGGGGTACACTGTTCAATGACTTACTGCTGAGTCTATAGAAAAATTATGTGAACAGCAGTCTTCACCAACATTAATGAAAAAATGCATATGTATATGCTCTTTTGGACTTTTAATGCATTTGGGATGGACAGCAAACACACACATGGTTACTTTTTGCTTTTACAACTTCTACTCTTCAACTATTCTTGAGGTGTTCTTGAAATAGTACAATAAGTATCCAGTGAACCATCCATTAAAACAAAAAGTGAATCCACACGGGGCATCAGAAAGTGTACCCGAAGAGTCCCAGTGGTGGTGGCTTGTGCAGCATCAGACCTGGAAGTCTGTGTGGTGCACACACTGCAACAGCTCTGTGATTAATACCACTGACAAAGCAGTAACTAATGATCGATTGAGGATGCCTGGATTCTAAAGACCATTTCCCCTTCACTTACTTTGCCTTTTTTCAAAGCCATCTGATATTTTGATCAGCGGCAGGGGCCATGTCAGTGGAATTAATCACTCATTTCAAACTAGAGCCGTCTTATTTGCTCAAAGTTCAAGTGAAAGAAAAGAGTGTCATTATAGCTTTTGCGTTTTAAAAGATAGCATGAATAACATTAACACACTTTTGATGGTGGTAAATAATCTAGTATTAAGTAGATGCCAGGCTTTGAAGTGCATGCTTTTACTGTCAGACGTTCATGCATGTTTGAAAGAAAACGCAGATTAGACTTACCAACAGGTTCTGTCATCATCATGTGCTTTATAACGCTTCGTATTGACTTTAACATTCACAGTGATCTCAGTTAAATGCCCCTTCCCACTCTTGCTTTTTCATAGACTGAACCCTGTGTATGTGTCTGTGTGAATGTCAAAGAAATCCTCATTGCGAATAAGAGAAACATGGCTCAACATTTACAGCTTAATATATTATGCAGCAGCCGCTTTTTTCAAATGATGATTGGAGAATTCCCGTCTGAAATGCAGCTGCAACATCAAAGCGTGAGTGGGAGGGAAATTAAATGGTACAGAAATAAATAATAGTAGACTTGATGTCTTTGCTAATTGGGATCTCTGGCACTTGGGTCAAAAGGCCTCCGATGGCAAAGCCTCAGAGAAAGAGTTGTGTTTTGTTTTCTTTGGAGATGTACAATAACATGTTATGCCCTCCTGTATTGTCTTACTGATTGACCAGCATGTATAGCACTGATTATGTACAGGTTGCTTCCTTTTATTGATGATATGCCTTTGAAAGTGTTCAGCAAAACTTTTTATGAGGTTTTGTGTGTGTGTGTGTGTGTGTGTGTGTGTGTGTGTGTGTGTGTGTGTGTGTGTGTGTGTGTGTGTGTGTGTGTGTGTCAGTGCACAGACGACCATCTCGTGCTGCCCTAAGTCAAGTCAAATCGATTCTTGGTGTAAAGCAAGTTAAGAAACCATCCCAGGTTTTTACAGAAACAGCTAACCACATTATTTACTGTTTAATGTTTTCCATATTTACTTTTCTTATTAACAAAATGCAAAAATTTGGAATTTGCAAGCTTTATAAATTCAGTAATGTCAGTAATTTAACCTTTGGGATGTTCTGGTTCAACATATTTGTGTTTTAGATGCATTCTACGGTCCTTAATTATATGTGCAGTGAAAGGGATAGTTCTGGATCTTGTTCTTGGAGTGATAATTTATTCACTACAGTCAAAAATTTGGAAAAGTAGACTGGAGCGGTAAAACGAAGATTAAACCATGTACTGCTGCACTGAAAGTATTTACACAATGAATGCTGCTTAGAAAATGTAAAAAATGTTGGTTTGGATGGCTATTGTGCTTCTGAGTGCTGGGATCTGCGGTTATGTGAGTTTAGGAACAAACTCAAAAGCAGCCATATGATGACAATATTATAAAAATACATTTCCATGCAATAGACACTTGCATCAATATTTTTGGAATTTTTGATGTTCGTTCATTGATTGCTTCTATCTGCTTCTCCGAACTGCTGACAATTACAGACTGTAGAAAATAAGTCACTTATCCCCCTTTCACAAAACACCTGAGTCAGAATATCTATGCAAACAAATGCCCACAACACAAGAAATACAAGCAATACAACAAATATGCACATGGAAATCCAATCAAACAAATGCTGCTCTCCCTTTAGGTCCTTGTCTCTCTCAACCATGTGGTGCTGCCTAGTACCGCCACAAACACTAGAGGGCTCCCTTCCTGGACAACATGTCTGGCAGTCAGTCATACCCAGAGCATACACACGGCAAGAGAAATGCAAAGATGAACTTTTTTTCCCAGCATTATTCAACGTGTCTTAGTGTAAATACAAGTTATCCCTATGGTGAGAATAATAGAATAAATTATAGTGAGAATAGGGCTTCACTTTATATACAATATTTTCTCAGAGCTTTACACAATGACATAAGTTTATAAGTGGCTACGTTTTAGTCGTGATCCTGCACCCACTGTAATATAAGATATCATATAATCAGATCTGAGCAATAAAATGTAATGCACTCCTGAAGGTGGGGTAGTTGTGGCTATTTTGGTCACATTTTGTAATATACCTAGAGTTTGTAGCCATTCTTACAGTCTTAGCTTCAGCGTGCGTGTCCATCTGTTACTTCTTTAACCCTTCTCAAATGACTGCGTGTAAACGAGCAGCGTCGTGTTCACTTACCGTGTGGCCTACTTCATTTGACTAATAAGCCTAAGAGAACTGATGGCCAACTGGTGCGTTAACACAATAAAAAAAAAACATACACAGTAATTGTCTTTTCTTTACATACGCGCACCTATGTGTGTCACGTTCACTGTCTCTAACTATCGTCTGCAATCTGAGACGGCAACCTTTGCGCGTCCATGGCGGCACGCGTTCATTTGCGCGCCTGTTGACCCGGCTCCTCATCAATCCAATGAGCGCAGTGGAGGGGAGGCTCTCTGTTCGCCGCCGCGCGTCTCTCCTCCATCTCCTGCTCACTTTTCCAGTCGGCCAGCGTGCGTGTCGGAGCTCCTAACAGTCACACACTGCCTTCACATAGCGAACCACCGCGGCTCGCCTCTACGCATTGCTAGGATTTCTACTGTCTCCACTTCACATTTCCCTCCAGCGCTTCGAATGAAACGCAGTGGAGTTTTTTCTTACAATATGCAGCAGCGAGCATGGATGCAAGTCTCAATACAGTAAGTATACCTTGTTTTGAGAATATCAAACATGTAACACCATGGTCGGCTTATGGTGGAGTTTTAGGCGCAGATTTTCAGTTTTTTTCTTGCGGCACTATTAGAAGGCAAGTCCAATGCAAGATGTGCAACTTAAGCTCCCGTATTTTTCCACGAGTAGGTTACGACTATTCTGGTCCAAAGATCACAAAGAGGTTTTATTCTCTTATTTTAACTTCGAATGCGTTTTGGTTCCACATGTCTTGATGAATGGAAACATTGTGTCCTCCAAGGCAAAAACTTAGGGTAGATTATAATTCTGCTGCAAAATGGATGAGTCTGGTAAAGCCAGTCTTACTTAACTGATATGTTGGTGTTTTGTCTGTCGTCGGGGCAGCAGAGGCTCTCTCTGAGGACACCTACCTCTCGTACCACGGACAGCTCCTCCGCTGCCTGTCGATCTCTCTTGTTCCGACTACGTCTGGAGCTGTCCGTGGTGCTGAATGCGCCGCTTAGTCACGCATCAGAGTAGTCATTATTAATCGGAACCAAAAAAGGCTTCTATTTTTGTGTAATGCACGTTACTCATAAATGCGCACTGGTTGGTAGTTTTGGGGAAATTGTCCCCTTTTGTCTCCCTCAGACTGCTTTTTAAACACGGCACCAAAACTTCAGAGTTTATGATATTGCAGTCAGTTGCTGCTGCTTAAAGTCCACTGCTAAACACAGAAGATATGAAAAAACTATAAAAAATAAAATAATAAACTTATCATAAAACTTATGTCAACATGCGTCATGCTTTTATAAAATAACCATTTGAAACAGTTTTACTCAAAGGCAATTCTTTGAGTAAAACTCTTCCTTGTGCTACACAAATCAAAAACACCTCATTAAAACACCCTTCAAATCACTATCTCATATTTACAGTTAAGCCCCAAGCCCCCTTTAACTTTTCCCTCCAAACGGTTTCTGTCCATCCTTATCAGAAAGCAGCAGTTCTGCTGTGATATTACATTGTGTTAAAATGATTAAACATGCCTCCAAACACCAGTACAATTATCAGCTGTCCTAATCATCATCATTATTGTGGATTATTGTGGTATCAGTGAGCTACAGCGCTGTTGACATTCTGGGGCTCACCTGCAGCAAGCCTCTATCTGGAGCTGCCATTACTACTGCATGTCTAAGGAATTTAATGGAAAACATCAGCCTGCGAGGACAATTTAGCCGCCTTGCATTGTCACAACATTAATCATAAGAAACATGTATTTCTCAAAATCTTTCCTAGGTAATCCTCCCAAACAACAGATTAAAGCAAGGCAATCTGATGTCGAGCTGGATAGCCTCAGACTACAGCAAAGCAAGCCATTTGTATGGGGTAATATGAAAACAAGATAGGGATTAAAGGGTCACTGGTGTTACAGATACAGCAGATCATTTGTAATAATCAAGTGCAATCTTGACTTTTTTTCTATGATGATTGATGTTGTATTTTTATTGCTTCAAAATCTCATTTTCTTTTTGCTTTGAAATATATTGGCTAGAATTGGGACAAAATATAAAATTGTGTCAATATTGATTGTTTTTATACCCATGGTATTAAAGAGGGACTAAGCTAATGCAATTTGTTGAACTGGTGCTTGTGACATCTGAGGGGTATTTATTTATTGTTCTTCAGTTACACAGATATTGTCTTGAAATGTAATAAATTCCTACCCTGTTCCTGCCTGTCCAGTCTGATTTGTTGAATTGTTTATTTGGCACCACTCTTACCTTCCACCTCTTTTTCCCCACCTCCTGACAACTCTCCCCAGAATTAAAAAGACAACTTACAAAGTCTGATTGCTCCCGTTTCAGGTCTCCCCTTCGGAATAAATCCAAATGGATGCAGAGCTGAGCGCCTCACCCCCTCACCAACTGCTATGGAGACATGCCAAGCCATGCAAGTGACCTTTATCACACCATGAACGCCAGTGCCGCTGTTCAAAGAGGACACAAGTAACCTTTTCTTGTTATCTAAGAAGGAGCTGTTGATCTAAAGAGACAAGAGGAGGAGGGGGGGGTACCAGAGACACAGAGAGCGGTCTCGTTAAACAAACAAACAAACAAACAAAACGCAGCCAGGATGCCAAAACGGTCCGAGGAGATGCTAATGGATCTGTGGATGTCCTTGCTGCTGGTTTGGATTACTTGTGTTTCCTGCGTGTCTATGAGTCCTATCACAGACCAGTCCAAAAGTACACAAACTGGTGGGTCCGCAGCAGTGGCAGCGAGCGGTCTTGGCGAAGGACAAAGATTACTGAGCCGCGCCAAGAGAGGATGGGTTTGGAATCAAATGTTTGTGCTGGAGGAATTTTCTGGACCCGATCCAATTCTAGTTGGCAGGGTGAGTGCTTGTGATTGTCAGCATTATATTAAGCTCGCTTATCATGTGGAAACATTAATTCGGCCATTTGAATGCTCCCACTACTTTTTTTTTCTCTATTTTCTTGGGCAGAGGGAGGGTTTGGGATGTGAAGGAGAGATAGGGGGCAAGAACGAGGCATAAAGACAGGGATTATTCTAAATGTTTTTGGAAATAATTACACTTCAGTCACAAGATGGTTTTAGGATGTGCTGCTTTGTTGGATGTTTATGAAATGCATTATTGAGTTACCCAGCTCAACTTGTTTTTAACAAAGGAAATAATTCCACCAATAACTAATAAGTAATTCCTCATTAATAGCTTAAGCTATAGTTATTGAAACGCATGCATTTATGTGAGACCTTAAGTTTTTTCAACACACCTATAATTAAACTTCTTCTGGAAACAAAGCAACATTGTTTCTCAGTGAATGTCCCACTTTTGAATCTGTTACTGTTCATCTTTTGCAACATTTTGTGTACTGTTTGCACTTACCCTCCTTTGAGATTTATTTCGTTTTAAAGATAAAGCCACAGAAATCTTGTTGTCATATTTTGCCTATAGGAAGAAATAATAACCACAAAATCATTTTTTATTTTGTCCCCTTGAAAACATATTTGAATAAGATCTCTTTGTCCTGGTACATTGAAAACACTCACACACACCTTTTTCCCTCTTTTAAATGGCGTCTTTTAGTTTCTTGCCTAATGAACAGAATTGTGGGCTTTTCCTGCTAAGGGCCACCTGCTCCCAGGCCCTGTGTGGACGTGTCAGGCAGTTTTCAATGGATGAGAGGCTAGTGGCCAGGGCGTCCAAGCAGCTTGTTCACAGCTCATTGCTGGGGCTCACCTGGGGAGAGTCAGCCTGGCAGTCATGCACTCATTCCTCCCCCAAAAAACCATCCACTTTGGCATGGACACCATTAATTTCTGATCTTGTTGGTTAGGTTTCACAAGCAGTGTTGTATTTAATACATGTTGGCTATGTCTTTCTTGTTTATGTCCACTGCTGCATGCCTTAGCAAAGAATTTATGATAAAAAATATTTTAAATTCCAAAATGTTACCACTGAAATGACAATGAGTACATTTTTCAACAAGATAGAAATATATATTTATTTCCTGTCTCTCTTGTTTATTCTTCCATCCCAAGCTTTGTCAAATGGCAGCATCAATAAAACATTCGCCACCATGCGGGATTTGCACCTGTGTTTTCTAAATACCGACGCAACATAAAAATGCTGTTAAGTGATGCATTAATTTTTCAAGTGAGTCAATTAGTCAGCCTCTGCTGGATACGACAGTGGCTGCTCATCAAAAGGCAGAAGTGAAAAAAAAAAAAAAAGGCCATACAGTATCCATACTTAAGCTATATGCAAAAGTTACAATGCAGCTGAGAAATACCTTGAGTCAAAGACATCTGAATAGGTAACAAAGGTGTGTACATTTAAAAAAAACTATAAAGCCCATTCTCGGCTCTGTCTGTGACTACTCTGAGTATGTGCTGTGAGCTTCAGAGCTGACTCTGAAAGATCTTGCGGTTAGTCAGCAGAGGACAACAGCATTTCCGGTCATGAAGGATGCTCTCCCTCTGAAGGCTTTGTTAAAATGCTTGGCAACAAACTTAGCGCTGTAGCAGGTTAGTCATAGGTGTAAAGCGTCATCATCGCTGAAGGATAGTGCGAGGAGTGAATTGGAGGGTTTCTCGTGTTTGAAAAAGAACACTTTGCCTTTTGCAGTGTGATGGAAATTGGTTGCTTTCACAGCAAGGTTAAGTGCTTACGAGTATGCCTGGCAGAGATAAGATAAGTCCAGTCGAGATGTCAGTTGGTTGGTTGAAGATGATATATTCTCTTCATCTTCTATTCTTCCATTTTCTTTTTTTGTGTAGTTCTCATGCCTAATTTAAAAAAAAAGAATGAAAATTGGTGGGAGGTGTGATTCAAATGGGTCACACAGTACACAGTGTATTTTGCACAATTCTCCTCCCCTGTGTGTGAGGCCGCCTGTGTCTGGGATTGTGGGCTGACTATCAAGCAACTCCTGGCCAAGACTGGACTCATTCCATTCTGTAGTTTTGTGTGTTTTTTATAGTTAACTGAAAGTGTTTTGTTTTTATTTGCATGTGATTGTTTTTAAGCATAGTGCTATTAACATAAAGGTCAAAAGAAAAATTAGAAGGACAACGACAAGATGATTTTTTTTTCTTCTTTTTACCGTGTTTTACTGAGCGGCATTTCCATCAGGCAGAGGCAGACATGCAGTACCTGTTAAAGCGAAACAGTGTAGACAGCTGTGAAAGCTTATTGCTTGCCTGCAGTTTCAAATGAACACAAGTTTTGAAGGGGATTTTAGGATTACTCATCATGAGCCAGGAACGCTTCAGAAATAGCCCGACATTAGGACAGGAAATAGGCAAATGGAGTGTGAAGGTAGATAGGCTTGAACATATCCTCATGGACTGAGGATGCAGGTTTGTACGTTGTTGACAATGAGTGGGAGAAAGCACTTGAGCGAGTAAAGACTCTCATGTCGACCAGTAGAGGGTAATGTTAGGAAAAGCAGCTCTTGATTTAGGTTTATGCTAGATTGGAACAGCCGGAGGATTACTCTGCTGTGATTTTCTGTCACAAACTTCTGATGTCATAGCTTTCGTTCTCCGTGACAGACTGTAGCAAACTCAAATTTTAAATTACACCAAGCTCTGACCTTTTCACTGGCCATAACCAGGTGTTTTTGTCTCAACATATTCTTAAGTTATTTGATATGTGCTAATGCCCAAGTGTACCTCTTTTAATCAATTCCATCTATCAAAGAAGTTCACAGAAGTGCCTGAAGTCCATTTGTCTGTGGCCTGTCCAGTCATGTCAATCACATGACTGCTTGAAACAATTAATAATTGGCTAAAATTTTTTGCAAGTTCGTAACTCGACACTGATTGGCCTATTAAGATGACACATTTAAGCACAAAGATTGAGTAAAGACTCTCATGTCGACCAGTAGAGGGCTAGCTTTTCTAAATACTGCAAGCAACATATGGAAAGATCTACAATCAGTCATGTATTAATGCTATGAGCATTCAATATGATACTGATACATGTGTCTGCTTATATGACTGAAGTAAAGGATTCAAAAGTCAAAATTATAACTAGCCTACATGAAGCTTATACAGTTGAAAATGCACTTGATAAAACGTTGCCCTGGTTTAAACTATTAAAAAGATGGTCACCCTATTGAATCAACAGTACCAAATCTGTTTTACCAAGCACTGACAGTAGACAAGCTTGTTGATGGCATAACTGAAAGCATAGCAAAACCTCTAATGGCCTAGCACACTAAATGCTAGTATGCACCTAGTATGCTAATGAGGGTTTGAGAATAAATGATAGTGACTTCAACCAAACCCACGTATAACACATCCATACCTGACCTCACAATCGAATGCACTTTAGACTACTTTTCCAGGCTGAAATTAACAATCAGAGCAGACGAGAGCATACTTCTGGCTAATGAAATATATTTACTTAAACATGCATTGTCAGTTGTATTATCCATACTATTTTCAGTGTCTAGTCAATCAAAGGCCTTTTCAATTATTCAAACATATAAAAGAAACAACTCATTTACTTGGGGCTATTAAAGACAAAACATTGCCTAAGAACAAAGACAAACACAGGACAAATTGCTGCGTTAGCACCAAAGAGAATCAGTCTGTTTGCTTTGTAGCAAGAGGCAGATTGATGGCAATCAGAGTAACAATATCTCACAGCCTCACATGTAACTTTTCTACACCCCTTTACTTGCAGGCCTATCATTTAGAGCATACAGCTCCGGGATAGTTAATGATGGATCCCTTGGCTGCCGAATCGTAGTGCCAATACGCTAAATTGACTTATTCCCTCATCCCATTGTCCAAGGCTTTCATCTACCACAGCACTGTATATGTTTTTTGCACAAAGAGAATTGATAATCAACTATTAATATTTATCAGTTCAGGCTGAACCAGAAGATTGCTAGGACTGACAGGGGTACAAGAAGAAAAAAGGCTTTGATTATTGATTCAGCAAAGAGAACGGATACATGTCCGTAAGAAGAATAAGCTCTGTCTGCGTGTGTGCTGTGTGGCTTGGGGATGGAAACACAAGCTTCATTCTTCCAAACAAGCTGTTTGACAGAATTCCGAACAAGTCGGACCACAGCAGTTTGAGATTGCTGCTGTAATGTACGTCAAACGGGCCTGTTGTTGTCAGCACTGGTCGATGTTCTGTTGTATCAGTGATGTTTGCCGTGTGCTCACCTTAAATTGAAGAGTGGTTTGAACTATTTGTCTTACTTGTTCTCTCTTTTTGAAGCTGGTGATAGAGTGAAGAGGTCGCTGCTTCAGCTAGAAGTCTTTGCATCAGTTTTATTTCCTACATAGCCTCTTTTTTTTTTTTTTTTTAGAATTCAATTGTTTGCAAAGATATAACCTTTTTATATTGCATTTTCTTTTTTTGTCACCTTACCTTCTGTGCTAAAGGTACACCGTTAAGTTTTTAATGTTGCTGTGTCTACTATGTAAAGAGCATGGGTTTTGTAGGTCAAACTGTCTTTTTCTTCCCTCAGAACACAAATACGATTGATAAACGCTCACAGTGAAGCACATCTTTGCTTTTGTATTCTGTATATATTTATCTATCTACAATATTTGCTATGTTTCCATAAAAGAGTTTAATTAGTATTTTGAAATAGTGCACTGGAAATTATTTATGGAACCAGTAAAATTTGTAATGTCCTGTTTCAGTGACCACTATTTGGGAACACATATTTGGACAGGATGACAAGAAGACAAACCCATGCATCTAATTCACATTTTACTTTTAGTGACAAGTCAAACATTTGCTTCTAAATTGTGTTTATTGACTATTTTATAAAAACACAAGTATAGAAAGCTTACCATCTGTTTCTTTGTCACTTTGTAGACCATTTTTATCCAGTAGTTTTAAAATCCAGTCCCGCTCCAATTTTTTTTTTTAAGGTTTTAGTATTGTTCTGCACTTTTGCGCGCCGCTACAAGATGTGGTCTATAAATACTGATGCAGGCTACTTCTGCTCTTCTGTCTATGTCCCCACTTCCTCTGCCTCCCCCCTTCTTCTTCTCACTGTGACGGGGTGATTATGGAGAGAGTGACTCTTGAGCCCGAGTAAGTCTGCCTGCGAGGCTGATGGGCTGTAGTAAAATGACATTGTTCACATTTCTCAGAGTGTTTGGCTTTGGCGAGGCTAAGGTCGGATCAAGCCTTGCATACAACTGTGGAATACTCCCCCGTCCTGCCAGAAGCCTCCTGGTTCTAAACACACATCAAAGGTCGATTTATTTTCTGCAAAAGCAGCCCCTAATTAGCCACGTTCGCCTCACCTTAATCTGCATTTGCACCACTCGAATCATTAAAGATTTTACCTGCCCTTGATTGATGCATGTGGAGTTGAAGTCAACGAGAATATTAGCCGGATATATATTGCCAGTGATTGATAGCTAGTACTCCATGTAAATTATAAGCATTGGCTTGGAAATAATACATTGGAAGATATAGAGCCCAAATTAGACACAGGTTCCATTTCCATAGTGAGAGAGTTGAATCACACGCCACGATTAAATCCAAGAGGGAAACCCATCAATGTGTGTTGGACTTCGTTTAATTCCATTTGGTTTCCCACACCCACAACATCGCCAGGAATATAACTCTGTAATCTCTCTTCAGGCAGCAGCATTAGGATGTGTATTGAGCTGCAGTCTGTCTTGTTCCAACCCCTCCTCTAAGAACATATAAATGCCAACAGCTGTGTATCATCTGCTTCGTTTCCTTCTTTGCAACGTGCATAGTTGATGAGAGGTAGTCGACCAATAAACCGTGACATCTCGATATTCACCACAGACCTGAAGAAATCTGCAGACTAAGCTTTTGAACGGATGTTAATATCACTATTTTTGAAATAAATTTCAAGAAGTTAGCTGCTGCTTCATTCTATACTAGGGAAGAAAGTGCAGGGGTCAGCTTTCATAAATCTGGGCATCAAAATAAATATATAGGAAATACTCAATTTAAGTTTAGGGCAGCACCTGTTTTTATTTATCAGAAAAAAACTGGTAAGAGGGCTAAGTTCTCTCTCAGAAGGAGGGGTTTAGCCTGAAATTGTCCCTGAGATGAAGGACAAAACGTGTTCACCTTCAAACTTATGTCCCGGTGTCTTTGTTGAAACCTTTTCTTGAATATGTGTTGAATGACGGAAAATCTTCACGAATATCAGTCTAAAGCTTCTTTTAAAATCCCATAATATGGTAAATGCTAATGCAATGCTAATTCCAAGTACACAAAGTTATAAGACATTAGGCTCAGAGATCATCGTGAAATAGGGCTGCACCATTTATCATAAATATTTTATTATCGGAATAGCTGTATTGTAAGTAACAAAACCCTAAAGTTAATGGTGTCCAAACCCAAAGTTTAGGGAACAAAATGATAAAAAAATGTCTTGCTTTATTTCTGTCTTTGTTTAGTTTAGATTTAGCCACAGTTAAATTTGTATTTTGTCAAAAATTTTACCTACTACTCTGTCTAAAAGTATATATTCTTTTTGCGGATTCCTATTTAGTTGTTCCAATGTTTAACATAATATCACATTTTGCATGTTCTTCTGATATTTTACAGCCCTATGTCTAGAAAAATCCTTTTGAATATAGTGTCTTGTGCTCTCAACTATAAGTATAAGCTGAAGCATTTGGCAGCTGAGTGAGCTGTGAACCACATTGTGAAAGATGATTTATTATACTTCCTAAAATCTTGTAAACTTAAGAGGAGCATACCTATATTCCTTGTCAGCAACACATCCCTTCATCCATTGCTCCACTGTGTTTGGTAACCCCCCTTCCCCCCCTCAAGCCTCACCTGTAAATCTGTAATGCTGGCTGGACCATTATATCAATGAAGCATGAGTGCTTGCAGTCTCCCTCTTCTTTTCCAATCTCTCTGTGAGTCTGTCCCTCCCGGTCTGTAATAAAACACAGGGCCCAGCGGTGGCTCTGATAGAGCTGTGGGATCACATTAGTGCTGCCCTCGGAGAGCTTGACAGGTTGTCTATGGCTTTGTGTTGCCGTCCCCATTAACAAGCCGCCTATGTGTTTCCCCTATGTGTGGAGTCCATTTGGGAGTGTTATGGACCAAAATGAGAAGAAAGGGACACAGGCTTGGACAGAGTACATTTAGACATGAGGGTTATGTGTGCAACAGTAAACAGTCTGCTCATGAAGCTTTATAGCTGGTGTATTTTTGCAAACATTTGGCGGGATGTCAGCAGAGCCATATTTATGAAGCATTTCTCTGTAAACTGCTCTATCTGTGTGAGAAGAGATGGCATCGTGGAATCTGTGCTATTTGAGATTTACAGGTGACCTCGTGCACACCAGCATTATTGCTTTTACAGCAAACCTAATGGCGTAGCTTGTAACTTAAATGTTATTGCCAAGTGGCTTTGTTTTTTTTTTTTTTTTTACCAGCCTGTCTGTGATAGTTTAACAGAGACTCTGCATACACTTTCACATTTTAGCTATTGCGTCATTTTTGAATAATCATTGTCAGTCCTCCACCCTGCCTTTATGTCTTTCTAATCACACCCACACACGTAAACATGGGGCATACTCAGAACACAGTATCCTCTGCTGGGCGCCTGTGTTATATTACATACTGTGTTTTTTTTTCCCTGTGTTGTCATGAGGGAGACAAAATCATGTTTCAGCTCAGTGTAACGTAAGAAGTCACACGACGCCCCTTGTCCGCAATCCCTGGAAGCTCTCCTGTGTACATGCATCAGCTGCAATAATAATTTAACAGGAAAGCATATCCATTCACTCAGCTTCGGAGTCCCTAAGCAAAATAACAAGCTCGCCGCTATCACTCACATCTGTGGCTCAGCGTGATTAAATCCGTGTTGTACAGTGCGCAGCTCGCTCACAGGGGCCACTTTCCTGAGCTGCTACATCAGTGTTAATTCAAACCAAATGGCCCTTTATGGTTTCACCTTGGACTGTAACACTGTGATTAGCTCTCTCCCCTGTCACTGGTTGTCAGCTGACTGTGTCAAACTCACACAGTGAAAATCCCGAAAAGCCCCTCTACTCTCATTAAGTCCGCCCCCTCCTCAGCCCCCCTCATGACTCCCTCTCATGCCTAGCGCGCTGGGCTTGGCCCGGGTTGGCTGTGTGGAGGTGGAGCGCTTAGTAGGCTAAATCATTTGGCGCTCTGCCTTGAACTTTGCTCTAACTAATTTATAGGAATTAAAGTGGTTCACCTCAAATGCTCGGCTCATGAGTTGCTTTGGCTAAATTAGCCCTGTTTCTCTCAAAATGAGGGAGTATTGCTTTTTTTAAGCTTCAAGAGAGACAATTACACTGGCTTATGCTTCTTTTTGGCCTTTGTCTTTGCTGACATTTAAATCAATTTGTTTTTTTCCAGACAAAACATTGACCCCTGCATAATCATATTTTAAACAGGCAAAGACAGATGACTAATTTAGGATGCATTAAAGAGCCTGATGTTGAACATTTTGCTTACTTGTGATTTCGGACTGTGATTTCCAGCCAAAACATTGGCCAAGCATCAGTAGCAGAAAATGAGGTTACAATTATTCAAATCTGATTATTCAAATCAAAAGATTATGATTATCTGAAACCTGCTAATTGGCCCTTGCCTCTGACAAAGTCGTCAGGGGCTTAAGCAGCAGCTCGGTATCCCTGTTCTCATTGCCAGTCTGCTCTTGTGGGCTACTCACTTGGCTCCAGTCTCCAAGCAGCTCGTCTCCTATGGATTGGGCTGGCATATGTAAAGTGCTGCGGGCGTCCACAGGCGGCTTATCCCTGCGCCCGTGCTCCCATACACGCCCCATCAGCCAAACTGGGACTGGTGGAGTAATCTTGTTAAGAATGGATGTTGTTATTGTGTGATTTAGCTTCACGGTTTGCCGGGAGAACACGTGGACTGCATTGAGCATCACACACAATAGGGATGAGTTCTTCTTTTAGACAGTAAAGACTTCTTATTTTAGAACTATAAAGTTACACTATGAATAATTTTGATTGGAAATAAATCTAACACCCTCTTGTTCATGTTCTACCATACGTCACTATCTTCCAAACAGCAAGGTCATAGAAGAGAGTAAAATGTGCAAATGGAGAGGACTCAGTAGGAAAATTTAGCTAAGTCTGTGTCTTTAACACGGTACCATCTTGGTGGCTTGGCAGTATTTCTAAAGGGCAGGTACTTTAAAGTAATAACTGGCTGGTGATTCGATTTATTATCTGAGTGACTCACAAACCTCGAGACAATCCAGCTCCTGCAAACGGTAACCAAAGAGTATGAGCCAAACCAAAACAGAAGTGTTGGAAGCCTCTAAAGATGTCATGTGCTCTTTTCCCAAGCCCCGCCCTATTTTTCCTATAATTCTACCACCACACCCCTTTCCTCTCAGATGATTACAATAAAATGGCCTCAGTAAACAGTGGATCTGACATTTACTTGAAGTTCAGTGTCTCCACCTATAATAGGTATTAGGATGATGATAATCTTCACTGCTGGGCACGAGGCAGAGGGCTGCTCACCTCCGTCACTGAGCTGACAATAAACACCTACACATACAAACACACAGAGAATCTGTGTCCCATCCTCTGCTTTTTCTTCTCTCAATGCAAGCACTCCTAACTCTGGTATCTAGGTGCCAACAGACTGTGGCTCTGACCTTTCTCACAAATGAATTATTTCGGTTTAATGATCCCTTCTGCTGAAAGAACAAAAAGATAGCTGAAATAATAGCCAAGAGAGGAAAAGGGGGAAGTAAAAGGGCAACATTCACACACAGCCGGACTTTTTTTTAACCGTTTTTCTACCTGTGAGAAAGCACTCCTCACACACAGCCCTCTAATCATAGCTTTTTATGTTTGTGTCATCTGAGATGTTCAGAAAAAGAGCCAAGAGTCAAGCAAACTAATTAAATAAATAAAAATAAGAAACTGAAAGCAGGTGGTGCTACAAACAAGTGTTTTATTGTGTGTGAGAAAGAGACTCTTTCCCTTCTCCAGCACCATTGTTTGATTAATTTTTTCCCCTTTTTTCCATCAGATCAGACGAGAGAGTGTGATGTGTAAGGGACGAAGGGAGCACATAAAAAATTCAAAACATTATAATATAAAATCCAGATGAATCATGAATGCTTAATGGGACTCTGGGACGAGCATGTTGGATGTTGAAATAGTGCTTAAAGAATTCTTGCTTGTGGTGCATTGTGCAGCAGTGGCGTGTGCACAATGAGAGATACAGCATGTTACGTCCAGCTCTCACAGGCAGCTGTATAAAGTGTTGAGGGACACTGAATGGAGCACGTCAGAAACATGTGAAAAGCTTTTAGGGAGTAGAGGCCGTCTGTTATCGAAGTCTGGCTAATTGCATTTATCCTTGTCACAACTGCTTGTTGTTCTGTCGGCGGATTGGACATGCTCCAATGGTCTATCTGATGAAATATTAACAAATCTGTGCTAACACTCACTTTTTCTCTATTGTGTTTTAATGAAAGGCAAAAAAAAACGAAAAAAAAAACTTGATATTATGAATAATAGAACATCCAATTAGTGTAACATCGGTGAGGATGAGTTTGATGAAAGACTGAACCGCTGTATTATTGTAGTGAAGACATTATGAGTTAAATGTTGGAGGCTGTCTAAGATTTTTTTCATAACATGATAACTGCTTTTATTGCCAAAGAATAACAATTGTATTTTCCAAATAACCCCATCCATTTTACCTCAATATTTCCATTTGTAATTTTCTTTACAAAATGGAACAGTGATAAAACATTGCATTTTACCTGAGAACAGGTTGAATGAAAGAAACCCAATGGACCTCTGTTATTAAGATCTGTAAAACAAAATACATGCAGTCTTTTCCTGCCCCTCCCCTTCCTGTGCTCTGGGCCTATCCCAGCATGTGTTTGGCATGTGATCGGGTCACAGCCTGCCAATCTATCATAGGCATAACACACATACAGACACACATTCACACCCAATTTCACACCTCAGGGTAATTAAGACAGTTCCCTTATACAGCCTTACCGCACAAGGAAACTAGAACCAGCAAATTAGACTCATGCCTCTGTTAAACAATATTTCTTTTTGTCTTCTGTTTTTATATTATTATTCATTTGAAACACGTGTTGAACAGGCAACACAGTGATAACCCCGAATTGAGTATTTAACTTCTGTTTGAATACACCGCAAGAAAAGAAGTTTCATAAAGCGAGGAGCTGTATCTTGAAGGGAAACCCCTCCAAATCCCATGAGAGGACTCTCCTCGGCTCCAAGAGGAAGAACGCTGCCAAGTGGCACAGTGCCCTTTTATGTTACTTTTGCGTACTTTATCTGCGTCATGAAGCCGTGTGTTTGCTGTTGGCTGATGGAGACTGGGAGCAGCTGTGGTGAGGCAGCAATATTTTAATGGCTGCACAGATATTTGTATGTTTGTTATCAAGAGAAAATGAGCTGGGCCAACCCCAAATACATTGTAGCCTCCATCTGGATAAAAGCAGCCACGCAGGTTCTCTTTTACCTCCGTCTCAATCTGCAGCACTCCCAGTGTTTACAGAAGCAGGGCCGTTTGAGTCACCATTTGCCAAGATGTGCCGTGTTTATCAGTGTCTCTTTGTCCACATAGCCTGTCTATGTTTCTGCGCAATGTTTCCAGAATCAAGAATATGTAGCATTTACATTTTCCAGTGGAATATTTATGTGTATAAACATTATTAATATACACATAAAAAAAAAAAACATGTCTGACTTTATCAGACAATTACTTCATCTATCAGGCCAGAACTCAAAAAGAACATTGGGTAGACAGCAAATATGCTTTATGAATCATCAATCATCACAAGCCCAATACTCGGCCTAGTCTTCAGGGAAATACTGGAAATATAATATAACAATAAATCTAAATGGTTTTTGACGCAGTAGCTGAAGAGACACAAACAGACATTGTATAAGTCACACATGCTAGATAGAGAAACAATATATTATATTATCTATTTGTGTGTGCCTACCTGTGTACACTCACCACAAGTGAGCTTCTGTCAGTGTATGCTTTCTGTGCCGTCAAAATGCCAATGTCATATCGGTCTTGATGACCTTTTCTTCTTTGTTGAGCGTTTTTCTAAACACCTCGCTGATATCATGGGATGTGTAATTACTGCACTGCAGCTACACTCTGCCTCTTTATTAGTTTTCTGACAATAGCCAAGCTTGTCACTGCGCAGAGCTGTTTGTGTCCTGTTTACACAGCTGATTCCTCCGATCCTCTTCTCCTACAGCACATGCATGCTGCAGCTCATCTGGTAACAACAATGGATTGAGGCTGTAATGTCATGTGTGTTTATAATATGTCAGTTTAGGTCAACAATAGTCATAATATTCATAACGTCACATTCCTTTATCCAGTTATTCATTCGCAGGAGCTTCTTGGAATGATCTCGAGGGATTCATAAAGGGATCATATGCGGTCCTACGCGCAGATGAAAAGCGGATGGAGGGATTTGTCAGAGCGTACCTGAGTGTGCTGTATTACCTCAGCAAATACCAGATCAGATTGGTGCTGAATTACGATCAGCTCTCTCAAGCACACAATACATGCACCAACATTTACAATGCAAATCCAATGGTGGCGGCCCTGCTTTTGTTGCATTAGTGGAGGGAGAAAGCATGCAGAAAAAGGTCTATATGCATGTGTAATGTGCTGCACTAGGAGTTTGTCGATAAGGATCACACTCTCTAGGTTCAACTTCGGGGATTAGGGCAGAGGCCGTTTGATCTTTTGCATAAAATCACAAGTCTCCTGGTTCTGGGAGCAAAGCAGCTGAGTTAGCTAATTGGGAGTTGGTGCTGCACGTCGGCATGGACTTAGCATTTAGTTTCTTGTAGTGTCCTTAAGATGCCTTTGACAACACTGCAATTACTAGAAGTCAAAGTTCCATGTAAATGATTATTTTCAGGATGGTGGCGCACCGGTAGCCTGGCTCCGCCCTCCTACGTACTTCCGCTCAATTTCATTTCGCTTTAGTACTTAGTCTGGGATCGCTGTATATTCTTAGGTTTCCAGAAATCAATTTTTTGTAGGACCAATCAGCGAACAGAGGGAGTGACTTGTTGTTTCCGGTCGGTTTCGGCGCATGCCAGACGTCACGACCACACGTTAGCGATTGGCTATGGCTGATCCTGTGACTCTGGGCAGATCCAATAGTTTTAAACTTAAACAGAGTTCCCGCATACAAGGAAGTAAACGCTTGTCAATGGAGCGAGGCCAGACTCTCTGTACAAATGAAATGTACGAGAGTCTGGTAGAACCAGGCTAGCGCACCGGTGCATCAACGCAATACAGCGTGTCCTCTGAATGCTGATCTCAAATAGCAACTTATCTCGCCTTTCAATCACAACAAACAGGAAACTCAACATATCCATCATCAGCCACGGTTAGTGCCAGTGAATGGAAATGTATTCTGGAGTGCTGTTTAGAGTCCTCGGCATCCACATAGGATCCCACACACACCCGAGCAGCCAACACAGCAAAAGCATAGAGGATGTGCCAGTTACGGAACATAATTGCTACTAATGACCATTAGGAATTTGGTTTTCATCCTCCAGGGGCTGTAGAAAAGGCCTTTCGTCTTATCAGTTGATTAGAAGCAAATAGACGGGGCCAGATCCTGCATATTAAGTAAACAGGGGGCTAAAATGGTGTTATTCTATCAGGGGAAGCCTTAATGGAGTGGTGAGGAGCTCATCTTCTGCTAATGCCTGAGCTGCAACAAATGGACAGCCACTCCCATCTTCCATCTACTTGACAAATATTGGTAACATTTCTTCTGCTGCCAAATCAAACAAGTCCAGAAAACTGAGAACAATAAAAAAACAAACAAAAAAAAAACAGTTCCATCAGTTTGAATGAAGTTTAGTATTCTGCTGGCTTCAGCAAAATGGAGACCTTTAAGCTGCTCTGTGGTGAAGACACACAGCTCTGGTATCCAACTGTCAGTGATGGCAGCAAAGTTGTTTTTTCCTCCTCTCTGGATTCATTTGCATTATGCAAATGAACAATTGATATGGATCTTCTCCCCTCCGATGAACATTTCTAACAGCAATTTGCCAAGCAAGTAATTACTTATTGACAGAATGATATTACACAGGAAATTGTTGTAAAAATGGAAACTCATTTCATTGAGATGGTGGTAAAAGAACACAAATAGGAATAATGAAACTAGTAAACTTGTATGTGAATGTATGTGAGTGGTGGAGGCCAGCTTTTATCATGAGCTTGCTGCTCTCTTCACTGCCACCTGCGGTTGCACTTTGTGTGCCTGCCTCTGCATTTTAATTAATTCCAAACATTATTAAGGATACAAATTCACTGCCTCACTCCAGTGCACCATGCAGTGTAGTAAAGCTGTAGAAATCAGCAATGATCCATATTGTGATAGAATGTGTGTAACTGCTATGTCACAGTGGTTTATGTATTTTTATCCCAGTGACTCTGTGGACTAGTGAATAAATCCTCAAATTAAGTAATTTACTATTTCTGCGTTTACCATTGATTGTTTAATTTACACTCTTGTTCAGTTTTTTCCAAGATTTCTAAAAATGAAACATCTACTCCAAACACACTTGGTAAGCGCTATAGCAACTGCAGAGCTAAATCACAAAATGCAGCTCTTTCCTGCCGTGACCTCTGTTAACCTTGGAACAAATCGAAAGTCAGTGAAGCAGTGGGTATCACTACAGAAGCATCTGTGGTCAGTTCCAGAAATATCTCGATCTATTTTAATTATCCACATTCTTAATGATTTCTTCTGTTTGTAATTCTAGAGAGAAATTATTTGCCAGGGTGTTGATGGCACTATGTTTGCGTCAGCATGCTTCCAGCACTAATATTGAGCATCCCGAGAGATTGGCACCTGGAGGAAAACAGAAAAGAGAGACGAAAAAGGGCCAGCGTGCAGCTGCATTTTCTTCCTCAGTAATCGAATCCCTCAAAAGGGCTCCATTTTTCTTCATCTCCACAGGTCCACAGGACCTTTAAACAGAGCAAGCCACCAAAAGAAGGTGCCATAGAACACAATTATAATTCCAATATAGTCTTGTAAAGAAAATGTAAACAGATAGCTGGGCTGCAACGCTGCCCCCATTTTCCCCGAAGACTGGTAATAAAGTAGAAAAGATGTAACTGTGGAAGAAGCTTTTTACCCCCTGTCCCTTTCTTACTCTACAAATTGAAAATTGTGGTTTTGTGCAATGGCACTGGAAGAAGACAGTACTCAGAGAATTATAACAGATTCAACGCTGAAACTGAGAAGGGCCAGAGTTGGGATTTATCAGAGACATTAATATGGTTGGTAAATGAACTCTAATGTACAAGTATTGATAATAAATATGTGTGTGCATTGCTGCTGTGCTCTTCTTTTAGTGCAGTGTTACAGGCTTCATTTCAAGACTATTTAGCCTCTGGATCTAGACGAAAAACAACCCCCTGCCCCTCTAGAAATAGAAATCTCCCAGATTTCACTCAGAGGAACCTTGTATTCTCTGTGGTAACACATGTGCCCCTTTTCTGTAGTTCTTCGTCTTCATGCTGTCCTGGGGGAGCATTTGTTATATGGCATATTTTACTTTACCACCACAGCCATACAGAGGATCAGCAAATGGACTGCTTATGATAATGTGCTGGCAGTGTTCAGAGGTGTCCTAATAAAAGTTACTGGTAGAGGGAGCTGCATGTGCACACAGCCGAAGTGTCTGTGTGCATCCTCTGCCTTTTGTTTCACTCACTTCACAGCATTCAAGACATTGATGGTTTATTTATACTTCAGAAACTGCTGTTAAAGTCACATGAGGTCAAAAATGTGTTGTTTGCAAAAAGTTTTGACAGCTTTGTAAGACTTTATAAAATAATCATTCAACAAAAGTTACAAAATAGAACAAAATGAAGTTTTGAGACCGAAAGCTCTAGTGATGTGACCTGGAGTTAGTCCATTGTTTCAAACCAGAGAAACAGAGAGTTTGTGGGATGGTTGTGAGGGGCCACACAGTTTACAAGTCTGAAAATGAAGAACAGCATCGCGGTTGTTTGCAAGTGTGAGTTATCAGTGTGCGTTAAGTGGAGGCCAAGGCGTAGTAAGTGCCATTCAGGCTGTGGTAGTGTACAATGTGGGAGTGGGGTGTGACAGTTCAGAGTCTGGGTGAGAAAAAGGGACATGGCGCCGTGCCACTGAAAGCAAGTCATCCGTCTGCCGTGACACCCAGCGTGCATGGAAGATGTCCCCAGGACTCAACAAGGCACAGAGTAAGTGTGCTCATGCAGAGGAGTGGGCGGCAGAGTGTCATGGTCTGTGTAAGTGTCACATTGGATCCTTTTCTCTGTCTGTCTGTCTGAATGGGCAGAGTCCATCTTTGCCTCAATCCTGCTGTTGCTTTAAAAATATTAGGCTGTGCCAAAGTAGATGCATCTTGTTCACCCCAACAATACAAGCCTGGCACAGTCACTCCACAGCATCAGCTATAATCTATCAAAGAAGTAGGAATACACAGGAACACTGCTTAGAAGGTAAACTAAGGAAAGAAAATGCATGACTATGTTTACCCACCAATATTTTTGACACATTATTAATTGTTGGTTGTTTTGTGTTAAAAAACATAGTTTAGTAATAAGCAAGCAAACATAAATAAAATCAAACTATAATTAAAAAATATATAGGTAAAAAGTATTGTATGTTATATTAGAGCTGCTTTTGATTTGTCTCTTATGAGGTGTCAGAAGGGGATGGAAATGCAAGTTTATGGCTGGAATACTTATATATTTGTAATTGTGGATACTGTTAATATGATTCCCATACAACATACACTTTTATTTTCATGACAATATTAAGAGTACTATATATCTGTGTTGTTGCAGGATACTTCAAGGACAGTTAGTAAAAAGAATGAAAGGAAATTTAACTTTCAATGTATTACGTCAGGTTATCTGTAAACTTCCATTCCAAGGCTGGCTAAATAAATAATGTCTATGGGGGAGTGTGGAAGTCTAAAGGGGGCCAGCCAAGCCGAGCATACAGTGTGCAATGATGAGTGAAGGCCTCAGTTGGTAATGAATCTCAGCGCTCTATGATATGAGTCCAGGGAATGTAAGCACTGAGCTGATGCAGTCGTGTACCCAACGTCACAAAAAAAATCGTTGGCAGCGATGCTCTGCTTGGCCTTAAAAATAAATATAAATAGTGAGAGAAAAGGGGATGGTTCAAACTGCAGTTTTCTGGAAAGTGATACAATATGAACCTTTAAAGTGAGACAGTCAGAGAAGAGGGACATTTATCAGGGATAAAGGCCAAGAAACAAGTTCCACCTTGAACTTTTATATATTTTCTCTATTTGAGGCTTATTTTCTGCCAAGTGATAAATGTGCAGTGACATGGAAGAAATGCGCCAAGGAATCATAGTGGAAAAATATGATGGAGAATATATCAAAAGAATAAAAAGCACATTTCCAAGAAGTCAACATATTAGCAAGGCAGTGTTTTACATACTGTATTCAAAATAAAAATTACTTCATTTGGTGACAAGAAGCAGCAGACACTAGACTAGACTTCTTTGTTTTTCACAGCAGATGACGTAATTGAGGTGCAGCTAAAGTTCTGCACTACATAATTTCATTTTTTTCCCCTGATCACAATTGATGATTACAAGTCACTCAGCTCATGTACTCCAATAATCATCAGTTTCTATTAGAAACCAGTAAAGACTGGACTTCACTGTTTCTCAGCCAGAAGGAGTTTTATGTTAAGTCTACTTCTGTATGTGCAATTTTAATTTGTAATCATTTGTTAAACGCTGAAATTCTTTTTTTCTTGGAGCGGTTGCTAAATTACTAAGCTCTTCCTTTTGTTGCATCTGAGCTCGGTCAAAGTCTTATGTATTTAAGCACATTTCTTTTCTTTTTTTTACCAGAGACAGTTGTTGATAATACTCCCTTTAAGTTTATTCAGAAAGTAGGCAACAACATTTTGCATTCTTGGCATATGACCATTTGTCACATTTACAAGACACTTTTTTGTAACCGTACCTTTCTTTTATTTACCACTTGACTAAATTGTTGGTACAGTTTGCTATTTTTGGATGGCATGCTTTACAGACCTGACCCGTATTGTACCTCTCCAGTAGAAACATAGCTGAAATGAGGGAAGCTCATATTGGTGGGATTTTTTTTTTGGCTGAGGCTTGTATGGTATGGTCATGAGTCAGTGTTGTCCTAATCACAAGCCCCATGCTGGTTGAGTGACAGCCTAAAAGCTCATCTACAAACAGAAGGGAGTTCTTCAGCATTCACAATTAGGGTTTTGCAAATGGAAGCGCATACTGGGATAATTTCTTATTCCTTTTTTTCTTCAGCTTGGTTACTCTCACGTAAACAACATGGGCTTGTTACATTTGTGTACATCATATCTCTACCCTCAAGGGAGAGCCCAAAGAAGAAGAGGGAGAAGTAGGAAATGAGTGAACGGAGCTGAAGGGTGAAAATGTGAAAAAAGAAAATACAGCTGAGAAAAACACAGAGCCAGTGAGTTGTATTTTCACACATCACTTTTTCACTGAGCCTTTTAACACCCTCAGCAACTACTCTATGTCTAATAAATAAATAATAATATATGTGTCCCATCTCATGAAAACATTCTTTTGGAATATGACAGTGTGACCAAAAGCAATATTAGTTGACCAGCAAGTGAAAAATAACACAAGACTGATTTAAAAAACATTACGCTAAAGCTTTTTGGCATAAATATTTTTGCATCTTTCTGCTGCTTCATATTTACCCTATAAATATTTTATACTCTATCCACTTCTTAGAAAGATTTTATTGGACAGAAGTTAAAAGAAGTCCTACTAGAATGAACTTTATTTGTCAAGGTTTTATAATTTTTTTTCTATTTCCATTCCTCCCATTAGTGGATTGGATACTCAAGTGCTGCTCACTGTCAAGGGTACAGCAAACCTTGAGCCAAAATGATGGGAATTTATTTTTTAAATAAAATACAGTTTGGTGAGAACACAAAAGTGAAACGCTGTGTTTGTGAAAAAAAAAACAATGCACATATTTTAGAGCCAAAAATTGAGGGTACTCTCTTTTAAATTTCATCAGGAATTGGTCAGCAATGCTACGCTACTTGTTTTGTTTAGTACCTTTAGGCTTTTGGGTGTTTCAGAGGTGCCTCTCTTCTCAAAGTGACTCCACTATTTTTCCATTTGGCTTTGATGTTAATAAATGGAAAATAAAAACTGAATGCAATGGTGGTTGCTCATAGCATCACACTTGATGGACGCCTTTGGGGATTCCTAAAATTGAATTTTATTTAGTTTTTTGCCTAAAAACAATGTCAACCTTGCAGAGTAGATTAAAAGTCTTCTTGGCGATCTCCCACAATTCCTTTAAGCCCAATGAGTTGCTGCCATCTGAAAAGACCAAACAATAAATAGGTATTGTATTGGTATCATGTTGTGTGCTTTTAATGAGCTATTTTGCATTAACAACATCTATGGACGATAACAAACATTTTCAAACATTCTTTTAGCAGTACAGCTAAAATCTACAGTCAATAAGTCTTGACCCTAAAACACTGAATTATGTAATTTACTGAACATAAGTCACACAACGACAATGACAATGACAATGACAATGAACGCTCTTAGAGATCACTCACAATCCTGTTATGCTCATTGTTGCCTCTTTGTGGACTGACAGTGTGGGTCAATACATAGACCTTGGCGTTTCTGTGCTTCTAAGCATTTTTGTCAGTACCTGTAGAGACTAAATGGATATTGGAAGATTTGCCGGATCTGAAAGACCATCGGACAATGGTTGAGATTGATGAGTGTTTGGGTGCTTTCCCTGTGACCCCATCGCATCTGGCAGGAACAAAGTCAGACAGGTGTGACAGCCAGCATCCATCTAACAGTCAGCTGTAATAAGGGCGAGGTACACACACATAGCAACACCTCTGCAGCCTGTATTTTACACAGCAAGGATGTGCACATATCTGTCATACTCACAAGACAGGCCCGTGCTGTATAGAGACCTTTTCAGCACACACACATTTAGACATAAAGGCTTCCTGGCAAGCCTCAGCGTGTGTGTTTCCAGGAAATGGACCGTTTGGCGATGCTGACTTTCTTCAAATGTCTACGAGCTCTCATGTCTTATTATGGGAGACAAATGGCATGTCATTGCAACGTGGTGTCCTTACTCGTTAGTTCTAGACATGACAAGCAACAAAACATGTTTCTGCTGCTCTAAGGCCAAACATGCTATTGGGACTGTGAATTAATGAACAAATGGAAACATTCAGCAATTTTTTACTTCTATCCAATAAAAAAGCCCATGTCTGTCTATTTGCATGACTTAACTGACTCAAGAAAATACAATCTTTTTTTTACTTTAAGACACTGTATGTGGGCTTTCTCATTATGTTGCTGTACTTTCCAATGTTATATATTGTTTAGAAAGTACTGAGTTCGAATGGGATGTTCTGTTTATTCATATTTTAATGCAATGTGAGGCAATAATCAGTGCTATCTAATAATAGCATTTTTTTTATTACACTCCCTGGCTAATATTGTCCATATACTGTATAGTACACAAGTATACAAGGTGCAGCGCAGTCTCCCCCTAAATCAAAGCTGTCTGCTGCGGAGGGTTTATGGTGACATTTAGGAGCAGGCCTGAATAGAGTCATGCAGCTTGTCTTGTAAAAGCATCCTTCGTCCCGCCATTGTTAAACTGGCTCACTCAGTCAAGCCCCGGGATACTGACTCCAACCACTACCCCACCCCCTCGTACCCATCATACAGGCCCCCTCCACCATCTCCACTGTCGTCACTGCCCCTTCCCTGGCTGGCATCGAAAATCCCCCATGAGCCTTTTTCTCTGATGTAAATCACAGGTAGTGGAAATGTGAGCCAGGCTGATGCACCGGCACTGTGCCGTGAAATCTCTGTTGACATTACCAACGGGCGATTCCAGAAAAAGACACGGCGAGCGAGAGCAGGAGGGAGGAAGAGAGTGATAAAGTGGAGGAGAGAAACCCAGAACATTTCAACCAGTCACTTTTGACTTTCTTACGTTCTCACTGATGGACATGACTCAGTGGGCGGCACACTTTCATCTCCAGCGCAACACTGTTTTTGGCAAGGCTAATGATTTTTAGCTGAGAATAATTACCTGTTTACCAGAGTTTTGATTTCTATTTTACCCTAGCAGTAATTATCAGATGTTTTAATTTGTTTACTTTTATGTCAGTAGGCAGGAGGCAGATACATAAAAGTCAGGACTTTCATTAAAACCAAAGTTTGTATGTCCATTTTCCCAAAGTGGCAGTTTTGGATGTGATATCAAGAGCGATGTGTTTTGTATCTGAAAATAGACCTTTTTTATCATGCTCTCTTTCACAAAGCAAAGCAGTGTGGTTCTGTATTACATCTATATTTACAATAAAAAGTCTATGTCATACCACTTCTGTGTTGGAGTATTTGAATGGAAGTCAATAGGGAGCTGCAAACAACTTTGAATCTGCAAACAGACTTATTTCATAATGTCATTTTTGCATGTGGTTTGTCAACTTTTAATACCAAAAAGCCATTGTTTTTCTTTCAAAAGACAGTGGCATACTGCTTGATTCTGTGTAATCTAATTGTAGCTTACAATAAGACATTACCCAGCAGCATATTCATATGAGCTAGCTATAAATTAATCAATTTTCAGACAAAAGGTGGTCAGTTTGCCATTTCTTATTTAATTTGTTGCTTAATTGCATGGATTTGTCTCCATATGTGTCCATCTTGTCAATGGTTGAAGTTGTCAGTGTGTGAGTGTGACGTAATCAATATGACACTTGTGCAGACATTTGTACTGTCATGGATTTTTAACAAAGAATGCCTTTCTGGCATCAGTAATCATCTCTTGATTTATTAAAAACATAACTTCTATTTAAATTTTTATTACTGTGGGAACTTTACCAGTGGTTCTCAACTGGTCTGGCTTCGGGACCCTGATATTATTTTCCATAAGTCCCTACTCTTGGAGCTATATTGATTGGAAGATTACACAGGTGACCAATCACAGGCGAGCTGTGCTGACGTCATCTGTGACCCTGGCTGACTTTTTCAACATGGAGGGCACTGCTGTTCCTGAGATTCCCAAAGAGTTATTTAAATTCTTCTGCTTAGGTATTTACACTCTCATTATTTATGTTTTCTTGTCTGTAAACACACTACAGTTTATGTGATAATACAGTATTTATGTGAAAGTTCCGAAGTTATTCAAGTAGCCTATTTTCAAAATATCGCTGGCCATCATATAAGCTTTGTATTATTACAAAAATACAGCTGTGGTCATTAAACTAAAGTTCAGATGTTGTTATAAACTGATATTTCAGTGTGCAGAAACATAAAGTTGTTGCAGGTCTGTTAGCATGTAGCTTTGAGCTAAACATCAGCTGTACATTCAGATAAAACAATTTAACAGGATTCATGCTGTGTTAGAGATGTTCAGTAAGAACAGAGAAACCGTCAGAAAAACAGCCGTGTGAGCCTGTTAGCTGAGAAAAGGTGATGTTTCACTATTGATGCAGTTTAGGGAATATAAATGCAGTGTATGTGACATTTTTCTGCTGGTAAGTTATTTATTTATTTTTCATATCTTCTGAAAAAGTAAGAAAGTGAACTTATGTCCTGTTTTTATGAATAATCATGTTGTGTTTGTGCACATTATACTGCAGCATGTCTCCAGATGTCCTCAGAATCAGGAATAACCCTCCCTGTAAGATCATAAACACACTGTTTCGTACCTTCTGTGTCCTCAGGTGGAACACTGCAGGAGAGGCTGACCTGTGGGTTTTCTGAAGACTAACTGTCTCATGATGCGCATGTCATTGTTTTAGACAAATCTCTTTTTCAATAAAGTTATCTTTTACAAAACTCTGATTTGTTTAAATTACAGTATGTCTCCTTTACTAGAATTATATTTCAAACCATGCTGTGTGTTAAATTACTCTAAAGTATATTGTGCTAATGACAATTTATAATGATAATTTAGCTCTCTATACTTTAATTTATTAATTTATTTCATTTGAAAAGACACTTAGATGTGAAGTAAAGATAATGTTTGTATCTTATATTTTACTGCATATAGAGCTTTCATTTATTTACATAATTATTTTTTTTTTTTTACCCTAATCCAGCTGCTGAAACCAACCTGCCCCTTTGGGCCTAACCTGTTTTCTTACTTTTTGTACAGTAACCTTTTAACAGACAGAGATGGATTTTTCCAGCTGTGGTATCTTTGTTATGGGAGAGCACAGCAGGCAGTGGAGAAGATGAAGCTATCTTGGAAATGAAGTGGAGGTAACAAGGGAATTAGGGAAATGGGTTATAAGAGGCAATTTCTGTGCCCACTCCTCGCTCCCCCAGCACCAGAGGGAAGAGTAAATGACTTTTACTTTAGTGTATGAAAATATTTAGCTTTATTTCATCTCAAGCACTGTATTCTATAAGGACTTGGTATCATCCTTCATTGCTCTATCATGCTTTTTGTATTACAAACGTTCTTAGGAGTGCACTGGGATATAAAAGTTGTCCGGGTTTAGCCAGAGGAGATGGTTATGTAAGTGAAAGAGGCCCTGGATATTTGTCTAATGTGGCGAAGGACGGCTACAGGATTTCTTTCTCGCAGTGTTGCAGTGATGTACTTTATGGTCACCCAGTTGTGGTTGAAGCAAATGATGAAAAGAACATGTCAGCACTGTCTGTGTTGGAAAGCGACAGAGGATTCTGTCTTTTCTTGGTTAGTTCCTGTTCCCAGTTCCTTGTCCCTTTGTTCCCCCACTCGTGCAGACAGAGTGTGAAACACGATGGCACAGTGGCATCATGACACACACATGGAGTGCCTGCGCTTGTAGCTGCCGTCCACTCCAAGGTGATCTGACATCTTAAAGCGATGCCGCCGTGCGCAATTGCACATTGGCTCAGACAAGCGTGTTGACGTGGCTGCTGAGCCTAAGGACCCCTCCTGTCCCCCTCAACCCTTCTCAAAGCCGCTGCCAAGCGCTTCCGCCAACACGACGGCTTAATTGTTTCTGCCACAGCCAGGCCTCTTTTTCATTTTTCTCTCTTCCCTTCCTAATCCCAGGAACGAGAAAATGGAGCTGTTATTTGCATGTCTAATGATACTTGATATCACAGTCCTCTCAAAGGAGAAGGCATAGATGATTATTAAAATAACCAATGAAGCTCTCATTTAAAGAGCCCTTTGTTCTTAGGTCTATACAAATACAGTTCTTCTGTAGCTGCCTGTAAGCCTTTGCCCAGAGAGAGAAGTGCTTGCTTTGAATGTGTAGAAAATGCAGCACATTTGTGCAAAAGCTTTTTTCACTCTCTCCCCGACATATAAAAAGATCACTTGATCAAAATAATGTAGAGCGTATTGATCACACTTCAGATGAGATCATTCTTACTATGTTCAGATGTTTTGCACGTACAGGTCATGATCTTCTCCTTACTTCTTGTCTGTAGCTCCATCATACTCACTGGCCTTGTATGATAGAAGACATTTTTTTATTCACACTCTCAAAGAATTGATAAATTAATTGAATTTATTGGCCATTCATAATTGATAAAATAAGCATGCCGAGCTGTAATAAACCACTTCGAGCAGAGACCAGCAAAAAAAATGCTTAGCCAAAGCTGTCAGTGAAGATGAGAAATATAGGAGCATACCTGCTGGAATTCCAGTAGCAGCAATGCATGGCTTTCTGTGGCAGTGGCAGTTGGCATTGAAACCAACTAATTTGCAAGGCTTCTCACAATGAGAACAATGACTTTGACAGTTCGTACAGGCACTGTGGAGCACATCTGCATTTTCCACAGGAGCAAGCCCAAAAGAATGGCACTGGCACTGCATGTCTTCCAATTATGGAAATTTGTGCATATCTATATATATTGTATAGAACACCTCCTGAAACATGCTGATTGTAATTTAAATCAAAGAGAAATGCCACTGGTGTCCCTACAGAGATTCTAATATTGATTATTTTTAAAGTTTAATTTATCCACAACTCAGTAGATCAGTCTCCCATATGGTACAGAATATATTTAATTCAACTCGCGACATGTTGCCTCCTTACAAGCCACATTTGAATTATGTAGTCATTTTAGTTTAGCTGAGAGCTCTACTTTCTCATTTAGTTTTCTTTCAACAACTTCACAAAGAACCGCAGCACTCAAAGTGTTGTTTGTGACATTTTAACAAGATCACAGCATCACATGTTTGACAGATGAGTTTGTGATATACTTATCCACACCAACACTCATTTAGTTAGCCGTTAAACTCCGTGAGAGAAACGCACAGAGCTCAAGAGAGAAAGACTGGTGCAAGGGGAGGAGGAGGGAGGCTGGATAAAATGTTGAAATATGAATTACAAACCCGAGCGGCACCATCTGGACCGAGAAAACACACATCATAGAGTGGAGAGCCGGAGCATTGAATTAGACTTGCTACGGGATCCATCTGCACCTCGTGAAATCAATCTCATTCGTTGATTTGATTAGGTCAGCCACACAGAAGAAAAAGAAAACTGTTGTGCTCCTTGATTAAGCTTGTTTTGTTTTGCACCCCTGTGTACCCACTCACCTTGGGCATGCTGTGTATACCGATGAGTTTCGGGGCCCACAGGTAGTCTAATGACAAGAGTCGAGGTTAATGCTAAAAAATCTGCCTCTATTTAACACACAGCGGGTGCACTGCAGCCGCTGTAGCAGAGCTCATTTACACTGTTTTATGCCTTGGTTTATCTCTTTATTGTTTAGACCTTGTTTTGCTTTCTATTTTCCCACTTCAAATTACAGACTCTGCACACAAGGCTTTCTATAGACATAAACCTCCTAATGGTGGCTTAATGATAGTGTCTTAACCAGTCTAGCGCTGTTAAAACTAAAATACAGCATGCTTTTATCTTACTAAAAAAGGATACCTGAACCAGTAGCAAGAAACTTCTACAGATATTCTTGTTATGATGTGGTATTAGACAATTCATCAGTTTTTCTCAAATGCAAGTAAAATAACAATCACACTCTCTGTTTAAATATTGACATAAGCAGCTTGCTCAAACTGTAAATGTATACAACGCTCACAAAAATCACTGGTTGTCAAGTTTATATTCACCACAGATCCACAGATATATGTTCATAAATAATGTCTTCTGTAATGTACAAAACACGTCTAGAGCTGTCATGACTTCAACAAACGACAAACACCTTCAGCTACCATCTTTTTATTCTGCGTGTTGCATTCCAAAAAAACAGTGACTACACTGTCTAATGTTTTCTTGTTCTAACAACTAAATGTAATGAGAATCTGTTAAAAAAAAATCTATATTGAAAGATTACTTGCACCACAGGGACGAGAGTGCTGTTTTGCCTTTTAAGCATTATGCACAATAGTTTTTATTTCTACTTTTTACCAATTCTGTTTCCAGTGACATTGCACCTTGCTATGATTAACCTGAAATCCATTCTCCCATGCACCCCTCTCTCAAACAAAAAGGCTTTTCATGGCTGGCTTAATCTAATTGTGTTAGTCTCTTGTTGTAAAGGTAGCCGCTTTGACTTTGAGTTATTCTCCACAAGCTGTAATGTGCTGCTGGAATTGAATACAGCATGTGTGCCATTGCTCAAGGTGTAAGCATGGACAACGGATACATTAGCCCCGATTGACCTTACAACAAATTGCACCCAAGCCTCAACAATGCAATTTTTGCTTTTTTGCCTGGCTAATTTTTGATTGTCCAAGAGAAAAACATAAAAACAAATGTCAGATGAAAAAAATTAATTTGTGTTGTCTTTTCAGTGAGAGAAAAAAAAAACGACATGAAAAGATAAAATGCTGGAAGGCTCTGGGTTGATTGTAATTACTGTCCCTTTTCTGAGTGGCTGGCTTCAGTTACAAAGTATCACAAGTATCAAAGGGTCATGACTCCATTTCTTTGGCATTGTCTGTGAAGAAATGTGAACAGGAAACACTCAGTGCACTCAATGGCCTTTATGAAAGCGTGTTTGACCTCAGCTCTATTGATTATTGATAGAATAAAAGGCAGTTTCATGCGCCGCTTATGCATTAGAAATACGTAACATATCATGGTTTAACTTATTCAACTTAAACATTGCCCCTTACTGAAGAGTCTTACTCATATATTGTCAAGATAAAATGGAAGCAAAAGAACTGGAATGAGTTGTGCAACTAGCAGAAATAATACAAAGACATAACTAAATTTAGCCTCATTTGCGTTATGAAAAATTGAAGGATCTAAAATATTTCAGACTCCACTGTGCTGCAGAATAAATGTCTTCATTTCCAATATAGCCTTTTTCCAACATCAGTAATGTTACATATATGCTTCTGCCTAATAAAGTCTGTTGTGCTTCAAACCAGAAGGGAAACTTTCTGTCCAATTTGATAAAACACTACGTGCAATGAGACAGACTGAGGGGAAAATGTTCCCCAGAATAGCTAAGTGTATCATATATCATGCATGGCGCCATCTGTTCCTTACATTCAAAATGTTATTGCAATATTTAGAATTACAGATTATTCATGTTCGTGTAATTAACAGTGCCAAAATCAAACAAATGGGATGAAGCTACAATTAATTTCCAGACATGTTTGAGCAAAATCTATCTGGAGTAACCATTTAGACTACTGTTGCCCGAGGCTGCACAGATGGAAAAGAAAAGTTGTAGCTCTAATTTTACCAGTTTTGGCAATAATTTACTCCCTCTTGATCTCTCATTGCAGTAAAGCAGACAGCTTCTTGAATTAATTCTTAAGACTTGATAGTGGGTCACAAAAGCCCAAGAGAAAAGAGAAAAGAGTGGGCCATGAGAAGTGGTTGAACTAGAAAAGAAAAGGGTGACAGCTGGCCATTACAATAGGTGCTATGTAAACTAGTCTAAGCAGCACATGGCTTCCCATACATTTTACATAACAACATGCAATTGGCTGCATATTTAATGCTTAACATGACATTTCCCACAAAACAGCTCTGGTCATGCATCTAACATTTAAGTAGGCACATCACCTTCCACACATCAGGATTACATCAAACATGACATTTGGAGTCAAAACTCTACATTTTGCTATAAATAATATAGATATCACTTGAATTTGTGGAAGGAAATGTAATCCTTCCACAAATTCATGTTATTAAATTAAGCATAAGCTGACACATGAAGGGTCTAAAGTACTTTTCCTCAAGATTGAGCCCAGGCCAGAGGAGGCAGCAGTCAGTTTTCATTATCACTCTAACAGTGTGGCATAGTTACTTAAAGGTGGAGCTAAACACTGCATGTGAATAAAGAATAGTCATGGGAAAATAAGAAACAGTCTTATTCAGATTGGTAAATGCTATGGTTCGGACCAAATTGCTGGCCCAATGCATAGAGGTGGTCTCGGTCCGGAAAGGTGTAAAAACATGTTTGGTGATTTATAATGAGGTCACAGACTATGCCAAAAGCAAAGAAGAGAAAACAGAGGTTTGAAAAAGAGGCATACAGATATCAGTGTGGTTTAAAAATACATTAGACACACAGACTATCTTGTTTTATCTTTTATACAGGATTGTTATCTAGTTACGCCAAAGCAGATCCCTCCTGTGCAGCTGACTGTTTCCTAAAAAGCATTAAAGAAATTGTTAAACAGAACATTTGAAGTTGCTGTATTTGTAGTAATTCTATATTATCTGTTTAATCATTTTCTTGGATGAAAATGTGAAATGAGTCGCTGATATGAGAACTCCCTCACCGCTCAAATCACCAAACCAAGCCAGCCTTGATCTTGTCTTTCAAAAAAGCCACTGTTCAACCCGACCCGTACTGTGCCACTCAGTAGAAATGTGCCATAATATGATGATCTGCAATTTTTATTAAACCAGATCCACAACCAAGAATCAATTGTTAATGTTTCACTTCAAACACTAAAGCTACTGGCTTACTCGTATATTTGAATGACTGCTCTGCTGAAATGAAAGCTCAGTAAATAATGTTGGACCCTTACATAGAAGTAGCTGAGGTAGAATTTGGTGAAGCAGTATGATGTACAGTGTGCAGTCTGTTCTAGCAGACATCTCTGACAGCCTACATCAGAGTGACAGCATCTCCTCCCGCCAGCTCTGTCTCCTGTTCCCCAGTCCCTCTTCTGGTACATGCATAGGAGGAGCACATGTCCTATCTAGCATTTGCCCTGACAAGAAGCAAAATCATTAGTTCTCTCTGTAGGGCTATACTTAACTATGTATAACTGGGGCCCAAGACGGGGGTGAAGAGAGGTGTGAGTAGAATCCGTAGATTCCTCCTCATTAGGACACGGTGATTGTTCAAGTGATTGCCGTAAAAAGTCTTCTGCAGGGACTGGCATATTTCCTTAGACGCTGACAGCATGAGCAGTCCTGCGCAGCCCTGATTGGGAGTTGTGGTTAGCAAATGGATGTGTGTGCATGTACAGTGCATGTGTGTTAGTGGGCACTGGGATACTGTCAGGAATCAGAAAGAGGTATAAAGTACTGGAGAATATATTCCTCAGTCAGCCTTGGATTTCATCATCACTAGGACCAAGCTTCAAAATATATAAACTTTGTTTGCAACAAGACTACTGGAATACAGACAGGATTCTATACCTTTTTCTACACAATATGCTCACAAAGCAACACAATGTAATTTTTCAGGATGTGGAGCCACTAAACCAGACAAGGCCACTGGAAATTGACTTCTCTGTAAATATCTTTAAGTTGAAAGGAAATGGAGGAAATGTGGGTTAATGTGATGGGTTCTGGCAAGATATGTGTTCTTGTAAGATGTTAGCAGGTCCTGCCACTCATAGTTTCATTCTGGAATACAAGTCGGACCAGCTACACTTTTTTAATTAAAAGAGGGGTTATTATACTTGTTTCATGTCACGGAAATGTGGATTTATAGCTATTGCTTAATTGGGCTCCATATTTCTTGTTCCGATTTTGTCCTTGACACTTATGGAATAACCACTCAGAAGTGATTATCTGTCCCGACTCTGGTGTAGTGTGAGTGGTCAAAGATTTAATGTTACCCTTTGCAATTTTGCCCGTAACACATTGGAAACAGTTTATCTGAGCCACATTGTCACTGGAGAGAGTGAGGGAGCGGGAGATCATGCTTAGACGCAGTTACCAGGACTGAGCAAGACCTGTTCGTGCTGAAGAGATTAAATAAATAAAAGTCTGTATGTCACAGTTCATTATTGAACATTGATATTTCTATTCTGGATTGTCTCAAAGTCAGCAGTGAGTAGCTGTAAATGAACCACACCAAACAACAACTTTAACACCGGCTTGCACTTTTACTGCTGTTTCATGAAAACTGCAGGTTTTTGTTCCCTTTTTCTTGCAGCAATGTTGTGTTTTGTTTGAGAGTCACTTGAGTTAAATTACACACGATTGTTACATGTGTATCTTTCAACATGTCAATGCAATTTCTTAGCCTTTGGGAAATGTCAAAAGGCTTGAAAATTTAGAACCAAGTATCACAAACACAAAAGAAACGTGAGGATGATTAATACGCCTGAGAAACCCTTACCCAATGTTTCCAATGAAGTATTGTTGTTTGTGACTCTAGTGTGCGCTGTAGCACATAATCATGGAGCCTGCACTGTGTTGTTATCCATTATCGACTTGTTTCCTGAATGCCACAGTCAATGTCACTGATTGTTGGTGCTGTTTTAGTTGCCCAGGCAACTCAGTTAATGACAGGGACCTGTGACAGACTTTTTTTCCCTCTACCCTCGGTAATTGTGCTCTTTGATGACCGTTTGTGCACTCCACGCGAAGGCTGTCGACAAAGTGGGCGACGGGGGCATTTAGAGGCGACATCACAGTTAAGAGGAGCAGCTGGTGAGAGTTTCCTGGTGTGTATTGTTAAAGTTGCACTATAAATGATGTTTCCTTTCAATATAAGCCCCTTTGAGGGTTATATTTATCCGTTCAGAACTAGTTGGATTGTCACGTCAGAGTTTTCAAGGCTTGGTAATTTAAGCTGACAACTGACTGTGGTTTCAAATTAGAAAAGTAGAATGACATTTGATTGTGATGCAGAGATGTCTACAAGTCTTTTTTGGCCACAGGTCCAAGTCAAGTCACAAGTCTCTTTTACATACGTAGCTTAATGTGAGTACATTTACATTTAGTCATTTATCACGCTTTTATGCAAAGCAACTTACAAATGAGGAATATAAGTAAAGCAATTTTAACATCACAAAGTAGCAAAAAGCAAAAGTGCACAAATCTAAGGATAGGAGAAAAGTTTTTTTTTTTAAGGAATAGATAGAAAAGAAGTAGAATTCAGTGTTTGACAGTAGTTAGGTGTTGACTGAAGAGATGTGTTTTCAGGCGTTTTTTAAAGATGGCTACAGAATCTGCTGATCCTGTAGCAGCAGGTTGATCATTCCACCCATGTGGAACAGATCCAGAGAAGGTACGTGAGTGTGATTTTTTTTTCCTTTTTGGGATGGTACCACCAGAAGTTGTTCATTGGCAGAGCGCAAGGATCTGGTAGGAACATAGGTCTGTATTAGCGTGTGAAGATATGAGGGGGCGGAGCCAGTGGAGGTCTTTTAGGCCAGGAGCAACGCTTTAAACCGGGCGTCAACCAGGAGCCAGTGTAACCTAATGAAGAGAGGAGTTACATGTGCTCTCTTTGGTTCTTTAAAGACCACCCTTGCCGCTGCATTCTGAATTAGCTGTAAAGGTTTGGTTGTGCAGGCAGGGAGTCCAGCCAGTAATAACTGGCTGTAACTAATGGTTGATGAGTCCAAGTCAAGTCCCAAGTCTTTGGACCACGAGTCTCCATCTCTGTTGTGATGCGAGCAAAGTCGAGGTTTTTTGTGTTGTAATGTGAATGAGCTCCATTTGCTACCTTATTGCGTATATCTCAAATAAAGATTACAGACTGGACCAGAAGTTAATATAATTTTACTTCAGTACATGTCTTCCTAAAGGCAAGGACACACATTCCCATTTAAAAATCTCAGCTATAATGATCTGATGGCTCTAATGTTGCTTTTATGGAGTTCAATTAAACAAAAAGCCCAGTGACTTTGATTTTTATACATGCTTTTAAAAAGTGCTTCAAGTATAATTAAAGACTCTTAGAGAACATGTTTTGTTGTGGTTGAGCAAACTGTTCTATTTTGTTGGACACGTAGGACACTGTATCCTGTGTGTGTGTTTATCCCTCTAATGCCACCGTAGACAATAAAAGAAAAATACTTTTTTGCTAATTTTGGGATGTTTTGTAATAAATATTGGTAATACAATTATTAAAATGAGTTTAAATATGTTTCAGGAACAATTTTGCAGATAATATTCTGTAATGGTAAATGGTAAATGGCATGCATTTATATAGCGCTTTCCTGCACCCTTATCGGGTACCCAAAGCGCTTTACATCGTGCTTCCACTCACCCCATTTACACACATTCACTCCTGGGGCAGACAGAGAGGGGGGCTGCCACACATATGGCACTCAACCTTCTCCTACCACCACCACCAAACACACCTCCACAGTCACACACATTCACACATCAGTGCTACGGACACTGGGAGCAAGGTGTCTTGCCCAAGGACACAACGACAGTATGAACTGTGGGGAGAGCGGGAATCAAACCTACTACCTTCCGGTTGAAAGACGGCCGCTCTACCACTGAGCCACTGCCGCCCGTAGTCAAGATCTGTTCATTGCATTGACTGAAGACCATATTTGGGCTCCTGGCTGTACCTGACTGCAGTCATTGTGAAGTCAAAGATCAAATTTGAAGATGGTTCTTTGACTTCAATCATTTTCCTTTGATTGTATTTTATTTTGGTTTATTTATGTGCAGATAATTACAAGAAATGAAAGGGTAGCATTACACCTCATATAGGTTTAAAAAGCACCGATTCAGAATGTTGTAATGGAGTTCGACATTTGACTTTTTCTTCTGGGCTCCAAACTAGACATCTACTCGACTAATCAAACCATACCCCTGACTTTCCTTTAGACATGGTAGCTTTTTTATTGAGCAGAATTGATTGCAGTTTATGGGTTCAAGGCTTCAAACGACCAGGCCAGGTACTTCCCATAGGAACATTACATGCCTTCCCTGTAGTGTCTAGGGTCTAGATGCCTTGGACTGAGAGGAGAGCGGCAAACAGTGTGTTACCAAGTCTGGCAGTTCTTTTTCTACATTCTGTTTACAGAGGCTTTGAGCTTGACCTTTTAAGCTTGACCTTGGCAAAAACTGTAAAATTTACACTTAATGATTATTTAATATAGTTAACATACTCTGGCATGACATAATTTGACATCGATAAACTGTGGTAGCTAACAAACCAGGACTGAATTGTTAATAAGCTGCCTATTAATATATAGGTGATTAATAGCTTTAACAAAATCAATATGCAAAACACAATAGACAATTTGCCCCCTGTGTGGGCCACACAGAGAAGGACAGTGACATGTAGGCCCAGCTGCAGGCATAGCCATACACAAAAAGTCACACGTAGGATAAAACCAATGACAGAACATCATTAATTTGAGCTCATTTAAGGGGTTTCTCAGCATGTGGGATGTTGCGAGGCATTTGTGTTAATGAGCTACATCATTCATGTGAAATGATAGCACAATTAGGAAAACAAAAGTGCAAGGTGTGACAATTTAAGTGAATGTGCTTTGTCAGTGTCTACAAACAACACCTCGGAGACAGTATGCATAAAAAGCCGGCTTATAAAAACATTGCAGGAGGTTTAGAGGTCGGGCTTTTCACCGTCACACTTTTACCTTGCTATTCTGCACCCTCACCGCGCTCCCATGGGAGTCTCCGTCAAAACACTGTGGCAGGAAATGAAATTAAAGCTGCTGAATGAGGATGTTTTGATGCATACACTAAAGCTGTATGTGCGCATGTGGGTCGGCGATGTGTGTTTTAGAAAAACATGTAGGTTTATAAATACAAAAACTGGAGGTGAGCTGGCAGCTGTATATGACAATAACACTGAGCTGCACTCATTTTTAGTGCAGACGCTAGTTTTCAATCTCAAAGCCATATTTGGACCATTTAACTGTTAAGCTGACTCTGATACATTGTAAATGAATGAAAAGCTATTTGCCACTAACCAAATGAGTATGTGTGTGTGCTGTCACTGAGTGGGTAGAGCACAGTTGTGACTCGATATTTAGCTGCTTTATATATAAAAGTATTTAGGATACTGCAGCTAAAAACTACAAGCTTCAAAGAGTTGTGCTTTTTCATCAATATTAAACTGTTGAGATGAGCAAACACATTGCTAAAGATGCAAAAACCTAAATTATGGTATTATCTGCATTTACATCATAGACACAGACATTAATAAAATGCATATTAGCTAGGTTTCAGGGATATGCAAAAATAAATAAAGGTTATAGTCTGGTGGTAAACAACACAGCGGCCAATGTATCTGAGAAGAACTGAAGTCCATACAAATATTGCATCACAAGTTTTTTGCTGCCTCCAAAATGTCTAATTTACTGTCTTAAACTTGCGTGCTTAACTAAACTGGATATACTGCTGCCTTTGTAGTCGCAAGACCACACATACAATTGAACAATTTCTCGTGACTCCACAGACACTGGATCTCATCAAAACAAAACAGTGACTTTTTTTTTCACTTTCAGCCTTTGTTTTACAATGGTGATATTTAAATGGAAAGGTGGAGTTCAGAGACCTGCTGAGAATGCTGAATTTTTCTTGCAAAAGTTGATGCAGTGATGCATTTATGGTTCACGACAAACCCATGAAAATACCTGAAATCAAACTGAGGCTCTGGTCTGATATTGAGCAAAAACACATTCAGTCACTCAATATTAGGCAAAACAACCACTAAATTTCAACTTTGTTTTTAGTTTGTTCATCTGTCCACAGATGTTCCAACAGCCCTAAGTATTATTGTCAGACTTAGTAATACTCAGCCTGTGCAGTATGTGTAAAAAACAACCACTCGGTGTACCATGTAATGCAGCTTTAGTGAACTAATGAAACTGTAATTGCAAAAATAATGAGGAACATGCTGCATTGTCCAGTAACTTTGGTCCTAGTTATTTGTGAGCATGACTCACAAAGTGCCGAGTTGCACTTTAATTTTTAATGGATTCTGATGCTTTTCTGTTTTTCACACGGTTATAGAACGCACATTCTTGCACGTCTGCTTTTCTTGGCTTTGTAAATTTCATACTACAGGGAGCAATATCCACAACAAAGTGCATTTGTATGATGTACTTCAGATGTATAACAAGAAACAGTGTAGACCAAGGCCCATTTCCTGAGCTACTTATGAAGATATTGTCCCCAGTGGGCCTCATTTAGCAAAGTATAGACTATGCTGAGATGCGTTTAGGCTCCTTGCCACAGACATAACAGACACGGTGTACACTTTGAGCATTTACATGGTAACAATGTTCAATGAATCAAAAATTAAAGACCCACTCTGGAAAATGTGAATCTAAAAATGTTTGTAACTGACCATTTTTTAAAAAAAAAAACATGGGCATATCTTAGTCATAGAACTTTATTGACAACTACAGTTTTACTTATGCTTATTATCAAGCCCTCATGTGGTCACTGCTCAAAGGTGCAGCTGCAGGAATGATTTAACAACTTAACTACGTTAAGCTTTAAACATAATAATTTAAAATGCTAGAACTGCGGCATATTTATCAAATGTGTAAAGAGAACAGGCTTGATGCTAAATTCAGACAATGAAATCAGGCAGTGTGAGTAAAATACACTGAAGTTCAATGTCATCTTCAGTTTGTGTATGCCTTTTTCAAGTGTAAATTGTAAAGCTGACTGTGCCAGAGAATTATTAGACTAAAGAACACAATGCTTGGAAATGTATTTTACATTACACCCCCATTTATAACAACTCATGTTGCTTTTTAAATTAAATGTAAAATAGCACAAGCTTTAGAATATTTTTTGCCATGCACTATATTTGATGTCTAAGTGTTTTCTTTATTGAATTTGCTTACTTTTATTGATTGGGGAGGTTGTTTTCGCTAAGTATAATTTCCATTCCCTCAATTGTACAGTATACTGCCACTGGAGGAAACATTGTGAGCTATTTGAGCAGAAAGTCTTTGGTTAAAAGACAGAACTGAGACAGGCTTTTGCAGAAGGACCTGAATGTGGAAACACAACCTGGGGGCAATTCTTCAGACACCCTCCAGAGGACATACTGTATGTGAAAAGGGCTCTATAAATGTAACTATGCGCTTGATGCATTATACACAGTGATCTGATTTGTCTCATCTTGGTAGGTCTAACCCAGATGTGCTCACTTCAGGGTCAGGTCAAAAGAATGAGGAACATCCATAAAATATTAACCATCACATAAACTCAAACTAAAAGGTGTTTTGTTTGATGTTGACAAATTGCACTGCCATACTGTTTATCAGCTATTCTCTGTGTCAGACAAACCCAGGGCCCCATGAGGATGTGCCACAGTGCTCCTGGGTTTGAAAATCTTTGCAGCTGTACATCTTTAGTGCTGTGTCCTTTTCAAAAATCTACAGAATTTATCCAACCACATCAAATTGTATTGTGAAGTGCAATTTGCATTAGTGCTGCACCTCGTAACTCTCTCCTCTTTCCTTTTGATTGCAGCTACACACAGACTTGGATGTGGGTAACAAGAACATCAAGTATGTCCTTGCGGGTGAGGGGGCAGGTACCATCTTTGCCATCAATGAGTTAACAGGCGACATCCATGCCATGAAAAGGCTGGACCGCGAGGAGAAGGCTGAGTACACCCTCACAGCCCAGGTCGTTAACGCCGATACAGACGAGCCCTTGGAGCCTCCGTCCGGCTTTATCATCAAAGTCCAGGACATAAATGACAATCCACCACAGTTCATAGAGGGCCCGTACCGAGCCTCTGTTCCAGAGATGTCCGCAGTGGGTGAGTCACCATATATGCACACTTCACCTCCACCACACAGCAGTCTAATAAGTGCATGAGATTTCAGAAGATGGCTGCTCTCTAATGGGCTATTATAAAAAATAATGAGCGAATAAGAACAAGAGGAAATGAGGTCGCCTATTTACATGCTTGCCTGCTATTCAGAAATACAAGAATGATAAATCAAATGAAATTGCAAGATCTTCACCCAACTGAACAACTGGCGTCAGTGTCAATACACACTTAGCCAAAGTCTCATTTGCATTCCCAACAAAACAGCCCACACACAAAATAGACGCACTAACAACATGCAAAGCCTGAGTCAAACAACTGCCTACTGAGAGAATAAAACAGTTCCCCTCATCAGGAAATCGGCAAATTGAATTTTCTCCAGCCAGAGACACTTAAAATCCTTCCATACTGCATTAAAAGCCCGTTTTACATTTCTGACTTGCTACATCTACATTAGCATATGTAGTTGCACTTCTCACTCTTGTGACATGTGTGAAAAATAGCTGATCTTTGAATAGGTCAAGAGCTACTAGATCTTACAGCATGGACCATTTGATTCTATGTGAATTTTTTATAGTATTCTTTAACATTTTTATGTGCATAGTCAGTTTTATAATACAAGTGGTGGTCACAACAATGAAAAATTTATGAAAAGCTCTAAATAAAATGGGCTGTAGAAGATAGAGTATATGGGGACAGGAGCATAATGCACAAGCTTCATCTACAAAGAAAAAGCTACCAAACAAAAGCCTCACAGTGTGAAGCATGGACATGAATAGATATGATTTCAGGATTTAGATGTCTTGGTGCAATCATAGAGGGGATTGAGAAAGCTAAGTAAATGCACATAAGCCTGACTGTTATCAATAGACTGTTACAATGCATGGCAACACTGACTGATGCTAATTGCCACAGGCTACTGAGTCTCCGCAAAAGTGGTACACAACTGCAAACACTTTACATCTCCTTTTATGCTAATGTATTCATATATTCACATTCTGGATCAGTCTATGCATTTCAATAGCTGCTACGTGATGATTAGATGAATCAAATGTATAGCCTAGCTCTAGTTAGATTGGCAGCAGGCTGTGAGTGGTTGATGTTTCTTCCAGAAAAGCCTTGCTACTGACCCCAGAGCATAAGTCAGGGTAAAAAAAAATGTTTCTATCAGTTGTAGAAAGGAGATCACAGAGTGTCTTTAAGGCTTTTTGACACTGGAGCAGTTGAGCAAGTGCACTGAGGTCTGTTACTGGGTGGTACGCACTTGTTATTGTGTTTTCTCATCGAGATTCCTCTTGTTTCCTGTCATAAACTTGACATAACAAGCTAGGGCAGATGGTGCTAGGTATGTATCGGAATCTGTTTGGTAAATCCCATCTGTGGAGTGTAGCCTTTAGATCACATTGTGAGGTAATAGTAATTTTCAGTATAACCACAATAGAAAGAAGGAGAAAAATAAACTGTGAGAGCTAAATAGAAAGCTTGTGCAGTTTTTCTTTTGTTGTTGTTATCTTTAGGGTTTCGTTTTCTTTTATGCAATTGGTCTGTTACACTAATCTTTACACACAAATTTTAATTTTATTTCTTTAATAAAAGGCCAATCATCACAACATTATACATCTAAGAGATGATTGACTTCTGTAATTCATTGACTGACCATGGCTGGCTTTGAAGACACACTTTCAAAGCGGCCTAGGAATAATTATTATGAGTCCTTTCAGCTATTACTTGAACTCGACTTTTTGTACTCAACACAAATAAGTGAACCAGATCTGTGAGTCCTTTGTGACCACCTTTAACTTGTTTAATACGGATGCATTCATATGTGGGGTTGAATGTATGTTAATTATTATTTGCTGTATAGGGACTACACATATATCCGTCGTGTTACAGTCTGGCATATTCACATCAGTATCAGTCCCAATTCAATAAATCAATCAATAAAAATACTGTGTTCCTTATGTTTCATTTCCTTCATTTATTTGTTTCTAGCTAGTACTTTACTGGCTATTAGCATTATGAGCTTGTAACGGATAACCTTGTGACCTCCATGTTTTACACTTCTTTAAATTACACTTGTTTTCAAATAGGGTCTTTTTTTTTTACATTTCTGGCCTTAACACAAATGTCCTATTGAGAAATTGGTGGCCGATCTCATTGGTCCAGTGTCATTCTTAAGTCGAAGCTTTCGTCTTAAGTCTTTTATTATCACTGTGGTTGATTCATGTTAGCTGTTGCCAAGGCGGTGAGAGCAAAACAGAACAAAAGAGGATGCAAAAATATCCATGTAAACACGGCATAACTGTGAACTCTTTTGTCTGAACTCTGTTACTTGATCCCTACAGCTCATTGTTTGGATCTCGGTTGAAATGTACTGTAGCCCTCAAAGGGTTTTCTCAGTGCAGTGCCGGGACAGCCATAGCAGTATCGTGGAGAGCAAAGCGGTAGTTGACAGCTCTCTGCAATTCGCTTGTGGGAATAATGCACAAGATATGAAAATCAGCATCTCTTTGTTGATTGTTGTTCCCTTTTGTCACTACTGATTAATTAAACATTCAGGAATGCTTACTTGTTTCACTGAAAGCCTTTTTCTTTCTACAGAGTTGTTTTCTTGTTGTTAAGTTTTCTTGCAGTGTGGCATTATGGGAAGAATCTAAGAATCTGGACAAACAAATAATAAGTCATTCATCTCTAGCCTCATATTCATAAACATGTTTCACCATAGCGGTGTTTCATCTTTATCGCAGTGAATATGAATCTGTGCAGGACGCAGTGGATTAGTGGAAGTATGCTGAGCAGTGGATAACTAATAAAGTCCACAGTAAATGGAAGTTGGTGAAGTCTGCTGCATATGAGCAAATCTCCACTGCGACATTAAATTGAGAGGCATTAAATTGTAATACTGGCATGTGGTAAAAGATGGAGAATTAAGTTGGAGTCTTAACAATGCTGGGTATGCAGCTCAGCAGGAAGCCACCTGCTCTAGACACACTGAAATCTAATAGACCCAAACTGTTTTCCTTGTTATCTAGTCTGCTTGTCAGTTCCACTCCTGACTTCATCAATGTCATAGCAGCTTCTCGCTTATCAAGTCTGTATCCATGCCCGAATCCTGCGACAAATATCAACAACCACCATTTATCTGTCAAGGACTATGGTTAGATAGAAAACCCCTCATTGAATGTCACCATCCCCCATAGAAAGTACTCCCCACAGCCGGATGAGATATGTGACATGGGCCACTGGGGTCGCCATGTTTCCTGTGCGCAAGGAGCACAGAGGTTAATGGGAAATGAAGGAGAAAGACCTTTTGTTCTTCCTTTAAAAGGCCCAGTCGGATAAGACGTGTGGCTTTCTGTGACTTTTCTCTGACTTTCATTTTACTGAATGGCTGAAAATGGAGGTGTCTGCCGTCTTAATTGTTCAGCAGATAGTCTGTCAAATTACAGTGCGACAAAGAGAAGAAGGGGAGGGCAAACAGTGGTAAGGACTAAAGCAAGGGCCAATGAGACTGCAGTTCGATCTCATAGAGCCTGTGCATAAGTCTATGACGAGTTGGTGCCAGATAATGCTGTGGACTTTATGGGTATTTTAGATTGGTGACATATTAACATGCTTGGTGCTTGGAACTCTTTTAGTCTGTACACTTATTGTCCACTGTTCATGTTTTTTATACAATGTGAACAAAAATCAAAGTAAAGTGTGTGAACTTAAAACAGCTTGGTGTACACACCTCAGTATACACTGTATTGTGGAGGCTTTTTTGTCTTTGTTCATGTAATATTATGGTAATTACCCAAATGTAATACTTAGTCCTTTCTTGGATACACTTAAAAACAGCTAAAATGATGAGCAGTCAAAATTCTGCCACACTATTAATGTAACACCATCTTTTCAAAAATGATACAGTTTTAAAGTCAAGGCAAGAAATCCTTTCCCATGTGGCCTTTTCTACAATTAAAGGATGATCATTTTAATGGCTCTGCGCCAGCTGTGGCCGCAGACAATTTATAGTTTGAAGCAGAGAAATAGAACAGATTAAATTTGAGTGGTCATAGGTTAAGGTCAGTGTGTTCCCATGTGTCTATTCCTATTTTCTAACTCATCTTTAAAAGAGACATGATTGAAATCTGATATTTTTGACTCAAGAGTCAAAAACATAACTGTGTTGTTTTAAAAAATGTGATGTTCTCAAATAAAAATTACATTTTTTTATAAATTTGATTGGGACAATGCATGTTGAGACACAGTCACATAAATGTAAACATACAGATTGTAGCTTTAGTTACTTTCCCTCTGTTGTCCCAACATTCATAAATCAGTGCTGTGTCACTGGAGGTAAGGTGGGTTAAATGTCTTGCCCAAGGACACAACAACAGTATGAACTGGTGAAAGCAGGAATTGACCCACCAACCTTCTGGTTATAGGACTCTGCTCTACCACCTGAGCCAGTGCGCCCCAAGAAAGAGAGGATGTTTTGCAATGTGCCTATCACAGAATAACTCATGATACAAAAGAATTCAGAACACAAGACAGTACCACAATACTTAATACTTAAGAGACAAGACGTCTTTTAGGGGGATGTGTGCAACTGAAGAAATAACACACCCTTTGTATTAAGCGTCGCTACAATTAGTGCATTGATTCATTTTGATATATACAGCTACTGCTATTCTATTTATGTATATACCCCACCCTAGAATTCCCACTGGATTGGCACTTTTATTAAGTTGTCTGTACTAAGATATGGATTGTCTTTCTGTTCTACAGTATATGCGGTGCAAATGTCATTGATAATATCATACATTATCATTTAAAGCTGTTCCATGTTTACGATTTTTTTCTTTAAGTGTTTAAAATTTATCATATAAGTTTAGTCACTTCACCAGACTGGGAGTACACTAACATCTCTATACTGCAGACAAACAATTATTAACAATTACCTCAGACCCCTTTTTACTAAATACTGAAATTTCCTTCTAAATAAAAATCTTGAAATTATATAGCAATATATAATTAAACTCACATACTAATACTATGAAACCACAACTAATATATCAAAAAACAGCAACTGACACAGCCATAATATGTTGATTAGAACTAATGTTATACCCATTTTATTGTCGTTGATATAAAGCTCTGTTTTCATTGGCACTTGTGCAGTGGACTGCACAGATCTCACAGGATTAGTGGAGGCTGTTTTCCATTAATGAGGTCTCTGACTTTAAGGCCAGTACAAGATGACAAATTTCCCTTGTAAGTTTGTCAACCATATGCTGGAATTCTGAGCGTACCACCCTTCTGCAGCTAACAAGGGGGTTGTGATGTACTTGGATATCTCAAAGTCTGCTTCTTGTGAGGCTTCAGGTAATTAGTAGGAGGTCGACATCACTCCTCCCTTCACTGTGGGGGGTGCAAGTGACAATAATTGCTACACTGTGAAACAAACTTGCTGGAAGTTGTTTTGGGGAAAAGGACTCATGCGAGAGGTGCCCCAGGAGTGTTAGGCTGTGAGTGTGCTTCATTATCAAGCCGATTAATAAGCGGACGCGCAGACAGATGGCCCGTCTTCTCACCGTACAGGCCACGCTCCCCGGTACCCCAGCAAAATGAATATCTGTTTGGAAACACGCATCCTCGCCAAATGTGTCAAGATCTGCTAAATTAGTGCAAAGACATAAAACTGAAGTGACGTTAATAGATTACCTGGAGTTGATTTACATTTTCAGAGTTATTACGAGCGTGGGTAACAGGACTAACAGGCTCAGCCGTTGACGCTGGGTCTTAATGATGTTTCTGATTATGTTCTCATCACCACCGGCAGCTAGGAAAATAAGTAAAGGCTTGTCATCTCAAATTTGGTCGATAAATGAGCAGACTTGATCAAGGTGAGACGTATGTAAATAAGCAAGAGACAGACCTATACAAGAGCTGTTCGCATTTTTAACGTACAGAAATTTATTATGGTTTTATTACACAATATACAACATGGAAGGCATTTTTCAATTCAGCAGCAAAGGTCTATTAAAGTATGTGCAGGTATGTGGTGAAACATTTGATATTGTTTAAAAAGGCAGTTTAACAGGCTTTTTGTGACTGTCTATCTTTCCGCCTCTTCATGTACTTTTCAACACATAGCCATCTTTGTGATCAATACAGGCAAAGCAGGACTATTTTGAGATCATTCCATTCTCTGCTTGGAAAAGATCTTCTATAAAAATCCCCTTACATGAAACATCTAAAAATATTATTGCACTATGCTGATCTTGCAAGAATTTTTGAGCATTTGTGGCTTTGGAAAGTCAGAGTCTAGCTATATTAAATGCAGTTTAACTTGAGCAAACCGAGGCAGTTTTTTAGGGTCAAAGTAGCCCACATAAGTAACAGAAGCACATTTATAGAACATCCTTTATCTGGCGTTTCTCTGTTGAGCTTTGAGCACAGACCTAAAAGAGATGCAGTCTGGTGTTTGTGTGCCTTTCCTCTCTGATCGTAGACTCTGCTCTGCAGCTTGGCAGATGGACTGAGTGGCAGGGGGCCTCTGGCCCTTTAACATAGTGGGCAGCTGGGCGCGAGCTGGGCCAGAGCTGGGCCGGGGCACATCTGACGAGTGGGCTCTTGGGCGGGTAGGATGAGACAGAACAGGACTGAGGATGGTGGGCGCTCACAGGCTGCGTCGAGGTGAGGGGGGTCAGAGCAGTGAACCTGGCCAAGGCCCTTCCTCTCTTAGGCCCGTCTAACTGCCAGCCAGCATGGATGCCAGCTTGCCCTTTCCTGTGGCCGTGCTAAATGGGGATAGGACAGGTCTCGGAGGCAGAAAGGATTCAACTGAGTTTCTCTGTAAATAATCTGCTACTCCAATCCATCTCCATCATTTGCCAGCATCTGCAAGTTCACATCTGTGTGTCCATGCATGTTTCTAGGTAATGGTGGGGTTGTTGTTATTCACCTTTGTTTGTGTTGCTGACACTTGTCACCTGTCAATAACCCAGGGAATCCATTCGGTTTCTGTTGGACCACTTTTCCTAACTATGGCCTGCAGCAACACCCGGCAGTTAACAGTCAGTCATTGCTAATTCAGCAGCTCTTTTTAGTCTCTTTTTAGCCATTACACAGCATATATAAGAAAAAGAGGGCAAGTCACATAGTCCCATAGCTACAAACAACATATGTTGAGCAGTGGTAAAAAATAAATATAAAGCACCATACACACAGCCAGCACTCACATCTGCTCAATGTCACACACAAATGTGTATAAGTTATTCATCAAATGTTGTTTATTATCCAATGATCTTCTACATTATGTATGTAATGTCATCAGCCTCTGGCTACAGTAATAGAGGCCTTTTAGAGCCTTCAAGTGAGAGCTATACTTTTGAGACTTAAGCCAGGTTTATGCTTGTGTCAAAAACATGGTAATATCTCACACCAATAAACCATCATAATGAGCCTTATTTCTTATTTATGGTTGATCAGCTGGAAAACAGGTGAACCACTGCTGGCTTTAGCTCCATTGTTGCATTTTGTATGAAGCAGATGTTGCACAAGGTCTTCGCACAGGCGCAAAAAAAAAAAAAAATTAACTCAAATGGAATGCAATTCAAAATGAAAGCATGTAGCTATTTTTCATAACATATTGTACACTTTCATGTAAACTTGTTTGTCATATAACTGCTCCAGTGTTTATAGACACATAATATCGAATGTGTTTGAATTGAATGTTTTTTATTCATACACATCTGATCCGACACTGGTTTTGCTGAGAAAATAATTAAGATTTTACATTATTTAATGCAGTTAAAACATAAAACAAGTAGAAGCACGGTATAGATAGTTCCAAACCGTGCTGAACCCAGTTGTAAGAAATGAGGCACAGGAAACCGACTATACATTGTTGTTGTTGTGAATAGATGTTAATATGCTGTTGCTTAAGTGTAATTTATCCACCTCCAGTATTTAGCCAGCAGAGACACATTTCCTTTGTAGCTCAGGCGTTGGTTTGCGTCGCTTTCTTCCTGCCCCTCTGTACTTTACTCTGCCTTACTCTTTTTTGCTAAGCTTATGCTCTTTCTCACTCTTCCCTTAAGGGAGAACAAAAAGTAGCTGGCTTCTAGGTAATGAAGCCCTTCAATGTGATCTGCATAAGATTGGCTCCCTGGCTGGCCTGGCTGCCTCGCCCCAATGAATAGCAAAAGACTGTCAATGAGAGAAAGGACAAAAAGCAGCCCTCTCCTTCGCCACGGTGTTGTTTCTCAAACAAAGTCACAATTTTTTATTTATTTTTTTATTTTCTTTCTAAAAGGGAGAATAGGGAGGCAAATGAAGGCGGTAAATAACAAACAGAGTTCATGAAAGGGAAAGTAAATGAGGGGAAGAGTGTGTTTGTGTGCAAGCTGCTGTGTGCCTGTTTTTGAAATGATGAAGGGAAGCATAGTAATAGTAGAGGCTGTCACACAAATGCCACCCTCTGTGCTGGAGCTCTAAGTGGATGTTATTAAATGGATTTCATGCAAAGGGTCAACAGTGGTAGAATTTAACACAAAAAAGACAGTTCCAAAGACTGTCTTGTTGAAATTTTAAAAAAATCAACTCAAAGACAAATGCACATGCCTCACTGTGTTCCAGGTTGTTTACAAATTTAATTGTTTGTCATGAAAGTTGTTTTTTTCATGCTGGAAACACTTATGAGACTCACTTTATGCTGCCGTACTGTCACACATTACTGATCACTGTGTCTAGGTTAGTTAATCAATCTAAGAGGAAAACAAGGACGGAGCATCCTCTCTTTTGTCAGAGCTCACTGCAGAAACGGATATGCACTGACAACACCGCACTGCCTACCATTTCACAGTAAAATCCTACAAAATAAATAATGATAAGTAAAATAAACAACTGAGACTTAAAAACTGGGTGATGTACATTTGGAGGCACATACAGTATTAACCCTAGATGGCCATGAAAGTAATAGACACATCATCTACAAAAGCTTCTTTCCTGAGCTGAAATTGTCTTTAGTCATATTCATTATAACTTGTAAATCAATGAATGGCATCACTCAAATTTTCACAGCTGAGACAAACTGACACACATCTTCACACTTTTTCCACTTCTGTTGCAATGTTAAAGCTGTTAAGTTAACAAAGGGTCATTTTCTGAGTATTACCTCTGTCTTTAGCCTGTAACAAAATGGTACCCACCATTTGTAAACTTTCACCCACCAAAGTGTCTTATAACTGTTCTAATGGCTTCAGTAAATACATATTATTTGACAAAAATAATAAAAAAAAATATATCTTGATTTTTAGGATTTTTGTTCATAGATGTAGATAAAGTATAGCCCAATTAATAGACATCTGTTTCAGTATCTACTTCAACAACAACAACAAAAAAAACTTATTTTCCATTTAACATTATTTATTGCATTTCATGACAACGTAAAACATGTTGCTTATAGCCAGTAGTCAACAACACACAATAATAGCACTGATTTACAGAGCCTGGCTTGTGCCTGCGGACTCATGACCTGAGTGTGCTGGTACAAGACACAGCAGCCTTTCGTGACCTTGAGTGGGTTATTGTTTCACATAGTGTACAGTAATTCCACACAAGTACTCTCTAGTGTTTCCATTTTGCTTTGTATCTGCCTGGAGCATGTGAGCTGTCCCTGTGGATACGTCCTGCACCATGTATACTGTACGTGTGACTTTGTAAGTTCCCCCTCATTGTGGTTACTAAATTATTCTGATGCTTTGTGTCACTGTTGGCAATGATGATGTTGCATAAGCCCGATGTGGATTGAAATGGATGGTTTCAATAGGTAATTATGTGGCAGGGAGGCTTGACATGTGTTAGCACAACAGGTGTGTGCTTGACAGCATTAGACGCTATGTGTCATTTGTGTCGTTTCACTGGGACCTCCCCTGCATGTGAGATCTGTAAAGTTTACTGTGAGAGCCAGCAGCTGCAGTCATTAGGCCAGACATATCACATCCAACTGAAGATAGATCAGCTGTACGCAGGCTGAAATAGTCATTTTCTCACTCACTCAGACATTCACATACTCACTAATTGCCTCTCAACCCTATATTCTACACATGACACACTGAGCTGGGATCATTCACTGCACTCCTGCACCACAATCAAGTGTACACTGTGTCCTTGTTTACTTTGTAAGACAAAGAGAATTATTTGTACAGGATGGTGTTTGGAGTTCATTAAACATGAACTAAAATAAGACCTATACATATATATATATATATATATATATATATATATATATATATATATATATATATATATATATATATATATATATATATATATATATATATATATATATATATATATAATATATAGTCAAATGTGCAGCCAATCAGGTCACCATTAAATCTTTTTACAGTAACTCCATAAGAGGGATATACATACACAATACTAAAACAGACAGAATCTCTTTTTAGGCTTGTGATCATTTTCCTTGACACTTTGCTCCAAATGTTCAATTTCTGGGTGTTGTGAATGCTATCAAACTTTCACGCATGTGTGCCATCAGCAGTGTGATATACCAGCCTCAAGTGACTGTGGCCTGTTGAAATTATGTGTGAGTGGGAGGCCCCCTTTACACCATTGCAATAGCAGCACATATGAGGAGGACTACAGATCACACCTCGGATATTGAAAATGCTTACTCATATCTGCTAAAACACACTGGTAATTTAAGCAACCTGCTTATACAATCTGGAGCTGTGTCCTGCCGTGTAGCAACATTTAACAGTCAAGCCCAGACTGCCATATTGTGACATTTAAATGACAAAGCGAGAGGATCTCAGTCTGCTGTTGGTCACCTGTTTCAATCAATGCCTAATCCAGTAATCTTAGCATTGCTGCTTTTGTCCATAAACCAAAACATTACTATTTCTTTGTACAAAGTATTATAATGTGGGATGAGATGCAATTAGCATTTTAACAAAGAAACACACAAATAGATTTCTACCGTACACCAAATGATAGATTAATACAAGAATAAGACTGTGCTGCAGACATATTATTCTGTTGGCAATAAGTGGGATGGTACTTTCTGTCCATATTTCTGTAATACATCATATTTTTTGTATAATTTCAGTATTTCCCAAACACCAAAATGAATTTAGCAAATCCAAACAGCGTAATTTAAAACATGCAATGTCTTGTCCATTTGCAAAGCACTTTGTTATAAGATGTGTCAGAGAAAGTGTACCATCCACATATTTGTGACATTTTGGCCCAAAATGCTAGGTAGCTTTTTTCATTTGCATTTTTAGCACAAAACCATTGCTCAAGTATTAATTATTAAAGAAGTAACTTGTGGATATTTATTGTATTGTTGTTGGACTGTTTCTCAGTGCACTTCAGTGCTCTATATTCATCTCTGTGTGGGCTTTGCATCTATTCAGGCTGTGTGGTACCTCATTTCCACTTATGCATTGCTTTTTTTATCCAAAAAGAAAAGCAATACATTCTACAGAACATGGACGTGTAGACAAAAGTTTGCTCTTTGTATATGTGTGTGTGCAACACAGAGGCTTTGGACTCTTGTAGTGCTTTAGGTGATTTTGCAGGGTTGAGCAGCAGGAGCAGGATCCTCTGTACGCTCAACCCTCTATGTCTGCATTATTAATTGTGTGAGGTAGCAACCATAGCTATTTGGACCCTGCAGGCACCCAGCTTGCACTCCCTAAAATTAAAAGCACCAATTGCCTCTTAATGCAAGATGTAATAACAGTGTTTAAAAGTTCTGTTTAGTCTGCATAAAAGACTGTGTGCACTAACTGCAGATGAAGTAGATGAAACAAAGAGAGACTAAAAGGTGGTTATGAATAGAAGACATATTGCCTGTTTTAGTGTGTGCTTCGTGTGTGAGATCATCCTGAAGTGACCACATTGAAGATTCATGTGGTGTAGACTGCAGTGCGAGAGGATTGGTCAATGTAAAATAAATGGGAGTGGAAGACATTCATCAAGGTGGCAGAGGTTTGAGACTAGAGAGGCCCATCCAATCACTGGCAGCGAATACAAGGAGAGAGACATAAAAGTCGGTACAGCAAGGTCATTTGAAAAAGAAGCTGATAAGACGAAAGGATCAAATCTCCAATACGACGGGGCCCTCCTCTTGATGTCTGTCCCTATTAAGTAAAGCCCTCGCCTGGCTCAAGCACTCGCTGCCACGCCTCAGCTGTCTGATACTATGAAAGTTAAAAAAGAGACTCGGCTGCCGCGCTCTTACTGCTTTTATTTTGCCATCAGAATTTATGGCCCCACTTGTAATTTAGTTTTGATCTTTTTTTCTTTTTTGTCTCATCCAACCATCCATTTCATTTTATTTGAAACATTCTGTTTTTTTATTATTAGATTTTACAATGGACCTGCACCAAGGTCATAGGCGAGACACTGAGGGTATGGAGTGCAAATAAAAGTAATAAATCAATTCATGTATACAGATTTTATATTGATATATAGCACTGTTTACACATCAACTTAAAGGGAATCTGTTCTGGGTAACCTTATATCAATAACAAAGATATTGGTTCTAAAATGAATAAATAAATAAATAAATAAATATAATCCCTATACCCTGCCTAAGTCCCAAAGCTGCTGGGATAAGCTCCAGTCTCCCGGGACCCTTAATGGGACTAAGCGGAAGAAAAAGAATGAAGGAATGATAATCAACTCAAACTAAAATATGAAAAGGCTCTGAACTATGACTGATCATAATTGTTGTAAAGTGCTGTTTAATTGTATATTATTATTGTATATATCCTCAAACATTGGGAATTATACAGGTTCCAAATGTATGAACATGTGCAACAAATAAGAATAAATGTTTAAACACACCTTTTTCCTTCAAAAATCAAATTGTCACCAGATTTTAGATTCTGTATCTTTAAACAAAAAACAATTCCAGGTGGATTTGTCAGTTTTATGTGCATTTGGGCCTGCACCTGATCCAATTCTAAGTTAAGCTAAAACCCTGTCCCAATGGCATGCAGCCATTTTAACTGTGGCATCACACGGCCTTCTCCTCTGTCTGTTGTGTGTCTGTTGTGTGATGAGGCATTGGCAGCCGTATTGCTCTCACCACTGCAGTATAGATTTAGTCAGTTTGTGATTTTACCCCAGTCACAGTCTGATGTCCACACACACAAAGCGCCTCTCACACCAACTCACACCGTCAGCACTGCAGCAGGTTTACTATGTCACACTAGAGGCTGCTGTGTAATTGGGTGAATCTGCTCTCCAGCACGCTACAGAGATAGCCCTTTAAAATTTCACTTCACTTCTGGGAGTGTAAACAAACCTTGGGATTACTAGAGGTGTAAATCCACATTCTCTGTTGCTCTGCTGTTTTGTCACCCCTCCTCCCCCATTTATTTTTATTCTTTCAGGCCATCCACCTTTTAAATTTGGGGTTTGCAGAGTTAGTATCATCTTCCTGCGCTTTATGAGTGAGTGACGGTGTGTTAACGAGAGCGTCGGTGCAGGATCCAAACATGAGATGTTGCAGTCTGTGGGCATGTATTGTAGCCTGGACGTTTTATGTGGCAGTGCAGCTTTCTGTCTGTGTGTTCTGCATGATGGATTGCTTGTCAGACGGCAGCATAGCAGCCATCCTACCGGCTGACGGACACATTAAGTCACCAGTCACGTAGACATAGTACGTTTCAACATTCCTCTGGGAATGCACTTTAACCCTTCTGGCTCCAACGCGGCTGGCAGATGACAGAGCGTGTTACTTACAAGGGGTTTGCTGCTAAAAGCGGCAGAAGCAGCGGATTCAGATAAGTTCAGGAACTTAATGCAGTTGTGTAGGAGGTGGAGAGCCTCTTTCACTTGTTGCTTTGTGATGGGACAATTGTCTGTGCTGTGGGTGAAAGGCAGCATGGTACTACTGTTGTTTAAGTATTGTTTTCTACTTATTTTACCTGCGGAGCTATATGAAAACATAATAGAGTGCAGTGGCCAAGGGGAGGACTGAGATGATTTACTCTTTGTGTTTTTTTCCCCACAGACTACAAAACAACATACTCAGAATTCAGGCCAGTGTTGCCAATCTTTGCATTAAAAGCAAAAGCAATTTTCGTTGAATATGTTATAATCATTTTCAAAGAATAAGAATAAGAGAATATAAGAATATTGAATAAGAGACAAAAGGTCTTCACCTTGAAAACTTAGTCCAGATTTATTTGCTTTAACCTTTTCTTTAAAATGGCCTGGATAACTGAGAACCTTCACAGACATGGGAAGTGTAGATTTATTCATTCACATACATACATGTCTTTGGAGGGTGGTGGGGAATGGGGTATAATCTGCAGGATTTTTATTAAAAATAAACTGTTTAATGCTCATACAGAGTACAATCCTCTTATTCCACATATAATGCTGTTAATACAAACATGGTGATGAGTCTATTTTATTTACATACTGCCTGTATTTCATGATTTACATCCCATTTGGACAAGTTCAAGACATCTCTAACTGCTTTAGTTTTAGCTCTGATGCAAAGGAAGACAGCACAGTGAATCCAAACACCAAATGAATAAACCTTTGAGTAAACTTGGATATTACCTGCAACATTATGAATATGATGAATGAATCTGAAAAGTCTGTATTCTGTCCTGGCAAAATTTTAAATATCTGGCTTTTACTGTAATCCTTTTGAAGACAGCCATTTACAAAATGCAGCTAACAGAGAATCTTTTATCAGTCGAAGATATCAAGTGTTCCTTCTACATACTGCATCTGCATCTGTAGAAAACTGTTTGTAAGGTATTTGTTGAGTATTATAACATTTGTATAGCTACTGAATTACTTTTATTGAAAGTAAATAGTGTCCAAATGACTCCTGTTAGTCCAGTATAAAAGCCTGAGTGATATGGCATGTTATCATCTCTTCATGTGTATCTCACTGTACAACTATAAAAACATCTTAAATGTGTGAGATACACATTGAGACATAAGTCCGACGTGAACTTGCTGCAGTGCAGTTGCAGACAGTCTTTTAGAGTGTGCAAAAGCCTATACGCTATGTTTGTTGTTTCAACCCTTTTTAAACCATTATTTTACCTCAGCATTCTTCTCCTCTACAAGTGACTTACATATTTCTTGCTCGAGCAACCATCACTGTTTTGCTTGTTACAGCTATTTTTGCTGTTTTATGTTCTTATCTTTTTGGCTCTTGACCACAGTGGCACTTTGCTGATTTGTGGTCCTTGTAGTGAGCAAACAAACAGACAAAAAAAGCTTCTGATATGAATGAAAAATACTGTAAAGGGAATTGTCTCATTTGCATTTTAATGTGGGTATATGTGTTGTTAATCTATAATGCAGTTTCAACACAAATGACCTGCAACTATTTTGAAGCCCCCAACACTGGCAGTCAGCCACAAGTGTTAGGTTCATGTATACTTTACCTTTGAGTATGAACTCACTGAACTTTTAGAGTTAACTCTGACAGAACCTCAGGCTCTGCTTCTCTGTGTTATTTATTCAGCAGTACCTGCATGTTTTAATGCATTATCGAGATACAACAAGGGTATTCTTCTTCGTTTTCAAAGCAGCTTGTTTCCAGAGGCATTTTGTCGACATTATATCCTGGAATTACTAATTATTTTCATGTATAACTTCATAAATTGATCTTCACTCTCTAGAGTCATTTTCTTCTGATGTAGTGTGGCAAAACATAAAACCACACATTTATTTCCCACACTCGTTCTCCGTTATGTTGAAAGAGCTTCTTTTTTTTTATTTTCTATTTTCATTGTGGAAGCATAATTCGCATTAAACACTCTTGCCCCTGTGGCAGAGTTCTCAAATTAAGCAACGTTTTGTTCATTTACCCGTGATAAAGTTGTTCATTAGACAAAATACTTTGCCTTAGTCTGTGTTACTACCTAGCCATTGGAAGTGCCTTGGGAGCAATTAAACATGTGAAGTGCCCAATTTTCCGTCCTCCACTTCCAGTCCTGAACTCTATCTGCATGTTACACACATTTCCTATGAACTAATTAAAGTGAATCAGTGACACAAGCCTTTAAAATGGCAGCATATGTCATGGCCATCAGTGAGAAACAAAAGACCCTCTTAATTATTTTGTTCTTGCTGTTTGTGTAAACGGCTTGTCAAAGTGCCACACTCACTAGTGGGCTCCTTAAAACAAGGTTGACACACATTAACTTTGCAGACAAACACAAAGGGACAAACACGGGGCCCAGTCTTTTTGTATCCTAAAATACACTTGTAATTGTGCTACAGCAGTGACAATGTAAGTGCTTAAGTGTGACAGTCCCCTACTCCTCAAAAGTGCAGCGTCGCCTATCCATCACCGACTCTGGGGAACAATTCCTTGGATGCTGACAACCATAATATCCTCTCTTAAGTTTCTCTGTCCTTGGAAAGTCTCATCTAGCTGTTGGTGTTTTTTTGACTCAGTCTACACAATGTGTTTAAACAAATTGTTCTTACCAAGTTTAAATATAAAAAATCTTGGTCACAGGCTCATTTTATCCTCACACAGATAGAAAGAACCCTTTAGCTTTTGATATTTATGCAGAAGGTTTGCCACCAATGTCAGTTAGCTGCTTTGTCCTGTTTGGATGCTTTTTCTTGATAGTTACAGGGCAGGTTAGGACAGTGGGTGACATACTGTATATTACAGAACGTAACAGACTTACATCCACATGCTCTTTGTGAGAGAGATATGGATAAGAATAAAACTGAGAAGGAAGGGGGCAGCACTAGAGCACCAATGGTCATTTTGACCTTTTTAAGACATGTTTTGTAAATTCTGAATTTCAAAAACAAGGCCACCACCTTTAGACTTTTACTAAACATGTTTTTATTATATAAAATATGTTTATGTTTATGCTTATATTGATTAAAATAAACACCAAAGAAAATGTGAATACTTGATGAATATAAATAGTATTCACATTAAAGTGATTGAATTATTGTCAGAAAGAAGGAAATAGCAACTTTTAACATTTAAAAATATTTAATACATTTGTAAAAAAAAAAAGTCAAATGAAAAAATGCTAGGAAAATGTCTGAATATACATGTGTTTGCATGTGTAAAGGGTTTAGTCAAAAAAAGTCCTTTAGTGGTAATATTAATAACCAGATAATAACTAGTTAAATAATTAATCTTAACAATCTAATCAAAGTATTTTGTCATAGTCATTGCTAGTATAAACACATACATCCTGATGTTTGCAGACTCCGCTGGGTATTCCTCATTCATTTACCCCTTTCCTCTGCTGCTTCCTGCTGCTCTGCTGAAACACACAGATTTGCATGAGTATACATTAGTCGTGTTATAAAGACTGATGGGCTGAACCAGACCATGTTTTATGCTACCTTGCAATTATTCACCATGTTCTCCTGTAATCTGAGAAGCTTATAGGAAACCTTATAGAAGAGGAGAGGCACCACTTTAAGCCCAAACCTCAGCTATACATCTCCCGAGTGTTGCATGGAAATAGTAACAAATGAAGGGCTGGGTGGTTGGAGACAGCATTGGCAATGACAAAGTCTGTATATGCCAGTTTATTATGTGCATGCTTATTTGTTTTAGGGTCCCCCTAATGCCCATCTGCAGTGTTGCCATAAACATCCATCTGCAGCTTTAGGAATCAAAAACTGGCTATAGCTACAGAAGGAAAATCAACTGGCCAGGCTCCAAGTGTGTCATCTTCTCCACTGAGAGAAGAGATGGATGAGAATGGATAGATGCATGAAAGGATGCCATGACACGGTTGTTCCCCCACATTGTTACAACAGTTTCTGTGTTGTAAAGAGCTTTGGTCTGCCTTGTATTTGACAATACTCTCCTCGTAGAACTAATCGCCTTTTAATTCTTGTATTATTCCCTATCCATGCACATGCTTTTCAATCAAATAGGTGTTACTGTCCAAAAATAGTGCTGGCGGCAAAGCCTGCAGAGAAGGGCTGTCAGTCTCCCTGTCTGATCATGAGCTATTATCCTCTCTGCCCACAGACAGCACAGAGAGCAACACCAGTGTCTATGTGATCGTGATCAATACATAATCACTTTCCTGTCACCGCAAAGGCACTATCAGGGGACAGTTCGGCCCTGCAGACCAGTCATTTTAGAAAAAAAAAGGCTTTGGCACACCATCTTTCTGACCTAGAAAAGGAGTAGGGTGGGGCCACAGTGGCTCTACACAGTGCACTGCTATGGCATGAATTCCTTACATTTTCATTGTGTGAGTTTTATGAACCTGTAAAGTACTTCACTGTTAATAGTCACTAACAGTTTTAACAGTATGCTTCCTTAACACTTTATTGGATTATGACCTGGATGAGGAGCTCCGCATACATTAGTTGTTATGTGAACAGTATAAAAATACTTTTAAATGCATTATCTGTTCAACCTAAAATCTGAGTTGCACTCTTGTTTAGATGCTTAAGATATTTTCAGCTTGACATTGATCACATAGACATCATGTCCTTGCTAGCTTTGTTTATCTAAGCATATCCTTCTACGAAGACAACATTGTCTTTTTATTAGTGTGTTGTTTTTTTCAGTTTGGATGCCAAAGCTTTGGTTAATCCATGCAAAAATCCTATTTTTTATTCATTCAGTATTTTTTTCTTCCTGGAAGCCTCTCCTTTCCAATATTTGTTTTGTGCAATCATAATATAGCAATAACGCAATCATAGATTCTGTGCTGGATTCCCCATTTTGCCTGCTTGCCTGTCTCTCTGCTTTTCTCTGTGTTCTTGCCTTTGTCTTTCGACCCCTGCAGTGTAAAGCCAGTCAAACATAAACAGTATTGTTTTACCCGGGTAGGACTCACAGCGGGGCACTGTTAGCCCCACACCTCACGCAGCCCACAGCTCTCCCCATGGCTCAGTGATATTCCTTCGCCATGGCTCAGCGCCTGCATACATATGAATGCTGCCAGTCTTCTAGCCTTCACGCTTGTGAGCCGGTCCGAGCCAAACAGAGCTGAGATGTTACACAGTTGCCATGCTTGTTGAAGGATATAAAAAAGTCCTTCTAAAGTATATTATGCAATGTTCTTTTAAGTTATTATGAGTTTGAGGGCTCAAAAGCGTTCCGTTTGCCAGTGTTTACAAGGTTACACCGATGTAAAGCTGGATTCGGAGAAATGAGGAAAAGAAAACCTGCTCTGTTAAGCACTGTTTTCATAAAGCCCTCTGTCAATCCCATCTCTGCGTAATTTTTTACACAAAAATATACTTATTCTGTAAATGTTTTCTTATTCTGATCTGGGGTAGGCAGAGAGTTGTTGGGATGGTGGAGGAGAGAGGTCTTTGACACTGCAGACCTTAGTTCAGGAATTACCCGAAAACTCTCCCCTCACCTTCAGATTACCATGATTCTCCAATCATTATGCATTACTCGTAATGACGTGCTGTCAGTGGTTTAAAATTAAAGCATAGAGAAGGTCTGAAGCTGTACAGTAACTCTTTTCACAGCTTATTATTTCCAACATTGTATTAGCTTTAAAACTTTTAACATCACAGTTATTTGAAGCCATCTGGATGTGGTCAGAAAATTAGAGATTTAGTTTAATTGTCTGCTTCAGTTTAAATGTTTTGTCTTTGACTCATTTTGTACCACTAATCTGTAATGGGTTAAATGGGACTGACAGCCTGTCCCAACCGTGAGGTACACTCTGCACAGTATCTTTGCTATTCCTTAACAAAATAGGCTAGCTTTAAGAGATTTTATAGATACATCTAATTTTGGTTTCTTGGATCTGTTTATTAGAATAAACATTCCATTTTGTTCTCTGTTTGTTCAATAATATTTGGATTTGGCATTGTGATTTTGTTGTTTTCCTCAGAGGCAGGTCCAAACCAATCCGACAGCAAAGACACAGCTCTAGATAAAACTACAGACAAGTGTTGTGTTTAATTTTCAAGTTCATTTCCCCCTGCCTCCACCCTGCAGTGTGCCGTAAGTGTCTGCAAACGAGGAACCCGCCATGACTCAAAGCAACGTCTTCATGACCTTCCTCTATTTGATTATCCATGCAATACTTTTAAGGAAATAAGCAGGCTGCACAGATGAAGCTGTTTTTGCAGGGGATAATGTGGTACAGAAATAAGCTGCTGTGTCCTTCCACAGCCATTGTACGTCACATCGGCCAGCGTCCCCAATTTATCCTTTCTCTGGTTCAACAAAGATTCCCATTGATTTCCTATCACCGAGCCAGTGTACAGAGTAAATAGGAGGTGTGAGCCCTATTATTCCTGTCTGTTGATAAACGAAAAGCTAGACCTCCATGTGTTTATTTTCAAAGCTTGCTTTAAAAAGATGCAGGCCTTTAAAACAAGGATGAATGCATGAGCTAAAAGTCTCATATACAATAATGGCATCCTTTGAAAATGATTTGTGCTGTAATGATTGGTGTGGTATTATATTGTGCAGACATTGGGAAGTAATTAATGTGCTTTCACTTAGTGTGGTAAAATAGCAATCTACTGGCTGCTGTATTTTAATACCGTATATGCATGCCATTATTAGGACACATTCGAGGATGAACCTGATGAAGGATGAGTAAAGTATATTGCTGTCTGAGGCTTCCATTTGTTGAAACAGAAACCTGTAAAGCAGTGTAAATGTAGTTCATCTGGATCATTCTTACTTCTACAGAGTTTTAACATTTGTACATCCTGTGTGTGACAACAATAACCTGCCTCGTCAGTGAGGGTTCTCAGTCATCCGGGTCATTTTGAAGCAAAGGCACCTGGACTAAGTTTTCAAGGTGAAGATGTTTTTCGTCTCTTATCCCAAGCAACTTTTTCAATTCTGAGATCAACTGGTAAGAGAGCTGAGCTTTATCTCTATTGGCAGGGGTTTGACCTGAAACTAACTCTGATTGGACCAGGCTGTTCTGGTCTCATAGTCATCAGAGCTATGAAAGGGCAGTGTGACTCCTGATGGGAGAGTCGTTAGGATCAGGTGGGTCATTAGTGACACTGTTCCATGGTGTTGTTGTCCTTCTAGAGGAACAACAACACCTGAATGGAAAAAGTATTTTGGGATGAGAGACAAAACGTCTTCACCTTGAAAACATTGTCCAGATGCCTTTGCTTTAACCTTTTCTTTAATAAGCTGCCACAAACATCATTTAACATTGTAAGCTTTATTGGTCTATTGTTGTAGGGTTGGTGCTTTAAGTCTGAAGATACAAAATGTGAATATTTAAATCTTACCAGCAATTTTATGTTGTAGTTCCCATTTGGGTTGCCATGTAACATTTTTTTTTTTGCTAAACCCAACAATAATCCAAAACTATGGATATTTTTGCAATAATGTGCCTTCAAAGTGATAGTTGGTTGCAACATAATTTTTCATCGGACAGGTCAACATCAGAGCTAGAGCACATCAAAGATATTTATGTGCAAATCATCACCATCACCTCCACTCTATTTGGTCATTGTTGTTTGTAGGCTTTTCAAATTTCTTCTGGCGAGGTTTTTATTTTTATTTTTTAACACTCCTGCCCTCATCCCAGCATGTTTATAGGTGTTGCTATTATTGTAATTGCCACAATGCTACAGGCCTCAAATAAAAGCCAAAGACAATATTCACTTTACAATCGAGTTGCTGTGCCTTCTCCGCAGCGCACAGCTGCTGCTGCTTCTCCACTGTCCCCAAAATTTCAATGCATTATCAAGAGCAAGGATGAGCTAATCTGCACTGATTTGAAACAGGACCAAAACACTGGCCTTTCTAATCCCTCATTTTTTTATCAGGGCGTTGAGGAGAATTTTACCCCTGTGGGAGGTAAAGAAAGAGGGAGCTATTTCATGCTTCAGCGCTTCCACTGTTTTCATGAAGATTTTTCTCTCCCCTCTACTACTTGTAACTGAATTTAAAAAGGCTGTTTGCAACAGTCAGACACCTTTTAGAGGTACGACAGTACTTTTCATAATTAGGCATGTGTAGATGGCTGCCTTCTCACTCTGTATGAGCAGTAATTTAACTTTAAAGGAGATAACGCTCTGTATCTCGGAGAAAGAGGGGTGCAATTTCCTTAGCTGTCTTTCATTTTATTCATTTGACAATTGGCAAACACCTATGGCACACAGAATATAATTTGTTTTCCGGCAGTACTGCATGAGCACACTGATTTGTATTATAGCGCACTACTGCAGGAAATTAATTATATAATTTCTACATTCTGTCAACTCATTTGTTTGATATGTTATTTACTAAGGTGCTCCTGTGGAATATGCACATAATGTCTGCCTTTTAAACAGAAAGGTAATATCCTATTCTGCTGTTTTTATAATGTGACAGATGAGATTTCCAACCCCATACCTAATAGCTATTGAAGTATTACTCCCAGTTAATTTCGTATTTAATGGGAATGTGTAACATGAGCCTGTTTAGGTGTGTGTGTTTGTCTAATGCCTTCAAAGCAAGTAGAAATACAGTAAAGGGAGCTTATTGATCGTCTGTGATGTAGGCTATGCAGTGCAAATAGCACACAGTGTAGAAGATGGCATGAAATTTACAAGGTAAGCTCTTGTAACACAGTATGGGTCATCGTGAGACTATGAATTACCGGAACACCTCTGTCTCAAAGGACCACTTGAGACACTCTCACTGTGAAATAATTGGGTCGCAACTGTGAAACGGCTACTCCACTTTGAGACTAAAGGTGGCCTTTGCTATGTTTTGCTGTTGCAGACCAACGATGCAGCCATGACTATTAATCAAGCATTGACATGTGTGTACATATGAGAGATTACAAAAAACAAAAAGTTATGACATGGAACCACTTCTTTTGAGGAGTGGAAATCTCCAGTGAGTGATGCCTAGAATTTATACAGTTTATATACCATTATTTATTTATATTTAAATATATATATATATATATATATATATATATATATATATATATATATATATATATATATATATATATATATATATATATATCCCACTCCTCCTGCTATCCCTGAGAAGCTAAATGTTATGTATTCATAATATAGTCCCCTAGTTTTTATAAATATATTGTAAAATATATCAGCACTTTAGTCAGTGGGCCATTTGGGGATAACTCTAGTGCTTGTAGTCTGCAACACAGTACACAAACAGAATACAGATGCCCAGTTTGCAAATTATAAACTTTTTTTTCTCACATCTGGCAAAATCTTTTTATCGCCATGTTTTAATTCATAACTCACTGGCGAATCACAATGTTGCAGCCTAAATGGTAACTTGGCACAGGTTTTTACAAGGATTTCCATGTGCAGTGGGCAGACTTTGGGTGCCTGTGGCAGGACCCGTGCCGTCTGTGGCCAGGGACATTTCCCTTTGTTGTCAGAACACCTCTAAACATCTTTCACAGAAACAATTACCATACCATCTGTAGCGCGGTGCCAGCGTGTTGCTCACTGTCAGCATGTCAGCTCCTCGCTCCCTCTGCAGCTCTCACACTCCTTCAGACTGATGAGGAGCTAGGTCACTGTGAATTAAAATGGATGAGTTTAATTGCGTTAATAGTCTCTTTATATTCTTTTTCCACAGCATTTTTTCTGAAACCTCATAATAGAGCAGTGAATGGTGGATAGAATTGTCGCTAATGTATTCTGTGATTCGCCTTGAGCATTTGGCAGAGCTGGTATATTGATGAAGGTCCCTGCCTACATTTTCTGCTAAATCTCATAGAAGTACTTTAATTAAGAAGCTCATTTGTGCTACATTGGGTATTGTTGGAAGGAAGGTAATGGCTAATTGCACGACTATTAAATGAATACTGATATAACATTTTAAAAATACATGTGCTAACAGTTGCATTAATGTTTCCTTTGTCTCAAAGCTGGTATTTGTTGGAAGTCATAAGTCTCATTTCAACTTTTTAAAAGCCGTAGAGGGCTTTTAGATAGTGTCAGCTACACACAATAACATATAGTGATAAAAAGCATCTATTTGTTGCCATGGTTACTTTCCCATAATATATTAATATTGATCACTGTCATGTTTTAAACAAACTAACAAGGCTTTATGGACTTACTAAGCCCTAGTGACCCAAACCAATTCAATATTATACAATTGATTATGGATACATAATGCAATATAATTAACATTTTAATGCATATTTACTGTTCTATATGGTTTTCTTTCTTTAAAAGAAGATTCGTACTGATGTTTAACTGCTTAACGTTAGAATAAATATGTTCACTAGGAAATATAATAATTTGGAAAAATATGACAATACAAAACACAATCCAGGCATATTTTAAATATTTTTGTTTCCTTGATAAAAACTCACTGGGTTAGCCAAAGAGAAAATGCATTATGTAAGTTTAGGTGAGTGACCTAGAAACATCTATCTTTAACAAATTCTTTTGTCTTTCTTTTTTTTCATGTTTCTGTTGTGAAGTTATAAACTCACTCAAACCTTAGCATGTAATAAATCCCTAACAATAACTTTTCCATCTCTTCCACAGGAACCCCAGTTACTCAGGTGACTGCGACAGATGCTGATGACTCCGGCTACGGCAACAGTGCTAAGCTGGTTTACAGCATCCTGGAGGGCCAACCATACTTCTCTGTGGACCCCAACTCAGGTAAACACTCCCCTGCTACTGCTGCAGTCCCTTTTTAACTTTAACATTAATGCTCTGGGCACAAACTCGGAGAGTAGGGTTTTTCTCCTAACTTGATTATGTTTCTCTAGAGTCACTTAAAGCATTCACATACTGTAAGCAGAGGTCTAGTGTGCCCAATGTTTCAAAAATAGGAAAAGGTCACAAAAAAGAGGACAGTGCAGACAATGTGGCTAACTAGCAGAGTTTTCTGTGCTGCCGTTCATTGTTTACCTCACAAAGCCAAACGAAGATCTCAGTGAGATTGAAACGAAGCTTCATTAAATTTAATGGAAGCTATTAATACAATGTGCAAATCCTTTGTCTGTTTCTCATCAATGGAGGGCATAATGTATTACTAATTGTAATAAATGAACAGCACAGAGAAAGGAAAGAAATGGCTTTTACAGTGAGGCAGTGATTATCTCTAAGGATTACTTCAATGGTCCTTTCTTTTGGACAGGACCGGAGTACATCAGCTCGGAACCTTTCACTGTTAATGCGTAGTCCTACTTCATTTCCTGCTTAGACCCTGATAAATGAGTGCTCAAAGTCACCATAGGTTAAGTATTAGCTCATCAATTGTTTGACCCAATGTTTGGTCATTTACATTAAAATGGCTTTTGGATGAACATCGCTGTGCAAACTTTACAAGCAGCATATAGAGTGGAAATATAGTCCCATTTATAGGACAAAATGAGTAGCAGTCAAAACTGGCTACACTCATAGTTATATATTTTGTGTATTAGCTATTTTCACTATAAAATAATATTACAATAGGCACATAGCATGACATTTCAAACAACACCTCAATGGAAAAGGCAGTTTATTGTTGTAGATTGAATATATACACATATATATTTTGGCCATGTTTTTCCATCAGTCTGGTTCTAATGCTTGATACTTTAATCAAGGTTATAACTGTGAATGATTAAGAATGACTCTATTACCCAAAATGATGTTTTATGATGTTTATAGCACAAGCCATGTTTTTATTAAAGAGATCAAGACGTAATGATTTATTGTATACTAACCATTGCTTTAAATTGAAAGAATCAAAATGCTTGGAAACACCCAGTTTTACATAGTTACCCACAATGCTCGTATTTTTCGACCCAGAAATCTACCCAGAACATCACTAAATGCCCCCTAAATGAGAGCTGACAATATAGTTCTATAATCATAGAACAGGACTGCAGGAAACCCGGTCCATCTGTTTTGTGAAATGGATGTAGATTATCGCTGCATGAGGCGGCTCATAACTGTGGCTCCCAGGCCTGCTTCCATGGCAGATGCACGCTTATGTTTACAAACATAAACTGTTCGCCGGGGCAATCAGATATATATTACTGAGGGAACTGGAACTGCACTGAAGAGCATGTAGCTTTAATTAAAGTGCAAAATAATACAGCAACATTGTGTGAATGTAAAAAAAAAAAAAAGTGCACCCACACAACTGATCCGCTGAGTGGAACCGAAATGAGATTCACACACTGTGGCAGTGGCTCTAAATACATTTAATAAAGGCACATTTTGATTGCAGAGATCTTGGACAGGCTTCGTCAGACAACAGTTAATGACAACCCAAATGCAAAGTCTTCTATAGAGGCACAATATTGCACTGATGCGATGGTAATCTGTATGACCTCCGGGTTTCGCACAGCAAGGTATTAATAGAGAGTACATACCTGATGGAAGAGAACAAGGTGTTTTATCACAGCACTGCATCAAGACAAACAATGCTTCCCTTTTTTTGTATGTCCTGGTTTCTCTAGGTCAACGGATGATCAGCGATACTGTGTATAATGCAACAGTAGGCAGCATGAAATTCATTATTAGAGCTCAGAAATTATATGATTTATGAGCTTTGCATCAGTGCGTCCCGTGTTTCCGTCAGCTGATTGGCTCCTGTAAATATTAAATGGGCCAGTAGTCATTTGCGGCTGTGTAACATCACCTAATTATAAATCCAAAGGAGTAATAAAAGTCATCACTGGTTCCTTTGGCGAGGCTAACGCTACAGCAGTGTCACCATGCGTAAAGTTATCTCCAAACACATTCCAGATTGGATCTTTAATTGCTTTTGCAGCTGCCTTTTTAACATGTGTCTGTAAGCAATATGATTAAATAATGGTGAAATGACATTAATAAGAAATGAGATGGAAATCGACTGCGCACAATTTGGAAAACAGCACACAATAAACAAGCTGCACTGAGAAAGCAGCCACAAAATTATGTACATAATTAGGCTGAATGCTCAGTTCGACGTGGCGTATTTGGGCTCGTCCTCTGTGCAGAGTCACATGGTGAAAGGATCTGTAGCCGTGACGTATCAATAGAAAACCCACTGAACGGACAATTTAAGGATTAGCATTCATGCTTTGTGTGAGTGCGGAGAACATGCAGATGGCTCATTCAAGTGAGCCAGATGTTTTAATGAATGTTAATGAAAAATAAAAGGTGAGGGGAAAACAACCATTAGATTGTGGTTGACACTTACAACACGGCACTGGAAATGAGAAGCATTCAATAAATAAATAAACACTGCGCCCTAATTCATCACTTGGTTAATGGTCGGTGCAAAAAAAGGTTGAGGCAAATATCTATGGAAATGAGTGTTTGTCTAGCCTCTCTTTTCAGTGATTAGGAATTAATTTGAATAATTAGTAATGATCAGCACAGATCAGAGTATAGCTTCTTGCAGGGTGACTGAAGTTTGTTTATGCCCCTTATTATTATTGCTATGACTATTTGGCTGATGAAAGGTATAGTAAGTAAGTAAAAAGTAAGTAATAACAATTTATTTATAAAGCACCTTTCTTAGACAGCTCTCACAAGGTGCTTCACATTTAAAAGACATAATATCATAAATCATAAGTTACAGAAACATTATAAAATACATCTCATAACAAAGAACAGTCAGTCCTAACAACCTTGGGCCTGTATTGTCCAGAATGCTTGTTCAAAGAGAAAGGTCTTTAGTTTCTTTTTAAAAAGCATCTACAGTCTAGCCCAACGAGCGTAAGAAAAAAAGGAGTTTGTTCCAGAGTGTGGGATCATTAGAAAGAACCAGCACCACGTTAACTTTAATAACTTTAATAATAATTTTTTTGAAATTCAGTTTCATTATTTACGACAAAAAAAAATAAAAAATCAAAAAAAGGAACTTAAACTTAAGGTGTATACGTTTGTGAGTATGAAAGAACTTTTTATTTTATGCCAAATAAAGAAAAAAATACAAGAAAGTGATTAATTTGTTAATTAATTTAAAGGCAGCACTCTTTATTACCAATGAACCATCCCAGCTCCTAGTGATGCTATAGGGATCTGCAGCTGTCCTGACTGGTTCTGGTTCCTGTGTCAGATTAATTGTGTAAACAGTCAGCATATCTGCCAATCACCCATTTTAATTAAAACCAGGTAAATACGTGTTTAATGGTGCCTTGGACAGATAGATAGCCTAGTTCAGTCACCAAACATTGATATATGCCTTGGGGAAATGACAGAGTTGCCAGAGTCACATCATTTAAAAAAAATAATAAATAACAGTTTGCATATTAGTGTTTGGCCTATTCACGGGAAAGTAATAAAAAGGTGATGTTTACAAAATGTAGGTAATCTTGTCATAAATGTACACTGTAAGTAAACGTTGGTTTATATCTGTGGATATAATGTAAACTCCAGTGTGCTGCTTGTGTGTTTATTGTTCTGTGGATTTTAAAATATAGCAACCATATCTAATAAAGAAGGAGAAAAATAGTAATTCATTGTAGCTTATCAAACTGTAGTTTTTTAGTATTGGTGACAAAGTGTGGAGAAGTAAGAGCCCATATCATGCCATGAAACTATTAAATGACAGATTGTTTGCTACACATTCCATCTGTGAGATTTTTTTTAGGCTGGATCATCAGTTCACGCAAGACCTTGAAGAGCAACAGTGACCCTAAAATGGTGCTTTATCTCTGAGTGAAATATGTTTCAAGAATAAGAAATGCAGCGCAGGACAACATCCTAACCCCTCCTATGTTTTTCATCATAGCCAAGCATATTCTCATTGTCTGAGGCGGCTCAGGACCAAGGCAGTGTGTCATGCCAAAGCCTGGCTTTTATGAGGGGTTTTATATTCATTTGATGATCCTGCGGGCCTCTGTTTCCTGAGTGGATTATCCGTATATGCTAGTGCTGAGCCTTCTTTATATGCAGCGCCATGGCAGAGTCAATAAGGTTCATTCTGCATACAATATTCAAGATTATACAAGACAGACAGCATAATTCACACTCAATCAGAATACAAATGACTGCAGCCGGTGGAACAACACATCTGAAAACAAACACAGCTGATTTTCAGCAGTGGCTCAGTCCTGGACACCTTGAATGCTTTGTCCCACACATAGGGCTTTTCTGAATTGAAACCTGCAGGGGATTCTTTAACTCTGGTTTGTATGGAGTCCTTGTTGGAACCATGATCTAAAATAAAACTAGAGAGCAAGGTGGCCATGAAGGTTATAGAGTATGCCTCACTTTTGCACGCTCGCTTGTGGATATTTGCATGCACGCCATTAAACGGCTACGCAGAGTCTATCAGTCATGTTTATAATTGCATTAATGTGTTATGAACTGTTTCCACCCTCAGCGACCATAAAGATTGCCCTCCACGAGATGGATCGAGAGATGAGGGAGGAGTACCTGGTGGTGATTCAAGCTAAGGACATGGGAGGTCACATGGGCGGCCTGTCTGGGACCACTACTGTCACCGTCACGCTAACGGACATCAATGACAATCCACCAAAGTTTTCTAAAAGTAAGCCAATATAAGAGCAATGCAAATTTAATTAGAAACAGAACAAATTATTCAAGCACAAAATGAATCTTGAATTAGTTTCATTTAGAAAAAGAAATTTCATCAAACAAGCTATTTAGAAATGATTCTATTAGAAATTAATTAATTTCTTTAATGCAATGTGAAATGATGGTGGAGTACTCTAATACGCTACTGTCTTTTATGTAAACAAGTCTATTTCTTTTCAGGTTTGTATGAGTTTGTGTTTCCTGAAGACCTCCCGCTGGGGAAGACAGGTGGCAAGGTGAAGGCAAATGATAGAGACATTGGAGAAAATGCCAAATCGACCTACAACATTATTGAAGGAGATGGCCAAGGCATGTTTGAGATCGTAACAGATCCACAGACACAAGAGGGGATTCTACGACTGAAAAAGGTATGACATGGAGAGTTCAAGAAAAGACTGCTCTAATCTAGAGCCACACAAAACGTTTTGATTGTAACTGTTACACTACGTGGGCGCTGATGGTGTCATTGACATTTCACTGCCTGCTGCAAATCTTGTGTCAAAAAGCATACCAATAATTCTTAATTGACTGATTTACTTTATATCCATAGTTAAATAGTTTATCCGTAATGTTTTCCACTAAGACTTGGATTTAAATTTGGAGACAGTGAACTTGAAAGACTCTTTACTTAAGTTGAGGTCAGATGTGAGCCAAGAGGTGTTCACACATTTAGGACCTCCTGAAAAAGTATGGGAGACGTCCAGAGGACAGTTCATGTGTAAAAACTTTACTTTTTACACATGCATTGCTGTATTTCCTCACCTTATCTGGAGGTGCTGTATGTGTAAACCCATTCCACTCAAATTTTGAGGACATCCTGCAGGAGGTCAGTAACCTCTGTAGAACTGTGATGATTTGAATGAAGTTGGTAGATCCTCCAGAAAATCCACTGCTCAGGTGCGCCAAAACTTTAACAAGACAAGATTGTTAAAGACTGCAAAACCCCCTGTCCTATAACCATCAGAGAAAAAGTACCTGGCACTGTAGGCTGAGTGTGGTAAGTGTCGTAATCTCATCTGTTTGTTTGTGCATTACTTTCCTACATTTACATTACATTTACATTTATTCATTTACCTGACGCTTTTATCCAAAGCGACTTGTTCTACAGTAATTACCAGTGTTACAGTTACTGAAGGCAAGGTGGGTTAAGTGTCTTGCCCAAGGACACAACGACAGTACGTGGGGATAGTGGGAATCGAAACACCTACCTTCCGGTTGAAGGACGACCGCTCTACCCACTGAGCTACTGCCGCCTCTACTACTTCCTCTGTTTGGTTTTGTTGTGCATATGTTAAAAGTCAATATTAGCCAATTCACATTCATCATTGTAAAGGAGCCGTCTTTTTTTCTTTGAGCTGTACTAATTAAGCATCATACCCCGCTCTTCCCCTCCACTCAGTACAACCCCCAAATCCTGCAGAGGCCATGTGTGAAAGGGGCTCAAGTGTTATCCATGTGATGACTTGTCCAGAGGCCAGGGTGTAATAAGCCTCATGCCCAAAGCAGTTGAGATAGGCTTCAGCCCCACACAGCCTGTAAAAGATAAGTGGTAGAATATGAATTGATGCTTTGATTAGAATTATGTGCGTTTGACTGAAGGCTGAAAGGTATAACATATGGGGCCGCTGTCTGGATGAGCTTGTGTAAAATTCAGATTGTTGACAACAGTATATGCTAAAGGTAATGTAGAGTGTCTGATTTCAGAATGATATAAACCATATTGTAAATTGTCTCATCTCAAAATGTTTATATTCAGATCTGCCGACATCTGCATTTCCATCACCGTTTGAGCAGATGGACCAAGCCTCAAGTTGCCTCTAGTTCTTCACATTTCCATCTGAGAGTTGCTTTGTTCGTGTTTCCCCAAAGCCACTTCACAGGAGCAGTTGTTGGTTAATTGGTTTGCTCAAGGGTACGTTGGCAGTAATTTTTAAGCAAAGAGGAAGAAAGCGTTCTGAATGGGTTCATGAAGATATATTCCCAGGTGCATGGGCCCGAGGAAACAAGCTTGCAACAGTTCTGACACAAAACTGAATCTCATATTCAGCTACACACATTAGCACATAATGGAATGAAAGCATTATGATAAGCGTTCAAAACAGCCACGCTGGATCCAATAGAAACATTTTTGAGTACTCAGGGATATAGAGGATACTGCTGCTAAAATGGGTATCCTGGAATCTCAGCAGTGTTCAAGGGTACTGTTATAATTATACTATCATAATATTCTGAAAATTGGGATTAGCGCTACAAAGAAGCCCACTTGAAATTAGAAAATTAGTTTTGCTATAAATATGTAAATAGTCGCCTATTGTCCACTGTTAGAAGTATTTATTATACATTTATTCTTTAGTTGAAATTACTTAAACTTACATGTTGGTACCAATGTCTGCTTATTTAAAATAAAATTTGTTTATGAAAAATGCACATTTAAAAAGTGCATATTTCGTGACTAAAAAAAAACCTGGGATCATTGCGTCTCTGGAAATATTTAGATGTTGTACGTGAGTCCCTGTATTTTCCACAAAAATAATGAGATATTTACATTTAAAAATGACCTAAAAGTAACCGTGGCCATAGCTCAGTCTCAAGGACATCTGTAAAATATGTGAAGGATATTTAAACAAATGAAACAAGCTTGCAGTGTTTTTGTATGCATGTATTCCATAAGTCTCGAGATGTTTGCATTTATTGAATCGTACATTGGATTGATGGATGGGTGTTCTCGTGTCTTGAGTCATGGTTCAGCTCAGTGTCAGGAGAGAAAAGCTATACATCACTCAGATGCGAACACTGCGGTGTTGTGACGTAAAATGACATTACCCCAGGGACATGTGGTGTGACTTTGTCAAAATGTGAACAATGAACTGTACTGGAGGTGGAATGTGTAAGAGGCAAGGCAATCTGAAGGAACTCATTTCACACACAACAAAGAAAACACCAATGTGACAGAACAAACTAAACAGAAAGTCAAAAAAATCACAAAGTGTTGACAAAGAAAATGTCAACATGTTAGTCTTTCAGACAACTTTCGGACAAAGGACCTTTCTCTTTCAGGGTCTGCTCAGCCGTTACTGTTTTGCCCTGGTGTCAACTGTTTTTATTTCCGAAGCATAAGCAAACTTACAAAATTCATTTTATTTATAATTTAATAAATAATGAGTTATACATGGGGTACAGTGGCTCAGTGGTAGAGCAGTAGTTTTATAACCGGAAGGTGATAGGCGGGTCGATTCCATTTCATTCTGACGTTGTGTCATTGGGCAAGACACTTAACCCACGTTGGCTCCAGAGTCTGTGGCTCTCGATATATGAATGTATGAGTATGTTTGGATGTCGGGGAATCTGTAGACGCAAAATGGCTGCCACGTCTCCACCACCAGTGTGTGACTGTGGAGTAAATAAATTATGGACTACGTAAAGCACTTTGGGAGCCTTGAAAAGTGCTTTATAAACAAAATCCATTATTATTATTATAATTATTATTATTATTATTATTATACTAATGAGCAAAATAAAATCCTGGTTAAAAATATCAGTTAGTTCCATAAACAAGGAATGTTTCAGTGTTATGACTGTTCCAGGACAGCTGTAAATTACAATAATAATAATAATAAATCTGTCTTAAGTCTCTTAAATTGCACAGCAGCTCACATGGTCCATAGGACACTAAAGGAGAGAGAATGAGTTATCAACCAAAAGTCGCCAATATGACTTAAAAGTGGTTTAGCTTACTACATAAAAAAATAATTTGCTGAAAAAACTACAAGGCTTGCTTTTTATATGGGTCCAGACGGAGCTCTCTCAAATAGTCAAGAACCAGTACAGCTTTTGCACTTCCCATGTGTTATACTCAGACAGAAGAAACAAACCACTTTAACTTCTTTCCCCAGACACACCCTGTCCTTGTCTACAACTATACAAGTCTATAAACCGCCATCTGACATGGAATTCATATTATTAAAGATCCTTTGCACCAAGGTTAAAACATATTGATCTAAGTGGAGCTGAAGAGGCACAAACCAGGGGAGAGATTCTTTGCTGTTTGGGTTTTAAGCTTTTTATCTGACAGCCCCCAGGCCTGTCGAGGGATGTTAGCGGGATGCTGAGCTTTCACCCCTGAAGCCAACGCTGAACTTTGAAGTCTCTAAATGGCCTCTGTGTACATACTGATTTGATGCTAAAGCTTGGGAGAGACTGAAGAATGACACAGCAGGATTGTGGGTAGGACACGACAACCAAGTGGTGTGAAGCACACAAAAGGCAGATGAACATTTTTGGATGGTTGCATGCCTGCTGTTTGCATTAAATATAAATGCTTTAACTTATATACAGTATATATAAATATTTAACTTTAGAATCTGAGACTATAAGGCAAATGAACAAATAATAACCAGACCCAGGACTATTGATTTAATCAATACTATTTTTGAGGGATACTATAAAACAAAATCTACTTAACAGCATTTAAAGCATATAATAATGGTATTAATAGAATACAGCAGTTCTACCCTTATCTTTGATTTACGAGGAGAAAAAGAAAGAAGACTCTAAATGTCTGGGACACTGCTGCATGGTTCTTTTTTTCTCATGAATCTAATATTAATCAACTGTCACTGTGTGCAACACTACATCATGCATACTAATATGAATCAAAGTGGTTGTCCCTAAATTACTCAAAGCTCATGTGTGCCCTCATTGAATTAATCATGTCTATGGCTCACAACAAAATTCCATATACAGCATTCATTACTTAAGAAGCAAGGATATTATATTTATTTTTTATAATTTAACGGTCATTGTAACTAAATCAGATGTTTTAATCAGAAGTCGGATGTGAGAAATGAGTGTTTACCCTGGTGTTTTTCATAAACCACTCAAGTGGAAGTAGTGTAATTAAATTTGTCAGCAAAAGTCAATGACTTCCTCTCACCTTTCTCCTTCATGGAAGGACACTGAAAACAAATATGACTTGTTTCTACACATTGTCAAGTGGGATTGTTAATAAAATAATTTGATGTGAGATACAAACCCTCAATTAGACAATGCATCAACTGTATAATGGTGCACTCTAGTAATATCAGTTCTAAAATACTCTATTGAACACTGGCACTTGGGCTTTTAAAGCTCATCAAGCCTTTATGTATAAACAATATATTAATCCTATAAAGGCCTAAAGAGAGCTTAGGCCTTTCTTTAGAGGAGTGTCTCTTGTTAATGTGGTTTTGTTTGAGGCACAATTCATTTTACAGCCCACCTTTAACTGAGGTGAAACAGTAAAACACACCATATCAGCACATTATGTGTATTATTTGCAACTAAATTTAAATATTTACTTTAACTTTCACCCCAATATAGTCGTTTTCAAAATAGGAAATATATATTAAAAAAATATATTTTTTTATTTAATTTATTAATTTGAGACCGAGACCTCAGCCACTAGATTTAAAGAGTAACCATCACCTCTTCATAATAAACAAGATACAGTTATACTTCTTTCTAACATCATTCTAATATAATTCTTGTCCCTTTTATTGACTTTCAAAAACCTAAACTTTGAATTGACTCTCACTCGCTGCATTGAAAGTATAATCCACTGGCTCGAGGTCAAGCCAGACTGTGTGCTATCTCAGCACAGACGGCCGAATGTGAGACAGTGAGAGGGAAGTACGGAACAGTGACGGTGGTGTGGCTGTCAGAACGGAGGAAGTCGAGTTGGGGAGAGGGGTTTCATAATGAAAGTGCTCTAAATGGCTTCTCAGAGTATGGAGGAGTGGGTTTTGAAGAAGTTTCAGGGGATTCAAACGGTCTACTAGTGCCCCAGCCTCTCCTCGTAGCCCTCTGGCTGCTGTTAGTGTCTCTCAGTGGGATCCCAGACAGCCCTCCTCCCACCTCTACCTCACCCTTCAAGCTCTCAGCTCTGGCCCTGTCTAACCTCCTGTTCATCTGTCGCTTTGTTCATCCTCTCCTCTGTGTCCTTCCCTCCCCAAACCACCTCTGATCCCCTCAAGCACCAAGGCCCACTTTTGATTTCCCTATAAATCCTGGTTATGGAGTGTGAAAGTGACTTGATCCCATTATTCTAGCAGTATGAAACGAGCAGAGGTGATTCCACATGAAATTGTGACAGTCTGGGGAGGCCCACATGTTATATTGTTACTTCTCTTTATCTTTAAATATTAACTGTGAGCCATCTATAAATGAATTACAGGCTACAACTGTTGTAAACAGTGATTACACAGATATGTCAGCTTCAAAATGACACTTTGTGTACTTCATCTTGTTATTTTTCTTTGAAAAGTTGCAGCTTTTGTTGACAGTCTTGAAAACACAAGCTCTAATTTGTGTTGTTATCTGTGTGTGATGCCAGTATAAAGGCTTTAATCATCAGCTGTCACTAAGAGCATTCAAAGTCAGATCTGTGCTCTTTTAAGATGTCAGAAAATGCTCAGCAACAAATTGAAATGATCACAGTTTGGTTGATGAAATACACAGTGATATGGCAACAAAATTGATTCAAATATTTTTATTTTGGGGTGTGCTAAGTTATCAATGGTTTAGCCAAAATAAAAAATACATTATTTAAACAATCAAATATCTAAAATATACATCCAGATCATGGATATTCATAAAACATTTAATATTGCGATAATCAATAGATATTGGACATCATTTAATTTGAGGCTTTGAATGGACAATTATTTTGACAAAAAGAGTGGAAGTCTGTCATTTGAAATGCTAAATAGTATTAAATTGAATCAGTTCTTTGTAATATGAATAGTTTGAGATAACACTGAATTTATGATATATTGTGCTGCCATAACGATTATAGTATTACATACTTGTGTGCAAGCTGAGTCAGAAAAGAAAACGATATGGCTTAAAGTCCAGACCTAAGCATTTTGTTTTTCTAAAACAGCACTGTGGAATAAAATATTAAAATATTAACTACGTTTTTACCCATTGGTATTATTACCAAAAGAGAATCCTTTTTATTTATTTTAATATTTACTAGTTATTAGCTACTATTTATTACTAGGTTTTGAAAAACAACAATAATAATATTTAGCCTCAATATTGTATATGTATACAAATAAACTTTAACCCCTTATTTAAAAAAAAATGTATGTCCAACTTACCTGATCCTTTTTTTTTTTACAGCAACACTATTTAACCATAAAATGACAGTTTCAATAATTTACAAATTTAGTCAAAAGAGAAGATGTCTCACCAAACGTTTTTATTTAATACCAAAGAGTCCTCTGTAATTCTGAAGTAGTTGGTCCTAACAGTCCAATAGCTGCACACCTCAAACAGTTATCTACTGTTGCTTTGATAAAAAAAGTCTACTTCTGAGTTAAGCACATCTGTACAATTTATATCTTTACTGTTTTGTTTCTTCCAGCCTTTGGATTACGAGAACAAACGTGCCTACACACTAAAAGTAGAAGCCACCAACATCCGCCCGTCCCCGAGCAGCGACATGCCCTTTAAAGACACAGCCACTGTGAAGATAGTGGTCGACGACACGGACGAGCCCCCAGTGTTCTCCAAACCCATGTACCTTCTGGAGGTGAACGAAAACGCCCCCATCAACACTGTCATCGGCACCGTCACTGCCAGGGATCCTGACTCCAGTGGCAGCTCTGTCAGGTAAACCACTGCATCATCATCATCTTCATCACCTGCACCTGGATGAGAACCAACGACTGTCTTAGTGGCCTTTGTAGTAATAAACTAGAAAAGGCTGTCACCTTAAAGTATAGTCAGTTTAACAAATGAGACTTTTAGGATATAATGAGTTGTTTTATTAAAAGTTGACTTTAAAACATTCAGTTTATTCTCATCATGTCTTTGACCTTTGGCAAAAAGGAAATGACTTAATGATTGCTCTCATTTCGCTAAAGTACATCAAAAAGGAGGCCTAACTTTTTCCTTCTCTCCAAGCATGTGACCTGAAATATTGTGTGTTTGTGTGACTTATTCTTGAAAATACTACAAGGGCACCTTGAGGGTAGGTTATACAGGCAATTTCTCTCCCTCCATCTTGGCATTTCATTAAGTCTCCAGTGACTTGCTGACCGCATTCCAGGGACAACACGCAACAGGTTGTGTGTAATTGCAGAACGGACTGGCTTTCATGGATTGGCTCAGACTGCAACATGGCCAGTTCATTTCACTTTATTTTTTTTATTTTTTTATTCTTTTTTTGGGTGGCATCCTCATGTTTAGTGATGAGACTGCCAGGAGGAATGGAGCACTGAGGTTGCATGATGTCCGTCCCCTGGTAAAAAGAGAATTGTGTCCCATGTATAATGACATCTTTTGCCTCTCTCTCTCTCTCTGTCCTTATTTTTTATTTTCATTTGTACAGTGTAGGTTTAACACTCTTGTTGTGGTTTGGGATATTTACATTTAATCAATATTCCCTCAAAACAATGTCACACTAATTAATTACTTATTTAAAAATCTATTTAAAACATCTTCAAAAGCATTATCAAAAGCCTTATCAGAATCAAATTTTTATTTCTCAGACTATATAGAACATATAAATTTACCAAAGACAGCCGTCTAAAAATGCGGCTGCTTGTCTTTTGCTCAGTCCCTGTTTGTATCCTCTTCAGTATCAGAATTAAAAATTCACTGAATAATAAATGAGTGTACATGTAGATGGCAGCACCCTCCTTAGAAGATTTCAACTGCCCATAAGGGCCATCCTGACACAACATTTACTACATGTTTGATAAAACATGACCATGTCATTGGCGCCCATCTTTATGCAGCAGGTCATTTGCCCATTTGCAGTATTTTTTCCCTCTTCTTATTTCCCTGAGGCCCTTCCTTAATATTCACATTCTTCATTATACTTTTAATCACCAATTTTACTGTTTTGTAAAAGGGTTGTTATTTTCAGAATGGATTGTTGCCCATGGGCTTTTTGTGACTGTCAGGATGAAGAAAATCACTGCAGAAGGCGAAAGAGCCTTTGAGCGTGTTCTTTAGATCTGTTAGCTGTTTTTTTTTTATAAAGCTTTTTTTGGAAACTTTCAATTTTATTCTTTGAATGAAAGAAGTAAGTGCCTAATAGAATGTTACATTAATCGTCTGCCAGCTCTAGTAAAGCCACTGATCATCGGTGAAATGAAGTGCTCACAGATTGCACACACAGGCGAACGTTTACTTGCCAGCTCATATTTTGTCACAACAAATGACAAATGCTTTACCTCAAACATGCGATTTGCTTTGAACTTTAAATGTGCATGCTTCTTTGCTGTAGTGTTCAAGATGAACATGATCTATCAGAGATGCCAAGTGTTTGCTTTGTGGGAAGAAAGATGAAAGAAGCTATTGTCAAGGAGGGCTTAATATGATGCATTACCCACACCAGAGAGCATTTGATTTTACTTCAAGCCAAGGTCTGAGTCGGCCAGTTACGCCAAGCTTTAGGCTGATAAAATGATTACAGTCTGGAAGATTTTAATCCTTCCAGATAAAATGGCTGACAGAGGTCTGCAGCTAAATAGTTTTTCTTACATGATCAGAGGCGTTAATAATAAACTCTCTCAATAGACAGCACCTAATTTATGGACCTGGTGCAGGCTAGTGACTATAAAACATGAGCTGAAACTGTGGTAAATATGACAAAAGTCAAAACAGCTACAAAAATCAATCATACAGCATTAGTTTAACTCATCTAGTCATCTGTTAATACCTTAACATTATTTATGTAGTTCCTACCCTTTATTGCTAAAGCCCGGCTTATTCACGAAATGTCAAATTGTTGTCAAATTATTTGCAGTTATACAATGCACCATTTGATACTGAAGTACATTTCAAAGCCAGGTCATTTTGAAGCCATAAGATAATTTATTTTTTCATTGTAATAATATTTTGGCCAAATGCTTCCAGTGGAATAAGACCAGGCTCTGCTTTTTGTCTTCTGCGTCTCATTATTGTGGCAAGGAAGTCTGTACTCAATCCAAGAATGTTCTACATAAAATCCTTTTTGTCCTTCATGTGTAAAAAAACGTCAAAAAGACAAGAATTACAAAAAGACAATGCCTGTTATTAAAGCTGGATTTGTTGGAGAGAATCAGTGTAAAAGTGCTGCAGCTTTAGTGTGGACGGCCTCTTGAGTTGACCGCTGTGATTACAATTGCTCTTCGTTTCAATCGCACCCCCATCTTTTCTCCCGCCACGCTGACTCTCCCTCCTAGCCAGGACCAGACTGAACCTGTGTGAGTCTGAGGCACTCGGGGGCAAGAGTGTGGTGGGCTGCCATGTCCTTTGCGCTCAGGACACAAACAAGCCCTCAGCTGTACTTAATGCATCCAACCAACAAGTATTTTCAGGTGCACTCCATGAAATGTTCCCCCACTCTGCTTTCTCTCGCTCCCGCGCTCTGGAGCCTGCACTCTATGGTTTTCTACCTGACTGATCTCAAATAAAAAGCAATGTGACATCTGGCAGTCACTATAAGGTGCACTCACGTGAACCACAATGGCTCGGAGCATTTTAGTCCAATTTGAGACTTTCAGTAATAGATAATGGATGAGAAAAACACACTGTATACAACACTGCAATTACCGCAAATGTGGTTACCAAGGTATGTTCCTGAAAATCAATTTTCAACCAGCACTTTTCAGCGGTTCAAATTGCATAAACAACAGGACTAAATATATATATCGACTCAGTTCGGACAATCTGGTTAATATAGCAAATATATCCACTTTATTAGTTCACACCAAAACAGAAAACAATCCTTTTAGTTGGGTTTGTCAGCTAAAAGCCGCGGTCCGCCGAGCATTTCACAGCTGGCATTTTAAACTGCGGATCAAACAAAAAACATTAGATGGTGCTGTTAGCCCAACTGCTAACAAGGCATGTTACTTTAGCATTTTAGTCACATTTGACCTCTTCTCATTTTATTTAGTTGGACAATATTTTTTTGGTTCATTTTCTTTTTTGACCTTGGGGAAATTAAGCATTAAGTGATGATTTTATCGACAGTTTCTGCCTTGGCTCCATCCTGCTTGAGATTGTCTAAAGTCTGCATGAGGTTTACATTTTTTTACATTTTCTCACACTCGGAGCACGTGTTTGGTGTCACTGAGGTTTGTCTGGAGCGTTCACAGTTATCCAATTGAACCACACTAACAGAGCAACCACACCGGAGTCCATTTGAACCGCAACAAACACAGCAAGTGTGAACGCACCCTAAAAGTGGTTTTGACGATGTGATGACATGAAACCTAAAGAGTAAAGTAAACCTTCTTTTATAAACAGTGCACAAAACTTTTCACACATCCATAAGTTACATATTGAGACAAAATTACCCATACGGGGTTGTTCTAGCCTCTGAGATGTGCTACACTATATCATGTATCACCTAGCGGCATTTAAGGGCCAGAAGCAATGATGTAAGTTGATGCAAAGGTGGAGGTGAACAGTGCCTTCATTTATACTTCACATCAGTTTGTGAGTTTACTCATTTGACTGATGTATTTTTTGTTTACCATTTGGATAGAGCCTGCCGAGCCTGTTCACAAAATTCAGCTTATTTTTCCTGAAAATAGGTAAGGGCATAAGGATTAGTCCTGTGTTATGACTTTTGAAACATGACTTTTACAACCATAAAATGCATAATTTTGATTGAAAAGCACCAATAGCAACAACACTGCCTTCTTCTTCTTAATTAGCAGTAATTGTATTGCAGTGTTACAAATTAGCAAAGCTTAGAGGCTAAATCAGTGTCTTAGTTCTTAGAGTTAAGCCCAATTCAAGTAATAATTTTGGTATAGAACAGATGTTACGGTAGTGTTAGTGGTTCATGTTGGAACAAGTCTATTGTTCTCTTATAGACATGTACAAATCTGTGGTCTCTGGAAAATATAGCAGCACATTCTGGACACAGATATGTTCAACTCAAACACTGGTCAGCAAAGGGGAAACAGCTAAATTAGTTGTGTATCTGTGATCCTCCCTGTGGAATAAATAACCTAATAACAAGCAGGAATGTCACACATGCATTTTTACCTCTGTGGAAAACAATAGAAAGATAGGAAAAAAATGTGCATGTACTTTTCACCTCTGCTACCTCAAACATATTGCATTCAGTCAGCCAGATGCTTACATTCTCACATACAGCACTCAGCATATATATAAGCACAATAAAAAGCATAAAAACACATACACAGAAATCCAAGCTGCACTGCTTACTCTTTAGGCCACACTGACAAATCAGCAAAGTCATAGGTGTCCCCTGAGCCCAAAGAAATGTTTAGCCCGCTAACTTCCTACTACACTGCACTGTGCAAACTGAAAGCAAGCACATCAATAGTAACTAATAATTTATCTTGTAAAACAATAAAAATTGGTAACACTTTATTTTACACTGCATTTAATACATTGTAGCTTATTCATGTGTGCTCAATACGTCGATCGCGATCTACCAGTTGATCGCAAAGGTAGTATTGGTAGATCGCAGGTTGCTTAGGTCACTGCGCATTTGCACAAACAACAGCAGTGCAGCAAAACTAACAAGTTTCAGCGAGTTACCTCCAATTTTTAGTCCTCAGTTTTTTCCCTTAAACTTAAGAAAGGGTTGGGGAGCTGGACCAAGTAAGAAGACAAAAATGTATCGCTTTCATACGGAATGGGAGGAGAACTTTATTTTTACGATGATGTTTTCGAAGTGCGTTTGCCTCATCTGTCATCAGCTAGTGTCCGGACTGTGCATCCCTGGCTGAGTCAATACAGTGCAAATCATCAGAGAATGTACATAGTTAATTAAGTTGTATTTTGCAATATTGGCTCACATGCTGAAAAAGTGTGAGCGCCCCTGATCTACCTCATCAAGTACAATGTAATACACTGTGCAACAAACTGTAATAACATGTTCTACATAGTACAATCATACTCTAATCCTAACCTAAAGCTTACCTACAATATGTAAGTACACCTAATTCTATTATGTATGTACTATGTAGTTACATGTACAGTTTGTCATAAAAAGAGGTAGATACAGTGTATAAAGTGTAGAGTAAAGTAAAGATGCAATAAAATGCATACATTTTTGGATACATATTAACTTATTGTTCCAGAAGTAGTGTAGAGAACATAAGGTATAAATCCAGTTGGCACTTCAGGATACTTTTTTTTTAAACACCAGACAAAGGCGAATATATTATATCAGAATCAATTTTCAGTGAATAAATCACAAGTTACATAAGTGCCAAAAACAATATGAGATAAATTTAAAATAAAAATAATATTAAAAATAAACAGCATGAACCACCGGTCAGGCTTACTTCCTGTTCTCCAAGCTGCAGCAGTGAATATCTGGAATATGCCTTTAAAGAGGTCAATAATTCTGTCGTTAAATAAGCCCGACACGGCTGACTATGAATGTTTTCTGACTTTGGAGAATAATGCAGGCCCCCTACTTTCAATTTTGAAAATAAACATACCCAGAAAGTGTTAGTGAAAATGCATTTTAGCCTTTTGGGCCTTCATCGGTGCAAACCCCAGATGGCTGCTAGATACAAACATGTGTACCTATAGGATATGGCCACATGTCCAAGGTGAGGTAGAGCGGCTGTCCCTCAACCGGAAGCTTGGTGGTTCGATTCCCACTTTCCCCACAGTTCATACTGTTGTTGTGTCCTTGGGCAAGACACTTAACCCACCTTGCCCCCATAGGTGTTCCAGCTGTAACACTTTGGACAAGTCACTTTGGATAAAAGTGTAAGCTAAATGAATACAAAAAAACACACCTGCTGAGTGGTGTGAGAATGTGAGACTACAAAAAAATTATCATCACAGGAATGTTAATGCAAAGTATTATAATAATAATGGCAGTGTGTAATGTAAAGACTTATGTCTGCTCAAGTGGACACACATGAGAACTCTTCTTTGAAATTCTAAATTAGTCTAACCTTGAGGTCCGTCGATGCTTGGCCTAATGAGTTTGCTTTGAAAAGTGAAAGCATTTAGACAGAAAAGAAAAATCTTGGATAGTTAGAGTGAGCAATGGTGGCTTTAAGTGCTAAGGAGAAATGTGATTACCACCCACAGATAGTCAAACAGAGAATGTCAGGGCCACACTGTTTGACTGACAGCTGATCTAAGAAATGTGGTGTGAAGACGCCAGCGCAATGCGCCACGACACAATAAATGAGGGGAAAACAATGCCAGTCATGCTGATTACAGTTATATATATAGTTGTGTTTTATGTGGGGAACAGCTTCTGTCAAATTGAAGTATTTTGATTAGTTAATTATCTTTAAGATTAAGGCTGATTATGTCTGCCTGGCTGTTATGCAGAAATGCAATGTGCTGTAAAAAATATTTGGCACAAATAACGCAAATGCAACGATGTTTAACTGTTAGACTGAGGTCAGCGTAATACTTAAAAGCAAAATGAGACGACACTCACACACGCTGATATGTGCACACAACCCACTCGGGCAAACCATGCACGTAGCACTTTGGATATCATTTTTTATTTGCTTTTAATTCTTTTCACATCAGGTTGTCAGTTTGAGTGACAGGTGGCAGAACATTTCAGGGTCTGTCTCCTTGCTTTCCACGTGAGGCTGTCAAAGTTTGACTGGGATCCACTCAGTCTGTAGGAGAGAGGCTGCTCCCAGGTGGTTTGCTGCTGTCTGCCTGTCTTGAAAGTGCTTTGCGTCTGTAGGGCAAGAGAGAAAAAAAGGGAATGGGGAAGGGGGTGCGCTTTGGGGTGGGGTTGGTTTAGGAGGGAGTCCTTGTGGACCTCTCCCCAGCCTAGGCGTCTAGAGGATTTTACACCATTTCATCTCAAAAATGGAAATGTCACGGCTCGGTACATCTCCCCAACGATTGGAATCTGGGCCAGTGGTTTATTTATTTTATTTCTTTCCATTCTTGTATAAGCAGAGACCCTCTTCAAATAAATTGTTGTTGTTGTGACTTTGTCTTTGGCATCTGCCACATCGCCTTACAGATTTCTCTCTCCATCCCTCCGTATTCCTTCTTTCTTTGCTCCTATTCCTTTTGCTTCATTTAAATATCACTGAGTCCTGCCAACAGGTCTGCGTTGATAGGAATGAGCGCCTCAGCAGCGAGACGTTACGAGACCCAGGGTTGAAAAGAAAAAAGAGAAGGGGGCAGGGCGAGCGGGATGTCTGGTGACCGAGGATGTGTGGAAGAGAGTTTGCAAAAAATTGGATAGGGGGATTGGATTAGGAATAGCTTTAGACCCAGTTGGATTGAAAAAAATCAGGCTGAATGAGGGGTGGTGGTTGTCAGGGAGGATGAAATAGGGACAGTTTGTCCTCGAGGTAAACGGCCCACATTGTAACAACTTCATGTGAATCTTTGTGCACTGTGTTTTTGGGGTGTGTAGGATGCTTTTGACAGTTACATATAATCAAAACTGAAGTGAAACCAAAGATGACCCATAATGGCATCTTTTTTAGTCCGTTTTGTGTGGGCTAGTCCCAAGACTTGGCATGGAGCACGTTGCAACATGAAAGAGTGATTTCACAGCTTCAAGTGGCATCAGGAAATTCTCTTTTATGTCAATTCCAATAACATATCTGCTAGAATTTTATGTCTTGCCACTGTTTTTTTTTTTTTTGTGTGTGTGAAGAAAGTTGAACTAATGCATTCTTTTGAAATCTTAATGAATCTAAAATGAAACTTTGTTTCCAACAAGGGCATCCAACTGCATTTCAGTGGAAACGACAAGGATACACACAACAGGCCGGTCATTGGTTCATCTTAGTTTCATTTAACACGAGGGAGGTGTCACTGTGGTCCGGTCAACGTTTTTTTAGTTTTGTTTTTTTTCAGAACTTATTAGACTTTAATGTCCCCTGTTGCTCAGGTGAAGCTTTTAATTATTCCTCAGGCGGTCTTAAATGTGCATTAATCTACAACTCTCTCTTAATAAATGGCACTCCCTGTAAAGAAATCAAAAAAGAAGGATTGTTGGTTAGGAATAGAAGGTGTAGGTTTCAAACCAACAGGGGGATGAGTGGATAAAACATGTGTAGTGTTGTTTTATTCACTCTTCCCCTGCTATAACATCATTCTATCATTAGCAGGTAATATCCACCAAAAGAATCAGTAAAGGGCTTGTTGTTAAATTCATAATATGTGAAGCTTTAGTAAAATTTCATCTATAGATATAATAAGTTACCATCATTTGGCAGAAAACCACTGGAAAAGAATAGCTCAAGGTATGTTTCAAATGCTTTTAATGGAAGCATTGGGTTAACAAGAAAAGTAATGCAAGCATCTCGTGTAGTATTCAGTGGCTGAGACACATTAATTTATCAGAAACTCTCGACTCTTCGTTACAGGTTCAAAGTGAGCACTGCATGTTTTGGTTTGACATTTGGCTCACGTGTCTGGTTCTAATTGAACTCTACAGGTATTTCATTGATCGGCACACAGACCTGGAGAGGCAGTTCAACATAAACGTGGATGACGGCAAGATCACTCTGGCCAAACCCCTGGACCGAGAGACCGACATGTGGCACAACATCACCGTAACCGCTACAGAACTCCGTAAGTAACCCCTAGACTCCTCAACCCCCTGCAGTGCACTTAGTTCCACATGAATCCTAATGTCCTGTTTTTAAATGGACATATCATTAGACATTAAGTCAGCGCATAAGAACTGCAAAAAAAAAACACACATACTCATTGACCTATACACACAATCCTCTGTTGTAACACCATGGCGCTCTGTCCACTTCTTCTGGCACAAACAATTAAACATTCAAATCCACAGAGGCTTTAAATATGTTAATTAGCTGAGTTTTGATTGAATAAAACAGTTCACTAGTCAATTTGTGAAAGTGCAAGAACATTAAGACATATCAAATAAACACTTTTAAAGACATACTCAGAGTGGATCGCTCCAATGCCAGCATCCATTACAGATTAAAGAACATCTGTGAACCGCAAAACTCACTGACTAGGTTGAAAATCTTGCCGGCAGAGCTACAAACAGCTCAAGCCATATGCAAGGCTTTATTTGCATACAGATTGTTTCAGGGGGGCTGTATGTTGTGATAAAGCTTAATGTACCCCTTAAAGCTATTGAAATAGAAATTTACACAGCTTGTAACTTTTTTTTTTTCCCCCGCTCTTCCCTATGCCTCATCTTCTGTCTGTCCCTTTATTTTTGTAATCAAAGGAAACACATTAATTGTCAGAAATAAACACTGTCAAAATGTTTTGGCCATGCAATCCAGACAAATCCTGTGTCGTTGTAGCAGCCTGTTGGGGGAATTGAATGTGTCTCATTTGATAAGCTGTGTGCACGTCTTGCCCTTGTATATTTAAAGTGTGTTTTCATGCCTGCTGGCAAAGTAACTGTGGCTTGAGATAGTGGCATCTCGGAGAACACCTAATAAGAATTTGCCAAAGTAAATATGGCAGTTTTCTTCACGGATGGGGAGGGTGAAGGCTGATTTGTCTGGCGTGAAAAGGAAAAGATGTGTTCCCAGTTCTATCCCGATGCCATTTGCCACCCAAAACGGAGGCGTGTTCTGCCGCTTTGCACCAGTTGACATCTGACTAATCAGATTCTATTCCCTGTCTGCTGCTTCTGGGGGAAAAGCACTTTTGTAACAGGGGCTCTGACGGTCTGTTTTTTTCTTTTCTTTTCCTGCCCTAATCCATCCATCACTGTCTATCAGTCTGTCAATTTCTGCTCTCCTCACTGTTTACCCCTTTTTCAACCTGCCTCTTGCACCAGCTGCTGGCCCTTTGTCCCCAGGGCATGTTCTTATCAGGGTTCAATAACTTGTGCTCAAAAGTAACGATCAGAGACATTATTCCCAAAATACCCTGTGTTAGCAATTTTACGCCAGAAAAAGTATTACCACATTTAAATATCAGATTAATAATACAATGCAAATGTTAGACTTAACCTTTTTATTTGATGTGCAAGAAGTAGATGTTCTACCTGTACATGTTAACCCCGGTTTTATTTACTGTACGTTGCTCTTGACGCCAGGTCGACAATATGTACTACTTTAGTCCTTTTTGTGTGTATAGCTTGTCTTAACATGTCATTGTCCAGGAATCTCCACATCATGAACTTTTAAGACTATTTTATTGATAAAATATGCAGCAATCTTGTCTGAAGTAAATAACTAAAAGAATAAGTAATATAATTTAAAATTCCAAACTATGAAAGCAGCATTAGTGACCACAGTGACACAGCCACACAGGGCCATATTACTGGTTAATTGCTTTAAAAGTTGGCATTTACGCCACTGATTAATAAATGCAATCGTTTACTGTGAATCTCGAAAGGGACTGTCAATTTAAGTGATGAATAATTCCAGTAAAGCCCGCATCTAATTAAATAGCCTTTTATTGTCTTTTTAAACTTCAGTTACCAACGCCTTATTAATATGCATGTTTTTATACTCATGTTTTAAACATGACAGTGTACAGGGGATTTCAAAAGCACTTTGAATGTTTTTTTTCCCCCCATGTCTATTGCCTTGGATCCTGTTTAGCATCACTGATAGCGGCTGAAATGTAGATTGATGTGGCTTATCAAGTGTCCCTCCATCAGCTCAGGAAATGAAGGCGGGAATAAGATCGGAAATAAAAGAAATTAAAACTAAGTCACAGAATTTTCCTGTTGTTGCATGTGCAGTTTTGAATGTTTAATTCAAATTGAAGTGCTTCTCATTTTATTCCTTTGTATCTATTCATCTGTCTATCAGGAAACCACAGTCAGATTTCAAGAGCGATTGTAGCCATCAGAGTAATGGACATTAACGACAATGCCCCTGAATTCGCCAATGAATACGAGGCTTTTCTGTGTGAAAATGGAAAACCCGGAAAGGTAAGGCAAGAAATGCTCATTTATCAAAGTGGCCATCTATCACTTTCACCCTCACTTTTTTTTCTTTCTGCCTCTACCCTCCCTTGTAATGATTGGCCACAGTGAATTATAGCCCCTTTATTTTACTGGGAAACCACAGAGGTAGTAGCATGGGTCTTTTTTCCCTGCAACAGTCTTCCCCTGACACACTGAGTGCAGAGCAAAAGGGGAATGAGAGCAGTCAGGATTGATCAGAGTGGATCATAATTCAAGACCGTCTTTCATGTCCTCCTCCAGATGGCACAATGCTTCCCCCAGCCAAAAATCCTGGACATGTACTTAGCATTCCCCTTCTCATCAATCGACCTCATTCAAAGGACCTAAGTGTGTACAATAGGGAGCTTTATTGAAAGGGGAGAGAAAAAAAATGGCAACTGAAAAAAAATGTCCTACAGTGCATGAATTCTAATTTCTAATCAATCATAAAGACGTACAGCGCGATAAGACCTATGATGACAGATTAACAGATAGAGCTAGGAGGCTGAAAGTGTGCCAGGCTAGACAGGGCCTCATTGATAATAATCTCAAACTCTGGGAATGAACAGGCCATATATTTCATCAGGTGTGATGCAGGCACAGTGGTACACGAGGCAGTTTGCAGTGACATAAACAGAGTAATGAAGAGTCTGCTTGTCCAATGGCATTAAGTTGGCTTCTGTGTCTCTACAAATCTGTCTCTTCTCAATACAGGTGATCCACACTGTCAGTGCCGTAGACAAAGACGACCCGATTCAAGGCCACTACTTCGATTATCGTCTGGTTCCAGAAATGCTCAACAATCCTAATTTCACCATCAAAAACAACCAAGGTGAGGAACCCAACAGAGACAAAAAATAGTCTGTGGCGGAATGACTGAAGTTTCTGTAAATTTCACCAATGGCTTTCCAGTTGAATCTCTAACCTGCTGCATGTTATCCTTACGTGAGATGAAGTCTGTTGGATCACTGTAGCTCACAATTAGCAGATGTGAAATTGTCTGGACACCAGCTTCTTTTTTATTCCCCAGTGCATTCTGAGGGAAACTAAATGAATGAGATCCAACTGGCTTTTTCTGCTAGTCTTGCAGCTCAGTGTAGGGTGACTTCCTAGAAGCTGTTGCAATGTGGCAGATGGCACTAAATTTATTTGCTAAATACTCTGATTAGATTTTTTTTCCCCCACAGTCTTAATTCCATTGCACATCTCTAGTTTCTGCTCCATAACTGTCTCTGAACAGACTGTGATGACGTTGTATAATGTTTTCAGCTTGGGGCGATAAAAGTCTTCATATGGTACTAGCCGTCTGTTTTGGTGCACTGGCTTTAGGCTAACTTGCTGCTGTGTTTATGTTGCTGTTGTGTTGTTATATAGCTTATGTTTACTCTTTGACAGAGACATAAGTTTGCAAAAATTTGGTAATAAAGTGTTCTGATATTTTGTTAAAAAAAAGGTACATTAAGTAAAAAGTAATGCCATAGCCAGAAAACAAATAAAGCTCTTGTATCTGTACTTGCACACAGAGGAAATGCACTCCATGCTGTTAAATAAATGACTCGCACTTTCAACCACAAGTATTTAATGCTGGGTTCTGAACCATGCTCTTTTGAGAGTAGATTTATTAGTTTCTTAAGATGATGCAACTGATAAAACTCACATGTTTCACCAGTGTGAGCAAAGCCCTTTGGTAGCTTAAATTGCTGAAAATATGTTTTTTTTTCCATCACAATATAAAGACCCCAGAGTAACCTGCATCAATCCAGGCTTTCAAAGTAGTTTACATGACTGTCTTTGATTGTGAAAATCTGTCTGTTACAAAACTGGCAGATGGCAGGAAGCCTTCTACTGGGCCATGCGTACTTTAATTAGGAAATCAATAATTTTATAGTTTTATTCCTTGTTTAATTAGTACAGTTAAAGGTTGGTAATAAAGTTACTTTAAGGGTGTTGTAATTGTAAATAGCAACTATGTAGGAACAGAATAGGCCCCATTAAAAAAATACATTTTATTTTATGCTAGCCTCATGACCAGAAATACAACACAGAGGAGTGGGTGGTACTTGGGGAGCCAGAGATTGCATAAGTTAGTACTCGGTGTGAAACAGTTATAGGCAATATTTTAAACTGGAAATGAAGCAAAGTTCAAATTTTATGGAAGCCAGTATCATTCTTTTTTTTTTTTATTCATTCATTTTTACCGCTTTGTCCCATTAGGGTTCAGGGTGACTGGAGCCTATCCCAGCAGCTTTGGGCCTGAGGCGGGGTACACCCTGGACAGTGGCCAGTTAGTTGCAGGGCTGACATATAGAGACAAACAACCATTCACTAGGGACACTTTAGAGTTGCCAATTAACCTGTACATACATGTCTTTGGACGGTGGGAGGAAGCCGGAGTACCCGGAGAGAACCCACGGTAACACGTGGAGGACATACAGACTCCTCACAGAAAGGACGGAGTCGGCCGAGAATATTGTTCTGTAATACTGTAGTTACATTTCTCACATTTGTTTACCATCAAACAAAAACACATGAAATCATTTCTCCACCTTTTGGGAGGAGACCTAACGTTTGCATATATTATGTAAAGCACCAGAGACCTGTGGTGTTGCAGAAAGAGACCCGTTACAGCATGTTCCCCAGCACTTCAGTGTCTCTCTCTCTGTGGCAGAACTGGCAGCTGTGGGAGACACTTCAGTAACGAGTCAGGCTCCTTTGAGTTTGTACGCGCTGCTTTTGTTTGTGCTGATGAGTTTAATTGAAGGGATTAGTCAGCGGAAAGGTTAGGGGGTTGCCCACTCTGGGGAATGGGTAAGGTGCTGATTAACTAGAGGAAATCAACATTGTGTGGGGAACAGACCAAAACATCACTTTCACTCTTAACAGAATGTCTTTACTGACAGTATACATTTCTGCTGCCCAAAATATACATATTTTAGACCGTATTATTAGACATTAGAATAATCGCCTTCCAGACTTGAAACTATTCAGACAAATGAACAAGCCCAAACAAATCTTTTCAAAAAGTAACTTGTTTTTAGCTTTAGTACATCATTTATATTTAGTATGTAGAAAAATACTGTATATTCTAATAATAATATTACTATTATACTGTCAACAAAAGAAGAACATTCACGTAGATCCAGATTTTCTTAATTTCTGCATCAATTGAAAACCTCTTTTTGGCTCAAAAACTGGACTTAAAGGCTGCAGCGCAGGCTAGAGCGCGATCTATAATGATATTAATAACCCTAGTCTAGTCTGTGATCACATAATTTGACAGAATGTTTTTCATTTACCCTCTAAGGACAGGGGCTAATTCATGAATATACCTTTATTTGTATTTTTTACCATCTGATGCCCTACACTGATAACAGCTCAACTGATTTCTAAAGCTTATTTATAAATGTCATTTATACCCATTTTTTGTTCCATGTTCACTGTTACTGAATAATGAATAATGTAAATGGAAATAGACTGTGTTCAGTAGCATGCTACTTTGTGACAGAACTCATAAGAAAGTAATTCTGAGCATATGTTCACATTAATTACAGATTGTGCAGAGGAATTAATTCTATCACGAATCATTCCATCCTTTGATTAAGTTTGCTCTGTCAACATAGATGATTCAACACAGACTGCCTCTCTACATGCCATATCAGTGAAAGAATTTCTGTCCCACTTCAGCACACCCCCAAGCAGGCGGACAGGCAAAGGCCACATTATCAGATGTGTTGTACATTTTCCATACGATCAGCAGGAGTAGATTCTTATGGGACTGCAAGTGTTTGATAATGTGAGCAGGGTATGGAGAGCTGGCTAATGAGCAGACAGTTTCACAGAAGTGTCATCAAAGAGCAGCTGGCACCTTTCTGGGTCGACATGTGCTGTCTTCTAAGTCGGTGTCGACTGCCGCGGTCCCTCAGATTTCAAAGAGGGGCCACAAACTTGGGCTCACCTTCCGTCAGAATTCCCAAATTGGACAGTTGAGAAAAGTGAAGGTCGCTGACATCCCTCTACACTACTGGAAAGTGAGAATGCTAAAAAGGACTAGAGGCGATTGATGTGAAATTAGTTTATCCTCATGCCACACTGATCTACACAATTTAATAACAGAACCTCAGTCTGTCGCTGCAATGAATAACAATGGGGTTTTACACATCCTTGCAGAAATTCATATTTGGCTTTACCTCTCTCTCTCTCTGACAGACAATTCAATCAGTGTTCTTGCCAAGCATGACGCCTTCCGACGGCAAAAGCAGGAGATGTACTTTTTGCCAATCATCGTGACCGACAATGGGAACCCGCCAATGAGCAGCACTAACACTTTGACCATTCGAGTCTGTGGGTGCAGCAAAGAGGGGGCCGTCCAATCCTGCAATGTGGAAGCCTATGTCCTGCCCATAGGCCTTAGTATGGGCGCTCTCATCGCAATCTTGGCCTGCATTATACTGCTTCTAGGTGAGTTGTTTTATTATACAGGTACTATCAAAGCAAAGAACAGATTTAAATGAATACTTGACTAGTTTGACCTCAGCAAATGTTCTTTTATTCACTGCTGGTTCACTGTAAAAGCTTGAGCTAGACTCTTCTTTTCTTTCCTTGTATCTTTTCTGACAGTAATAGTAGTACTATTTGTGACCCTGAGAAGACACAAGAATGAGCCTTTGATTATCAAGGATGATGAAGATGTGAGGGAAAATATCATCCGTTACGACGACGAAGGTGGTGGAGAGGAGGACACAGAAGCGTTTGACATCGCCACACTGCAGAACCCTGATGGTATCAATGGCTATCTTCCACGCAAGGACATCAAGCCTGATCTGCAGTTCATGCCTCGAGCAGGACAGCACTCAGGCCCAAACGGTGTCGACGTAGATGAATTCATAAACGTACGGCTTCATGAAGCAGATAATGATCCAACAGCGCCCCCGTACGACTCTATCCAGATCTACGGTTATGAAGGCCGGGGGTCCATCGCTGGATCGCTCAGTTCACTAGAAACATCATCGTCAGATTCGGACCAGAACTATGACTATCTCAGAGAGTGGGGCCCCCGATTCAGAAGACTGGGGGAGCTTTACTCAGTTGGTGAGAGTGACCGGGAAACCTGACCTTTGATATGTTAAACAAAAACACTTTTCAGATGTTTTGTTTCTGTCCACATACTTGTGTATTAAGCGCTTGGGGGGCCGCTGGCTTTTAGAAACAGGTGTTTAAAAAAGAATAAAAAATTGAAAAAACTACCAACATGGAAGGCCACCTTTTTGTATTCTTAGAGTGAGGTATAGCAGTCGTCATCCACTATGTCAAGCGCATTGTAATTGTTGAACCAAACAATGTCTTTAGTAGGAGATGTATGATTCTTGTGGAGTTTAACTTAGATCCCTGTGTGGAGTGTTCTAGCAGTATTTTGGGTGTTTGTCATTTGCTGTGACTGCCAGTTGCAGATACGTCCTGGATATGCTGGTAGTTGCTAAAAGGAAAGGAATTGTGGCTGATTCTTTGAGGCCTGAGTGGACATCATCTACCAAGCTCCATGGACTGCAAACTGGACAACAGAAGCTGCAGAGGAATCCTTGTTTCATATCTTACTTGGCCACCCAGTGGATCAATGATGGGGAGCAAAATGACAATGAAAAGCAATATACTGTCTACATTAAATGATGAATGTATGATTTGAAAAGACACAAAAAGAGACAAAGCAGTATTGGCTTTAAAGTGAATTTCTTATCATTTGATATGTTCTCTGGTGGCCACATTTATAAACTGTCAAAAGCCCAGAAGGCTTGCTTTATACAACACTTTGTATTTACACGCTACAGGTGTGGGTCAACATTGTTATTAGCCTATAAGAGACTGGTGTGAGGACAAAAAAGAGAAATGTAGAAACTCTGAGGCCTTCTTTTTACAGAAGCAACATTAAATACAATTGTAATCTAATGTTTTGGACAAGCGATGTGTTGATTCTTCATTAATGTTTAATGAGTTTTTGTATATCTGTTATTAATTCATTCTTTTCTGTGCTGACGATTTGAAGTGAGTGTGCTTAGATTATTTCACAAGAAACTGTTCTTTCTCAACCCTTTGAAAAGTGTCACAACCATCAGAGCATATCATACCAAGTTTCACAGTTGACAATATAGACTAGATGTAAGCAGACAAATGAGAACTCTTAGAAACAATAATGATTTAGATGGTCTTATTAATCAGGACACACGCTAATTCTGTACAAAATATATTGTGATGAGGTAGAGACCATCTGAGCATGATGCAATAGCTGAATTAATATTGGACTCAAACGGCTTTTAAGAAAGGTTCTACCAAATTGTCAGGAATTCAGACCATGTGCATATTGTGCTTACACTGTATGATATCAGTAAAAAGACTACTGTACATAGAGTTACTGCTAATGTCATTAGCTTTCAATGAGGTGGTAGGTTTTGTCTCTGCACGTTAGCTCTTGCACATAATGAGAATTCTGCTGGCACTACAGCTGCGTGCAGTTTGTACTGATAACAGTATTATGGCAGTTCTCATTAGACTTAACAATATATATGGGATAGTCTTACATGCAGATCATATTTTCTACTGTGCTTTAATGCTTATAAATGTGTATGTTCAATTATTTACTCCCTGTACTGTAATCTAAGATACCCTGTATTGTTTCCTACTTTGTGAAATATATTTTTATAAATATGGCAGAATGAGTGTGGTTTTCTTATGTGGATGCAAATACTTGAAAGAAACAGAAGAAGGATGTAGACACAATTCTTTATGAAAAATCTTTTTACTTATAGTCAATAAAAGTCAACACAGTACTGGAATTTTTATTAGTATTTTATGTTTTCAGTCATCCTAAAAAAAATCATACCATATGGGCTTTTTAAAAAATGGACAAAATTTTAATTCTTTATTATACTTAAGGTTACGTTGTAACTGTCATTCTCTGAGTGAAGAGACTATCTCTCCACCTTGAGAACTTTCTATTTCTCTTTCAAAAAATTATTTTGATTGCAGTCAATGTATATGTTTTTAAGGACAGCTAAAAAGCTCTATATTTTTAGGTCATACCAACAGTGAAACTTTTAATGCTTAAAAAATATATATAATATAATATATTTCTTACTAGATATGTATGAATACAGAAGCACTAATGTACTGTATATGTAACAGTTACAGGTGGAAGAACTTTAATAACTTAAAAACATTTTTCTCAGTTTTCCTTCCCGTTGATATTGTTCTCTGTCTTTGTAGGGCAGGACAGATGTATTGCAGAATGCTAAAACTTTCAAATGCAACTTTAAAATGACATCAGCTTTGGCCTGAATTTTAAAGGCCCCTTTTTATGGCAATGAGTATTTACCTGTATTTTATTTTTTTCAAACAATGTGGGAGGATTAATTTACTAAGCATAACACCAGGATTCACACACACACACACACACACACACACACACACACACACACACACACACACACACACACACACACACACACACACACACACACACACACACACACACACAACTTGCATTTTAAAGAGGTATGATGGAGTTGAGTGTATTCAGCCTCATTATAATCTCACTGTTAGTCACAAATATATTCTCAAAATGCACTTTTTCAAATATAGACTTTTAACCCACTTGACTCAGTATTCTATTATTACAGCTGTCGACTCAACCTGCAAAAAAACATAATTTTTGAGAAAAAACATCAACATAAAAATGCCAGGTGCTTATCATTTCTCCTTCCAGCAGCATTTGCTGCCTTCAAAACGTGTCTGATGTTAAAGGCACTGTTCAATCCATGAAAGTTGCTCAATGAGAGATTTTTCTACCATTTGACATTATAAAGTTGGGCTGCTCTTCATACTTTTAGAATGATATTAAAAACTGTGTGAAAAAGCAGAATCAGAAGAGTTAATGTTACACGTCATATAGAAATATGTCTGTATTGCATCACAAGGGCTCAGGAGCAGAGCCCGTAAATATTAACTTCTCACATTGCAAATGTTACTTATTTTACAATCTATTTGAGCTGGTTTTGTGCCTCTGTATCTTTTATCTTTGATAGAAAAACACATTTATTTTAGATCATTGGTTAATCCTCTTGCACTATTAGCTCATCAAGATAATAGTATCAAATAAGAACAGCTTTCATTGTATTAATTAGTCTACAGTATACATTGTGCTTCTGTATTCCAATAATAGACATCGGCCTCTTTTTAATAATTTAATTTTTATGTCAAAAAGAGATTAGACATGGTGCAATTTCCCATTTTGTAAATTTACTTCTTTTGGAGGATTGTCTCTATGTTGTTAATCTTGTTGAAAGATTAGACTTTTGTTCCAGTTTATCTGATTCTGAGGATTCTCATAAATAACAAAGACTTTTGATTATATCAGTTACACAGTGAGCTCAACATCACGCATGGCACTTGTGCAGTAGATGAAAGAAATGCTTGTCTCTGTTGTGCTATTTGCAGGAATCTGCTGGAATAGAGCTGGTGAGTGTGAAAAGGTCAAGTGTATTAAAACAATTTCAGTCCAGGTCCATAACTGATTTTGAGCAAAGTGTGTACAGGCAACTTGTAGCAACTGACAATTTGGAATTTGATGTTGAGCTTGGCAACATAGTATTACACTTTTTATATTATAACCTACACATATTTATTTAGTTTATTATTTATTCATATTTTCAAATGCATGTATTTTATTATTTTTTGTATTAGTCTAAATAAAGGCCAACAAAAAAATAATAATAATAAAAAAGAAAGGTTCAACAGGATATTCCATCAATCAGAAGTGTTAGCTTGTTAATCTAATTTGAAGTACTTTTGTACCTGTTGAGTTAGCATACCCTCGTCAAAAATCATCCATGGAACACATTTAACAGACCGGTCTGCTGCTAAATGATAGCACAAATTGTTTTTCCGGAATGTTCGACCCCATCAGGTCAGCACTCTCATTTGTAGTCAATCTCCATGCTCCCTACTGCTGTGTATGGCTGCGGGTCTGACAGAGGTTGCCTAACTAAACACTAAATCAAATTATCTTCTCACTTTTGTCACGTAATGAAAGTGTCCCCCAGGTGATAACCTTGCACTTGTTGTTCCCTGCTGATGTGTGCCACATTTTATAAGGCAGCCCATGTGCGCTGTAGAAATTGTAATTACTGTTGCTTGCCAGAAATGCCCTCAATTACAAACAGACATGGCTGAATGTAAATTAGAAAAGCTACTGCATTCTGGAAGCATGGATATATATATACTATATTAAACAATATTTAGTTTATTATTACTTTTTAGCAGTATCAGTGACTTTTACATCAGTTTATTAATCTTTCACTGTTACAAAATATTGTATCTAAAAATGTCCCTCAATGTCAAACCTTATGCCAGACTGAATAATGGAGGTCAGTGGAGAGGGTCACGGTGACCTCATGTTCATCCAATTCTTTGTGTGATATATGGAGAATACTCAGCAGACACTATTACACTTGTCCCACTGGACCCAGGGAAGAACTGATAAGATTTTGGTGAGTCAAAGGTCAAGATAATGGTCACATTATTGAGCTTAATTCAAACATTCACATTGACAACATTAGAGGACAGTCCTGAACATTTGGTCATTGATCTAACTAACTTTGTAGCCAAAGTCACCACAACAAGGGCAAAAAGAAAAAGGAGCACAGAATGCAACACTGTTCAACAACAGTCTATTTTTATTATTATTATTACAGATATATTAATTTCAGTTTTCAGTTTCAGCTGTTAATACATTTTTACTTTTTTGTGGGTTTTGTTTGGAGGGGAAGGGGGGTCTTTGTTGCTTAGAAACAGTCGTGTCGTTTGAATCATCACAACAAAAGGAATTGTGCGTCAGGTCTGATGCACTCTAGCTGGAAGGCTGGACAAAGGGCGCGAGTGGAGTGTGGTAGAGAGCAGTATTAGAGAATTGAAATACACTATGCCCTTGGCGTGAACACTCACTTGAGTGTGCAAGTTTAAGTATTGGGACAGGGTCTAGTAATAGTAATGCCATTTACAATCCCCCAGAGTAAAAAAGTGTGTGTGTGTATGTACGTATATTTTCTTTAATTTGTATTTTTTTTAAGTAATGCTTTTCTAAAAATCAATATTTGTTTATTGTATTATAACTGGTATCTTCGTTGTACCTCGATTGATTCACTGAACGCAATGATCACTTTTACAACGCTATATAAAGTTTATAAAGTTACCTATAACAAATTCCCAAAAGATTTACCAAATAAACATTTTCTTTATTATATAAAATTATTCCCTCATTATGATTGAACTTATTCAAAGAAGATAACCTTAACAGTAACTTTTTTTTAAATTAAGTTCCATCAAACCATGTTTACATGTCTAATCTAGTCCACTTTGATCTTAAGAGGCTGCTGCGAGAAATCTTACAAAAGGATATCAAAGCCCACGGTGTGATCAGGTGCAGGTAAAGGAAGTGGGGTTTTCTGAACAAAGGATAATAAAAAAACAAATAAAGAATCAAAGATTAAAGGCAAACACTTTTTAAGCGTGGTTCCCGAGTGGACTGAGACTTTCAGGGCCATTAAGTGTCATGTCACAGAAAAGAATCACTCTAATGGTCTAACCAATCTTGTCTTGTCACTATTGGTGACCAAACCGCCAACCCACGTAAACACCATATGGTTGAAGCGGCTGGTCTAATTCATTCCCTAAGCACTTTTTGGTTGATGACAAGCAAAATCTATTTGAGCAATTTTTTACTGAGTTTACAGACTGAAAATGCAGCCTGGAATGCACAGGAAAGGTTTGTGAACAAAAGGATCCATTGTATGTGTAAAATTCAAATTGTTCTACTATAACCAAAAATTGGCAGTTCAGTGTCAAGGTAAGTATAAAGTCACTGTCTGCCATCTTTGTTCTAAAATCTACTTTCACATAACACTGAAAAGTAAATTTTAAAGCGAACATAATCATTCAGTTGCATTTCCCTGGGAGTATTATGGTCATTTTGTGCTGCAGCGCACCAAATGTGATTACTTGTTACTGCTCTAGTTAAACACATAATGTTTTTGTGTTCTGGTTTCATTGGAGAAGAGGGTAGGTGTTGTTTTGATTCACTGGTCGCTAACACGGTGGTCCTAATCACGCATCATGGAGTGTATAATTGACCCCCCTTCTGCAATTAGCATTAATTAGCACCTCTGCTGGTGGATAGCGCAGCCAGCGGAATTGCACCATAACTGTCCTGCCGTTTGTGTGCTGCAACTGCTGCTTCTGCTTTAGCCAAATAACTGTTGGAACCAAAATCAGTTCACACTCTGACCAGTCCCCTCACAGCTGCTCACGGGATGAAGGAAGCTTAGCCCTGCTGGATTACAGATAAAGTCTCACAAGCAGATGCATGGCCCTGTGTTTGGATTATCTCTGTATGAGACCACTTTGGAAGTTTTGACTTCTGATTACTGCTGCAAGTTTCTTTTGTTTTGAGTTTTTTTTTTTTTTTGTTGTTGTTGTTTTCTCTGAAACAAACCGTATTAGTGTGTTACTTTTCTCCTTTGTAATGCCAAAATCAATCAAATCAATAAATCCAAATCAATCATTTTGCGTATTTTTTTGCAACCTTTAATTTTTTTATTGGCTGAAAGTAGGAGCTATATTTTTGTGTTGGTTTGGTACTAGCTGTAATAAAATACAGCCAGTTGCCCTAAATGATACTAAATGAAATCCCAGAGAGTACCAAAGGGGGTTCCAAAGTGTCCCCAAAAAGCATAACTTAAGCTAAATAATCCAGTCAGCTGAATGGTTGATAAATAAACCTCATCAGTGGCAATTTATTTTTAAAATAAACTATGCCTTTTTCTTGTGACAAAACCATATTCAAACAGAAAACAAGCTAATTAAAACATAAATTGAAATGTGTTTATTCACTACATAGTAATTAAACACAATCAGAACCTGTGGCCTCAAAAATTAAGTCCCTAAATTATAGAATATTGGTGCTGTTTTATTAATGCTGTTTTATTAATTTAATGTTCAGAAAGATGAGAATAAACTATTTTAAAGATTTACTGGAGCGAAATACAGCTGTACTTCCAGCCTATCGCTGCAACACACCGAGATTTATATCTCAAATAGAGACACTGCTTTTTGACCCAGCAGAGTGGAAATGCATGCCTCTTTAGGATTTTCCCATACCAAACTGTCCAATACTGACCTGACCCGTACGGTACCCCACAGTAAAAGCAAGGCTGCAGTACCCTGTTGTTACCAGCTTGTTCGCAGCTACAAGAACTTGCGCCCAACTGCAGGACTAGACGTACGACTATCATTATTACTTGAAAAATTATACATAAATGTAGAAAAGGTAACCATTGCCCTTGATGATTATATGCAATGGTAAGATTATTCATCATTGTCTTTAAAGTAATTGACTGAAAAATGTTCAGCTATCACAAGTGCTGCCTCAAGTATGTTCATTAACAAGGACATATTCAGCCTGACCAGTCCTCTTAAGGAAATCATTGGAAGTATTATTAAATGACCATTTTTATATTTTATTAAATTTTTTTCATTATATCCATTTGGTACTACTGATGAAACTACTGTCAGAAAAAAAATATCTCCTTCCCTCAAACATGTTGCCCTCATTTCAGAAGTCATCTGAAAAATGTGTGTACTGTCTGACTGTCTGGTCATGACCAAAATGCCTTGACAACGCTGTAACTTCCAAGTGGGATGTATCGTGTTTGAAGTGTCTGTTTGAGCACACATCATTGCCAGGAAACTACTGAAAGCTGCCTTTTGCTTTGAGTTGATCTTGAACGTGTGACAGATGGGTGCAGTTTGCAATGTGGGGCAGAGCTACAAAGGTCTCGTTTGCAAAGCGACTTACTTGACATTATGTGAATTTGAATAACACTAACTAAAGTGATCCTTCACACATATACTATATATATCAAATCAAAACGCACCATTTAAAGATGTAAAAACACTCCAAATGTATCAAAGGCAATGGTTCCAGTCACTCTGTCACCACTTCTACTCAAATCACTGGCTTCCTTTGACCTTAATCATCTACTTTCATCAGGAATATAGTGTTTCTCAAGTGCTCAGAAATGCCTGGAAAATATGTTTGACTATACACACAAAATCATGTCATTACCCATTCAAAATGTAAAAAATATAGAAAATAAAAAATAGTCAAGGCAGCAGACCTATTTAAACATTATAGCATAATCAAAAAGTATTCTGTTTAAAACTCCACAGATGAAAGTATTTTGTGATTGGCCTCACAGCCTCCTGTGACCTCGATAGAACGTAGAAAATTAATGACTTAAATGTTGAATTTGATTTTTTTTTTCTTTGACTTAGATTCATTTAAGAAAGCCATAAGTTATGTATTTAAAGTGGCTACTTGATACTAACTCTACAAGGTTTGTAGAATCGTTTTACCAGAGCTAAAACAATTTTACAGAACCCTTTGTTGTTGTTTATAATTTTATCTCTACATCTTTAAAATGATAAGAATTGTGGACTGGAGATTTTCTGGAACTAATATTCTGTAAATATGATAAATATGATTAATTTAGGTCAAAGGAGTAATGAGTAATAAGACACAGAAAGCCCCCCCCCCCCCCTTACTTTTGTAGTTTTTATATCCTATGTCAATGTTCCCATTTCAAAATGTAGACCAAAGCACCGACACAACGTACATGCAGTTTAGTGTATTTTGTGATATTCTTCTGGTAATCATGCTGGTTTAAACCTTAATATTCTTCTGCCCAAATGTTTTATTCATTTTGTTAGATGTTTTGATGTGGGAAATGGAAGACTTGGGAGGCTTCTCAATCCAGAACCATATTGAAAAAAGATAACTGCAACTAACCCCATGTTGGGCTCTGTTATAAACAATCAATGCCAATAAACCTAACCATATCAATGTAAAATGTGTACTAGAATGAGTAATAGAATAGTGATCCTCTAATTTTCCTAAATCTTACTTCCTCTACATACAGTTCATCCACCTCATGCAGGCATTCTTTCACTCATATGATGTTTTATTTATTATTGTGTCAAGCCTAATGTGATTCAGGGTACGTGTGGGTTTCATGGAGTGCATCAACCATAGTTACGGTGCTCTTGTAAAGATGCCGCCTCTCTTGCCGTCACCTTTGATCGTGATATGCATATTTCATGAGCAATGTAATGTCAATGAGTCCTGGAACTAATCTACCTCTGAGCCAGGGGGAGCACACCCAATGATAAGGGTTAGTGAACTCAAACACGCTCAGATAAATATTGTATTTTATGAGAGCGAGAGAAAAGAAGCAATGGGAACAAGGGACATGGAGACAGCGGGGGGTGAGATACCAGATAGAGAAGCTAGAAAAAGGCGCATTTGAAGAATAAGCTCATGAGTGTAAGGCTAGTGTTAGGGAAAACAGAGATAGTGTTCCAGGGCAAATGTTGCTGTCCAGAGATACTAGGTGCTGCCTGAGTGCTCCAGCTTTCTCACACCACCCAAAAGTCATGCATATGTATTGGATTTGGTGCATTTAAATTCTCCTTGAGTGTGAATGGTTGTCTGTCAGTATGTCTTATATGTTTCTATACTTTCATGCACCATCCTCTGGATTTTTTCCTGAATTCTTCAACAACATGTCAATTTAAAACACTTTTTATTTCCATTTGTGCTCCAAGTAAGTTTAAACATCCCACACTTTTCTTAATGTGATTTAATGCAGGTACTTAGCTTGTTTTTTGCACTGCTGTTACTTACAGCATATTAATGCATTTAAACAGTTGATATGTCCTAATGTCATTGTAAAGAACTGTCAACAACAAAAAAACACTCAGCAGTCTACAGAAAGCGAACTGTAAAGTTGTAACTGTAAAGCTTTCAAGGAGTGGTTAACTTGTTGACATGTTGCTGCTGACGTTTTTATCATGTGAGTGGCACTGAATGTGACGTTTACTCAGAGTGCAATACTGTCTGCATCAAAAGTGACCCATAGTAATTCATTTCATGGCAACAGAGAGAGCCAAGGGACCTGAATAAAAGAACTTGAATGTAGACTTAAAGTGCAGCAAAGTCAACTTTTTGCAAATGTGAGGCAATATCACCAAAGACAAAGCAAAGTAAGGCAATGCAAGGTTTGACCAAACTCTCCAGTGGCAAAGTCTGTCATTATTTCTAGAGACTGAGATGGACCAATGCTATTGCGACAGTATGACCCATCTTGAATAAGAACAGGTTAGATAACTATGACATTAAGACTAACTCTACTTTCACCTCACAACCACAAAAATAACTTTTTTGCATCACCCCAGATCATCATAAATATCAATTTATTCCTTATCCATAAACAACCAACAATGATAAAGTTCAAAATATAATTGGAATCTATTTCCTGCTGTAAGCCCCATTTAAAGACTCCCTGGTGATCATGCAAACACGTTCTGACCTGGAAGCAAATGAACTGAACAAGGACCTGCATCCAAATTTTTGTGTAAACAAAGACAGAACATAAGGTGCTTGCTAATTTGCACTTCAGGTGCCTTTCCTGACTTCTGATCACAACCACTAAACCATTCTTCGTGCTTTCAATCTGTAATATGAAGTGGGTCTAGTATCCCTTACCCTGCAGCAATTTTGATTTGTTGTAACTCCTGTCTGATGACTCAATTTATAAAAATGATGCAGGCTTTATGTAATGTTTCTTTTCTCTGATTGGTTGTATGTTCAGCCAATTGCATCCATTGGCAGTTTAATTATTGTTTGTTGGTTTTATCCTCTGAAAATCCAACTTGGAGCCACAGAGACTAATTGTTTGTATGTAATAGAAAAGGGAATTAGGCTGGCTGGCCAGAGTACCATCTCCTAATACTGGAGAAAAATATAAAGAGTAGATCAGTCACACAGTCCCATGGAAATGCATTTTATTCTTAGAAGCTTCTGATGCAGAAAATTTTGCCTCAAAGCTTCTTGCCCTAATCTTGCTCATATCATTGTGCACACAGGCTCTTTGAAAGTGTGTGACACAGTTTAAATTATTATAGGATATTCCATACCCCCTGGGCAGTAAAGGAATGAAGTTATGCGTTGAATCTGGGGGAAATGGTTGTATTTTATGCCCAATAATTAGCCTTCTCAGTCCTAAATATATCCTAGGGGGCCATGGCACTCCTCCCAACCTCAAATTTAATTCCCTCTTCTTAGCTTTGTGGATAATATTGTAAAATAATGATATTGTAACTTTGTTGTTATTGTAAAAAATAATGGATATTATGTTCAAACTATAATATTAAATATACAAAATATTAACTTGATGATTTTGAGGTCAATCCCTTCACCTCTTTTTGGATCGTTAGTGGCTCCATACTTCTCCTCCCGTTAAAAGCTGTAGAAGTAGTAGCAATTATATATTTGCATGAGTGTTTTCAATGTCAAAACAACAAGAAAGGAAAGAAATTTGGTGTTCAACTTTTTTCTCCCACCCAGACACTCTAGATTCCCTTTTTCCCAACTAACTTGAGTGGCGCTGAGCCATCTACAGGAGTGTGGGTCGATGTCAAAGAGAGAGGTAAGGATGGACAGACAGACCAGAGAACATCAGTGATTTTATGGAGCACAAGAAATGAAGCAATGAGCAGGAAAAGGAGGTAGGAGACGAAATGATTTCCTCTATACTAACTATGCTGAAGCCCTCCTGCCTTGATTGTACATCAATCTCGGGGCTATCTCAAAGCTGCAGATGGAAGTGAAGGGAACCTGATTTCACTTCAGTCTGAAATCTGAATAAAACATGTTTTCTGCTGCAAAAAAGCACAGTATGAAGGCCCCTCTAAACTTGAGGAGCTGAAGATGGCGATTCAACTCTATTTGGGAAGCTTTTATGTTTAATGGCAATGTGATGGTAATTGCCAAGTAGGAACCGACCGACCATAGAATGTTCATGCTGCACAAAATATTTTCTTACACAATCTCCCAAATATAACCCGAACTCCTAATAATAAATACTGTATATTTTAATGCTGGAAACTTCTAATTTGGAAAATAGCATAACCACTCTACAAATGTAGTTAATTATTCATCAGAGCTTTCGAAAAGAAATGTTACCTTAACTGTATGCTTAAAGTTAAGGTTAAACTTTATGTAACTGAAATAATAATCTGGACAATGTGATCAAAAGTAATGTGGATAGCCATAATGAGAGAAGTGAATGAGCTAAATGCACCCTATGTGTGTCCTGGGTATGGTTTTGAATAAAGTGTGGTGAAGTCTAATAGGAAGGATATTAAATTTTTTTATTCCTGTGTTATTCCTTGTCAGCAGCCACCACCAGGGTGCGCCTAGCATGTTTTTGATGTAACGGAGGAAAAACAAAAAATAATAATAATAAAAATAAAAAAAAACACCCACATTTGTCCAAACAGAGACAAGAAGGACTAAAATACAAGGTCTGAAACCAACTTTAGTGTGTTATTTATTTATTTATTCTAATCAAATCTAATTGATCAGCTATCCAAATGTTGGAACAGCTAATGTGATTTGAATTAATAATATCAACACTGTTTCGCAGATTTATAGAATATGTTGCCGTGGGGTTCTTTGAAGAAAGCACTGGTTCCATTTACACGTATGTCTGTCTGAATGTCTGCTCTGTTCTCATCATCTTTAGAAAGTTACATTCACAACCATTGGGCATCAGCAGTTCTCTTTTGGACCAGCCAATGAGAAGGTGAGTACAGCAGGTACTGTGTGGTTGCTGTAGGCAATGGAAATTTTGAGAGCAAGCTTTCTGTTTTCACACCTCTTTTTATGGAAGAGTGTGAATAATATGTTATTAGGTGAGTGTATAGAAAGCAGAAAGCACTCAGAAACTAACCTTCCATCATAAACCATTGGATATGAAATAAGAGGGCATAAGATTGTGAGGTAAAATATGTCACCAAATGCACTACATGTTGCTTTTAAGGCTGTAGTTTGATTGCTCTCTGGCTTTTTGGAAGAAATCTGACTAATTCAGTTACAGCTTTTATCCAATCCTTGAAAAAAAGAAAAGACAATTCACATTAGCTTTGCATTACAAGGTTGATTGTGTTCTTGGGTCTAAATGGCACACTTTCTTTAAATGTTGCTCTGGGAGGTTTGAAGTGCTAACTGATTACTTCAATGACTGCAGAATGTGCTGTGAATTGGAGCACCAGGCGGTGGAGCAGAACTTTCGTGAGCGCCCACTTCCAAAATATTCTGAGTGCTTCAGTCTCTGAGTTGAGCTGTATACACTGCTATTTAGACCAGAATCACTTTCACACAAGTATTTATTAGGACAGGATTTAATATAAAAGAGGTATGTTAGGGTCCCTGATGTAAGGTCTAGGATGAGAAGGACCCATAACAAAGACAGTCAACGGCAGGAGTGCTTACAACAATAATTTATTTTACAGAGAGTTTACTCACAAAACTAACAGAACACAAAATACAAAGAGAAAACTATAACGAAATAGAAAAAGACAATGTGCCTTGTGTGGCTTGTATGGCTTGTGGCGTCAGCGACTGGGAGAGAGAGAGCACAAGAGCAATCCGTCTTTCAGGCTTTTTATCCCAGCATGAAGCCAACCCAGCCAACCTGGAGCTGGGAAAAAAAGATGCCATATTAATAGATTTAAGACAAATAATGCCCTCGAGCTGGGGCGTACATGTGGCAAGTGTAACAAAGAAGAAGAAGCGTATGGTCCGTATCTTGCAGTGGCGAAGATCAAGACGGTGGTACATTTGCAATCTTGTGCCTGGCACAGCCACCATCAGTCCGTCTGCGACTCTGCCAGCGCTGAGAGGCGTGGGATAGCGCAGACGGGTACAACAGCTGATTGTAGTCAAAGCACAAGTCAGCAGTGGGTTCTTTAAAGCCCATTGCAGGTGAATAGGTCACGACTATGGACTCATGCAAACATTATTCAATTCAATTAGGACTTAAAGTTATTGTCACACACATTTATTTTTATTGTGCACATAATCTGGTATACAACTAGAAAATAAATACATTATGTTAAATTTTTTAAATAATAAATGAAATACAATTGATATTTATTTATTTAAAATATTTTTAATAGCCTAAATATTTTATTTGTTTTAAATATTCTTTACATAATATGGCTTAATTTCTACAAACACGGCTTAATAGAAACACAAAAAGCACTGGTTTGCTTTAGATAAATAAAAAATAAATAAATATGCTTCAGCCAGGACAGTGCATGGCTAAATATAATTATACATGATTCAATGATTATGATTGAGGCGGAGAAAGAGAAGGAGAAATCAGGGCATTAGAAGCAGAACACAGGAAACTTACCAGGGACACTGACGCTGATTCTTTAAAGGTAGGGGAAGTATTTTTATGACCTTTTGGGGCAGTATTTTGTGGCAAATTTGACACACTCATCCTTTTAAGACCATGTGACAAATTTTAGTAGCCCTGCTGGGACCTGTTGTATGAACAAACCCAGTGGAAATAGATTACTTCAGTTACAACAATTAAACATACAAGAATCTGTGATGAAAAAGAAATGTGAGGGTGCTTCTCCTTTAGCAGAGCTCTAATGTGACTTTAAAGGTCTATAATTTAGACATACAACTACAAATAGTGCTATTGAGGCAAACACAGACATTTGCAAATTTAATTTTGACTGATATCCTACATATAGTATATCCTAGATCATTTTACACAATGCACATTTAAAGATTAAACAGAGCATCTAATTATCCTGATGTATTTTAAACCCATTGACTGTGCCCAGCAGTGTGTGTTCATAACAACATATGATGAGAACGTATTAAAGATCAAGCAGAAAATGATTCTTTATTAACCTGCCTCTGTTTAAAAAAATCAGTAGTGATTATTAATATTCCTTTTTGAACACATTCTAACACTCTGCATGTCGCTGTGCTCTTATTCTGGTCTCCTTCTCTGTCTCTAATTAAATGGGGTGAAACAGCCTCGTGTTTTACTTTAATGTGTTTCAATTTTGTCAGCAAGTTTTCCACAATGCACCCATCTGAATTTCAAATGATAAATGAAAATCCTGCTCTTAGTAAAGTAATTCCATTAAAGGACTGCATTATGGAAATAAAGACAAAAACCTACAGTATGTAATTCAATTTTCTGTGTTTGGTTACTCATAGGGGCCACAGAGGATGAGGCGATCTATCGAATTTACTAATATTTAAGTGCCTTGTCTTCCCCGAAAACCACATTACTCTGTGTATAAATTAATCATTTATATTGAGTAGTTCCTATAATGTATTTCTTTAGTATGTGAGTTTTTGGAATTTATTTGCACAATAACCCAACTGAAATTTCCACTCTAGTTGTATTTCCCCTAAGTGTTATCAGGCCCCGATTAAGTCAAGTTGCGGTCATTTAAACAACAAACAGCCTCTACATGAGTGAAGAGATTGATGAAGGCCATGCTGCATCTATGAATAATGTCTAAGTCTTGACAGAGGGCAGCATTAGGGGTTATTCTTCTGCTCCTAGCATGTGTTTGGCTGCATCAGTGGTGGCCTTAACAGGGATATGGATCCTGGCCTGGGGAGATGTCTCAGCCTTGCTGTGGGATCATTATTCTGATGGACAAAGCCTCAGTTATAAATAGCTTCATGGAGTTCTTGGGCGGCACACTCTTTGTTTCCAGACCATCCCTATTTGTCTTATTGATCTGAATATGTGTGGCCTTGCAGCTGCTGGAGAAGGAGGAACATGGTCTGGTTTCTATTGCTACACTTGGATGCATTTATTGTGTTCCCTGTTGCAAAGTAAAGTCAATACAAATTAACAATATTCCATTAAATGCTGATGTAAAACTGAGCTTCTCTTCTATTCAGTTTACATTCAAAACTATGTTACAGATTTTTACATAAGAATATGAAAATCCATGTCCGCATTATTATTATTATTTTTATTTTTACAAATTCAAATATTCATTCATTCATTCATTCATTTTCTACCGCTTTGTCCCGTTAGGGGTCGCGGGTGACTGGAGCCTATCCCAGCAGCTTTGGGCCTGAGGCGGAGTACACCCTGGACAGTGGCCAGTTAGTCGCAGGGCTACAAATTCAAATAATACTAATTAAATCTACTTTCAAATGGCTTTTTTAAAACAGTGACTGAATAAAATAAACTAAATGAGAAAAGCAATATAAATAAATAATTGTGTTCTGTGAGTCTCATTCCCAAGGTTTACCTACAGTATATGCCCTATATTTTATGCACTGGACTACTGTGTCCTTATTAAAACCTGAAACATGCCATGAATGTGCTTTGCCTGCTTATCATCTCATCCTTGCAATGTAACACATTCTCTCAAATTATATCTCCCAAATGTTGACTTGTCAGGAAGAGATAACCTCCTGTTGGTCTGCTGTACACAAAAGCAGCGGTTCTGCTTTTGAAACGTTTGAGGACAGCTTCTCTTTTTTCATCCATTGATTTTTTTTAAGTGTTTTCACTATCTATAACAGCCACCAAAAACATTTGCTGGGATAAAGCAAATCAGCAGTATTAGTGGGAAGGGAGCACTCCTTAGCTGAGCTGCACTATTTAAACTAAGTGCAGTTTTAAGTGCAGTTTAAACTTTAAGGGATCAATAAAAAGAAAAAAAATTCTAGGTGGTAATTTGGAAAAATGGTCTTGTTCTAGTGTTCCGCTGGAGTGTTCAAGAGTAGGTTCATTTCTGCTGCGCTGCGTGGTCTCAGTGAGGGCTAAAATCACAGATGTGCTCTACAGGGCTCCGCATTGTTACACCCGCGTCAGCAACTTTCTCCAGCACCTAGCATATGTGGAAACTCAGCCTGGAACGCATCCACCAGGAAGAGAGCAGAGGAAGCTTTGCTGACCCCAGACAAAATCAAATGAAGGGAGGTGAGGGATGAAGAGAGCAATGGCAAACACGCAGAGCTGCATGTGTGCTGGGAGAGAAAGGGCTTCCATTTTTAGAGGATTAAAATGTGGCTTAATGATTCCCTGTCTATTGACAAAATGACTACGTAAGTGTGTGCTACTTATCCACTTTCCATATAGTGCCAGGGCTGCAGAAACACATTCAACAATCTTTCAAAATATATACACTTTTGGTTTATTTATTTGTAAATAAATGTGTGTGAATTCAAGCTAACCAGAGCCATTTACTAATGGGCCCATAGCCTTAAGAAACAGACGGATGTGCACTTAATCTAAGGTCACACAAAGTCAAAGACTACTCATTTCTTTTAGCAAAAAAATAATTATATTGAATGTTACCACTTGCCTTTGAGATTTGAAGCCATATAAAATGTTATTAAACCTTTTGACATAAATAATTTTCTATTACCTCCGTACTTGTAACAGCAGCAGTGATTGATTGAAGACCCTAGTGATAACAAACACCATCCTCACAAGAGCCGCTTCATCAACATAACATAGTTTAGTAAAGTTGAACCATTAACTATATACATATAAGCAGTTATTAGTTATATATACATAATGTTTAATAATCACATTTAGAAGAGTTTATAAAGTCAAACCTTAAGCAATACACTCTACAGCCATGAGAGAAAGCTGACATCTGAACATGTTGAATAAAGACAAAACAAAACGGTAAAACAATGACAAAAGAAAAAGAGGTGACAACAATAATGCAAGGACAACAGCATCAGGTTTTTGAAGAAACCCCACAGAACCATTGAGTAGCATACTGGAAAGAAGAAGAAGCCACCGGTAGCAGACAAAAGCTGAAGTCGCCATCAAAGAGGCAACTGTGGTAGGAACTACTGTCATGCAAACAAAGAACTTACTGGGATGCCTTCCAAAAAAAAAAAAAGCGCCACACTTTGCTATGCCTCCGCAAAAAAACACACAGATACAGTAATTGACAAGGTTTTTGACCAGAATTGTTGTTCAACCCAATTACATCTGCAACAAATGCCTTTTCTTCAATGTCTCAGTTAGTTCTAATTGAGCTAGTTCCTTCAGTGTTACAAACCTGTCCATCTGTCAAGATTAATGTTGAACAGGATCAAGCTGCTTCACCAGTTAGAGGTCACATATTATCACTGCAGTTCTCACCATTAACTCAGTCTGCCCTCTATTGAAACCTTCCCACTGTGATGAGATGTGACTATAAAGATTACCGGCTCATCCTTCATGCCTCCCACATTACAGGTGAAAAGAGTGTTATCAGCTACAACCTCTGATATTACCCTTAAGCTTGTTTTATTTTTATGGCATTAGTCTATTTTCCATGTCTGTGGTAGGAATTGCAGAAAATTGCTCAATGCATCGTGGCTTAATGTGGATTGTAATAGAAATGACATGGGACAATCCGGTAAACTCTATACAGTATGAATCAAATAGAGGATGTGGTTCTGTGTGAGCTGTGCTGTATTCGCATTTAGTGAATGAGTGTTTTGTGTGCTGCTTTCTGTGTATGAATATGACGGACGAGGCAGGAGGGAGACTGGTTGACCTTTGAAAGGACCCTCTTCACTGAAGCTGTCCTGTAGTGGTATTTGCATTACCATTTCAATACACTGCCAAGGCTCGGCTGGCAATAAAATATTCAGTTGACCTTTAAGGCAAAAAAGACTTAGTTAGAGACTGTCATATCATTTAACCTTAAGACTGTATGCTGTAAGTGTGAGCTGTGTCGCTGTGTGCCCCTCATTACTGGCCACATTCTGACAGAGTGGTCTCTTTAACTGAAAGCAACCCTGTGGCAAAGGGACTAACCTTCTGTTCCCACTGAGAGCCACTTATTCCAATCCTGCCTCTGAACCTGCGGCAACGCTAGTGAAGACTTAACTTTATATCGCATAGTCATTCATTGGAGCACATTTCTTTTGAGTGTGCACAGGCTCTTTATATACTGTGCACAATGCAAACACAACTCTATTTACCTGTGTATACCAGAAAGTCTTTTGTAGAATGAATACAGCTATTTGTCCTTCTTCACGCATTTAATAAATATAATACAGTGAATACATGGACTTGAGCAGCCTGAGAGAAAAACGAACAGACCTGATTGACAGCAGTGCCACTGTCAGAAACTCAGCAGTGATCTCACTTAACTGTTTGACAGGCAAGTGATCTTTGAAAGGCAATGATGACCGTCTTGGAATTAACAGGAGAGAAAAACTATGATATGGTATATGATAGCTTGTCAGTCAGTGCAAACAATATATAGAAGTTACTGCACACTTCATTCAAGTAGAAAGGAACTCAGGCAAACCTAACATTTTATTTTTGACCAGGTAAATGTTTTGAGAATTTCCTTTTCATATGTGACATAGGCTTACTTTATTATATAATAGTGACTTCCTTAGTTGATATGATTTATTTAATGTCTTCAGGTTTGAGTTTAGGTCGAACTCATAGAATGATGACTCTTCCATTCAAAGCTCAAACTACAACCAATTGACAGCATCGACAAATCACCCACTTCTGAAGCATTCGTTCAATTATAATAAGCAGCTGTATCACACATTCTTTAAGGAACATCATTATTATACATTCAACAGATTATTTTACTTGGTTGAATAGGTTCCATTCTACAGTACACATTAGGTTAAAACAAGTGTAGTGTCTAGATTCCTGTTCATTGTCATGTTTTAAAAACTATATTGTATATACAATTAGAGAACACGTTGCTCATGCATCGGGTATTCTATCTGCTTTGGGAATCACAAAATTCCAGTTTAATAAAGTTCAACAGTACTCTTAGCATCACGGGTTTGCTTCAGGATGATTAAAGAGATATTCAAATACAAATCAAATTTTTTGATAATCATTTTTATATAAATGCAAGGAGAGCATTAACATTACGTCCAGAGCCCTTTAATGGATTGTCCAAACTATTCTCATCCCATATAGAGACTTTTTGGTAAGAGACTCTAGTTGGCCTATGTTGACATCAGATTTGAGCTCATGATGTCCCTAATTGTGATAGTAGTAACTAATATTAATAAACTGTATGTGCAGTAACTGATGTGCAGTACAGATGAAAAATGGGTAAGTTTTCTACCCTGGTCTTTATTAGACTTTCCAAGATGCCCCTGGAATCCAATTTTTATCAAAATCTGTCTTTTTTTTAATATACATTTTAGCCCACCACCTTCCCCTCAGTGGAGAAAAAGGCACACCTTTAAGGTCAATAAATACTTTGCGCAGAACTCCTCACTTTTACACATTAACTACGCCCACTTCAGATTTCTGACCAATCACAATGGTTCTCGGACACATACACAAGAAAAAAGTTCTGCTCAGACGATGTGTCAAGATCAAGGCGCAAGAACTCCCAAACCAGGGCTGCAAGAACAAAATGGCGTCATTATTCTTGCATTGGCCTTTAATCTGACAAAAACCCAAATGTGATGCTTTCAACACGTCATATGAATGTGTTCACACAATAATGCGGTTTCAGTCCTAGAGATAGTTGGAGCTAGAAATGCATGAGCAAATTGAAACATCTGCAAGTGTGTGCACTGCTCAAGCACCAATCATATGCATAAATAGAAGGACATTTAAACTTACAGGGCTTTATTTGCGCACATGCAGAGTGTGAATGTTTGCGAGGACCCATCTGGTTGGAACAAACAAAATGGATGCATGCCCTTTGGGAGTCCTGGCAAATGAATACTGTTGACAGAACAATTAGCATCTCAGAGACAAGATAACCTTTACTCAATACATCATCTTTATTATTCTGGACCTTCATTATTTCTCAGTTTTATTTATAATTTTTTTTCTTTATGTGGTTACTCAAGTGTGAAAATAAATAGACGTACATGGGCTTGGGCATTTTTTTTGTATTTTTTTGTAAGGCTGTGTGTATGGGTGTAAGGAGTAGTGAGGAGCTGGGGACCCTAAGGAACATGTGAAGTGTTTAATGTGGTGAAACAGGTGCAGCGAGACAGAAAGGGCAGCCCAGCCAGTTCTAGTAGGTTAGTCACACACTGACCCTCACATCACAGAGCTGGCAGCGCTGTGGGCGGAGATGTACAAATTGCTCTTTCCCGTTCTTCTTTCCCTTCCATCCTCTCACCATTACTCTTCTCTCTCTCACACAGCCTTTTTACAATATTCTTTGAGTTAAAGTAATGTATTAGATTGCAGATTATGTCTGTTATTGAAAATCTGTAAAAGGTGTTCTTTGATCACAGCAGATGAGGCAGGGTTATAGTTGTTGTCGTGGGAGGATTAGGAGGATTTATCTTAACAGCTTCCCTGGTGTAGGTCTGCCTCAAAGGGCAACTTCAATTTGTCAGAGTTTAGCTCATTGATTACTTCACATCATATTTCAAAGGAAGACATGAGTTTCACAAAGAGTAATGCACTAGTTCTAACCATGCTAACTATACTTGTCATTCTCTTCTATTCTTTGGGTAAACCTGCAAATATACAAACTGACCACCCCAAGTGCACGGTTAGATGATCAAAACTAATCATCAGGTGCCCATTAGTATAATTAAAGCAATTATTTTTCTATTTGCATTTGTTACCGTTATATTCCATTACACCACAAAATGAGTTTACTTAAGGCCTCTCAACAGAAGAACATTCATTGTAATCATTTATTTTTTGGCCTATATTGTTTCATAATGACACGACAAGAGGCTTTTTTTTTTTGTTATTATTATTGACATACATTGTTTATCATCAACTGTTGTCTTTGGGCATGATCAGACACAGTTTTGTGGTTAATGGTGAGGGAGAACATAAGAGAATATGAGCCTTCTATCAACATGAAAGAATATTTAGGTTTAAGGAGTTTGTGTTGTTTAGTTAATTGACAATGGAGTGTAAACAAGGCTTTAGATGGAATATCACAACATAATGTAAAATACATTAAAACCTGCCTTTAAATAAAGAATGAACTACTTTGTGCTTCAGTTTTTTTTAAAAAAACTGTGTGCCAAGAAGATGAGTTGACCGAATGTTTCTATGGTACATTTTGGAAACGAGAAAGCAATGCCTAACCATAACCCATAGAGGCAGGCTCATTTCAATTTTTATTTAATTATTTTTTTTACTTTAGAAATTTAACCTTATATTGTGTGCCATAAAAGAAGAAATCCCATCTAAATAAACCCAATATTTTATATTATCTGCCTCACAGATAAAAGTACACAAAGTGATGTATCCATCTGGGAGTTATTCTTCATTACTCTGTGTTTGATTAGTTCTTCTTTTTTCCTTTTATACAACTGATCAATCAAGTGAATTGTGTTTTCACAACACTCGATGGGCATCTCAGAGGAATCATGGTCTCTAATCACTTTTTATTACACTGCATTAATCTAGGGTGTGCAGATGTATGCTTGCAATACTTTTATTAGGCTGTGTTTGAAGAGATAGCTGCCGGTGAACTACATTTCAGTCATATTTTCTCCAAATATGACATATTTGTTTTAAATGGCTGTTTTGGATATTTTTAGTTTTTTAAACAAAAGTGACTTTAGGAGGAAAACTGCCATGTCTTGAAAACCTATACTCAACTTTTAGACACTATTTCATTGCCAAAAAAGGAGTGTCTTATAATGTGGAAGATCCTTCAGAGTCTATAGATTTGATCCACCTTTAGGCAACATTTTGGTTTACTTGTGAAGTCCTGCCTAGCACCATGTGTCATTTATGCAGCATTACTTGTATTTACTCAAGCCAGTTATTTGTATTCCCACATTGCAAACCACCCAAAGAGTCTTCTGACTTTGGGACTGGAAATTTTTTGCAAGCTATGCTTGACATGCTTAAAAAAAGGCAAGGAAATCTGAAAGACATTGCTCTGAAAACAATCACTATTGTATGTAAAACTACATATAAAAACACTTTGCTTGGTGAATGATCACTGCAGCCTGATTATAGCTAACAACAGCTGAATGCTAAACTACTTAAATGTTTGGTATCCAGGAAACGAAAGCCTAAAAGTTTTTACTTTGAATCTATACACGTTTTTAGAAAGTAAAAAGAAAAAGAAATCCTATGACTCATTTATATTGAGCTTAAGTGGGTTTATGTCTTTTCCAATATCACCTCGACTTCATCATTTTAATTGAATGTTTAAACACTGACAACAGAGGACCACATGCTGTGAAGATGCTGAAACAGTCATACATTAAATGTCATATACTTATTTGTAATATCCCTCCATATTCAAATGACCATGCAATAAAGCCCAGAGTAAATAGAAACTCCCAGTCATGTAATGTCTTTCTGTGTATTTAATGTCAGGAACATTTGCACAAAGAAATTACATTTTGCTAAGTTGAAGACCACAGGTAAATGCCATATTTCTGGATTTCTCTGAGATATTGTAACATGACCTACATCGGCAGCCTTCCGTGGCTCACATAGACATAATGTAGGGCTTTGGTATGAGTGGGAATGGTATAAGGTTTCCATTTTATTTATTTATTTGTTAAGGAATAAACATGGAGCGTTTTTTGGTTTTGTTTTGTTTTCTTTGCAGATAGAGATTTGCCATTTGTGATTACAGCCCCTCCAACCACCAAACACACTCCCACGTTCATACACCAGTGTCACAGCAAGAAGTCCGCTGGAGGGTGAGGTGTCTTGCCTAAGGACACAACAACAGTATGAACTAGGGAGAGTGAGAATTGAACCGCCAACCTTCCGCTCTACCACCTGAGCCTCTGCGTTCAATTGTAAAAAAGAGGGAAGATATTCATGTAAGTTTTCCCTCTTTTTCTCTCACCAGCACCCCCACCTGGTAAGAGTTGTAACTGTGACTTGTGTGTTTCAGTGTCAGTATATGGGTTTATATATATATATATATATATATATATATATATATATATATATATATATATATATATATATATATATATATATATATATATATATATATATATATTATTCACTGCAACTTTAATCATTTGGGCATAAAGGTTTGCAGATGACCACCAATATTTTCTGATTACCTTTGCAATGTGTTCTCTTCAATCTGTTATAAAAAATTTATAAAGAATTCCATTTTTTGTTTGTGTAGGCCACCGTACAATCTACCTTAAGCCAAAGCAGAGATGCTTGTACCAAATTATACCTTAACAGTTAATTTCCATCTGTAGTCCTATACATGCTTTTGGTGGAAGAGGAAACCTACAGTCACAGGGAGAACATGCAAACTCCACACAGAACGGCCCTGCGCTGGATGGGAATTGAACCCAGGACCTTCTTGCTGTGAGGCCGGAGTGCTAACCACTCTGAAACCATGCAGAAACTCAGACAATGAAGGACTCTTATTGTTGAAGGTGATCTCTTGCAGTTATCTGGGTCTTATGTGGCATGGCAGTTTGGGGATTTGAATGGGGGCAGCGCACCTGTCAAATTGTAATGCAAGAGAGTTTAGGAAGGACAGACACCCCCCACGGAGCTGAGCGCATCAAGAATCCCACCCCAACTAAATAATACCACAGTGCCCAGATCCTAATTATGTTAATTGCTTGAAAATTGTCCCTGGCTTGTAGATCAGGGATTTGAACTCCTGTATGAGTCCTTTATGGATTTTGTATTCTGGAAATCTGTGAGAGTTGAACTATAAATTAGGTTACAAGAATTTTTTTTATTTTTTTATTGCAGATTTTTTCATTGGTTGTCTGCTGTTTTGGCACACTGGTATGCCCAAAGAAAAATTTGTATTACAAAAAAATGTAATGCAAATGTACGGTGGCCGTGAAGTGCAATCGAAATACCCAAACCGAAAACAAAACAAATAAGAAAACAAATGAACAAATCCAAACACAAAATACTTTGCATACATCCATTTTCTTGTGCTCATGGGACCAAGAAATACCGAGGAGTTCATCAGATTTTAAAGGAGTTCAGAGACATTGTCCCTTCAGCGTGTCCTGGCCACCTTGTCCTTGTGGTAATAACCCACACCTCAAGATTCATATTTTTTTTCTTTCTTTTTTGTAATCACCATATGAAATGTGTTATGCAAGAACTAAATAGTACTACTTCGATCTGAATTTCAAATTATCTGTAAACACAATGTGAGATTGAGAACCTGCTATGGTTTTCCCCATTCGCCAATATACTGTGTAAAAATGCTTAAAGTAAGTAGTAGAATATCCTGTTGGTGTTTGAGCATCAAACTTTCAAAATGTTATTCATTTTGTTATTCCCCCACGGCAGATTAACTGTCGCCTTGAGAAGTGGCAACATTTTCTTTAACCAGTGTTGACACTTCACAGAACATTCTGTTTGCTATCCGCTGGGAGCTTTCTGAGGGCAACCACCAGGACAGTTATTCAAGGACTGAGATTTGAAATTGGTTGTAGATGACAAGGTATTTATAGGTGAGAACACAATGTGAGCAAGTCAACACCTTTGTCATGGCTAAGCAGTCACTTTAAACATACTGCACAACAAGCAGTAGCCAGTGACATATGTAGAGCCTGAGTGTGAGAGCAGATGCCACTCGACAGCCGAACATATGCACAATAACTACTACATTAAGGATGTATAATAATTGCTTTAGTGGTTAGCACATTCACATCGTGGTGATCACACTGAAGAAACTTCAATTTGACTCTTACAAAGTATTACCTGATGCTTTCTTCCCTCAGAGAACATGTTTGAAGGACAACACTATCCACATCCTTCCCTCAAGCCTCTACAGCAGTTGGTGCTCTCCATGACTGACAGCTTGTGGTAAATGCTTTACCCCTCTCTGGAGTTTTGGTCACATGCCAGAGCCATGCTGTATTTAATATCAAAGAGGTACTGAGTCACACAGGGATTACTCTCAGTTAATTTAAACAAAGTGTCAACTTATAAATCAGCCCATAGAGGCCTATAAAAGATTGCCTAATGTAATTCACAATCTTAATTGTCCCATGGTGTTATGTTATGGAGATTTATGTCAGCCTGTATAAAGCAGTGTGAAAGTTGTGGAAAATAAAACACACTACACAACACTTGAGAAATGATGTATTTAATGTAAATTATAGCTATTCTATTTAAGCACATTTGTTGTTAACTGGTGGACTGCATTGCAGAGTGATCGCAGAAAGGTGTACTAAACTAGAAATGTACTATAGAACACAAAGAAAGATGACTTATTCAAAACCTGTTTTTCAAAAAACACAAATGCTGTTTTATGCGACCATACCTTTGTTTCCCACTGAACAAAGAAGACCACCACAGTGGATTTGTAAAGAAAAGAATAAAAAAACTGAACAAAAGAAGTTTAAGAGCTCCAACCACTAGTCGTCTAGGTTTCTCATCTTCACATGATATTTACTCATCCAAGAGCAAGTTAATCATCAAAAAACACATTAGAGAACAGCCACCACTTTGCGTAAACATCCACTATATACTTCTGGGTAATCAGGGTAAATATTGGTACATACCCTTTTGTTTCCATACAAACAAACCTCCTCCATGTAGCAAAGATTAAAACAAATTTATTATATTCATAGTATCTTTGTTGTACTCGTGTTATAACCTAAATAAAATTAAATATGTTTACCTGACTCTTTCCTCCTTAGGTTTATGTATACTACATTTCTGTGGAGAAGAAAATTCATTATCAAAACTTAAAAGATGCCCATACCTGGCTGGATGACAGTCCAATCTTAAAGCGTAACCAAAACAAGGTATTGGCCCAGATATTCCTTTTTTCATTAATTTTAATAAATACAATATTTTGAGAGTAGACTAACACAAATAAATCAAGTTAATGTGCTTTGCCAACACACACCACAATAGAAAAGTAACTGTGAACATTTAAACCTCAGTAGACTCTGTGAGAGCAACTATAGCTTGATTTCTGACAAAGTGATCAACATATTTAACAAGCACTGATGCTGCTGTTCCGGTTGCTCATTGGCTCTATAAAAGATGCAGCACTTGCCTTGCAGTAATGCACATGTTGAGCTTTGTACAGGAGCGTTTCTTGCAAGTGATCCCAGTGAGCAGGAGGGAAACGGAACAGAAGAGGACAGGAGAAAAGCTACAGGAGGTCCCGCCCTTCCCTGCCGAGAATGTTATGAACTTGTCTGGGAGACGGAGATGTCGGTCCCACAGCTAATACAATATTTATTATTCTGGTTGCAACAGCTGTAGACACAAACAATGTATAATGGATCAAATATCTTTGCTAAACAGCGCTCTCATAACCTTCACCTTGAGGGTGCACACTTTCGGTTCCCTTTCAAGTGCTTAATTGTGTGTCACCAAGCAGAAGGTTGGAGATCGGAGCAGTCAAAGGTCTTGGTTATCACTTTTAGTTGTGTATGTTGAAGTCTGGCAGTGTCTTGTATTCTAAACCCACTATTGCCCGAAGAAAGTGCCGATCTTCAAAGGCATGGGGAACTTGTTTTGAACTACAAGCAGGTTTGCTTTCTCCTTGTCTTTGTTCTGCTAATCATCCCATGGGCACGGACCGTCCATAACAAAGCACAGAACAACATGCTGTTATCTGGTGAGAAAACAGGAAAGGAGATATCCCCATTGTGCATAATTTAGCTCTGCTCCCATTTTTATTCAGAAGTTGTCAGAGGGAATCAGGCTGTGAATAAGAGAGGATAGAGACAGTGGGTGCATCTACAAATGAATAGAGGTGGGGTGTTGAAACTGGCAATTTTAGCTTCAACTGGATTGCACTGCTATTTGCAAGTGGCTATTGTGCTAAAGCCTCCAACTTTGTGTCATTATCACCAGAGTGATGGGCTGCTCGAAGTTGGGATTCACCAAGATTTAGCAGAAGGAAAAAAAAACATGAACCAATTTCATTGTTAAGGAGATTTTAGCATTGTGAAATCCATGCAGATAGATTTGCTGCTGTTTTGGCGATGCTGCAATGCTTCAGAAGAAATTTCTGTAACACACCTTAAGGGCTAGAATACAGCAGCAGTAATATGAGCCATTAAGTGTAAAAAATAAGAAGTGCTAAAACAAATGACGGTTTACGATTTGTTAAGGTTAAGATTAAGAAATGTCAGTTTGAAATGTGTAGGCTATCAAATAAAAAACAGATTAAGGACGAAGAAGTTAGTTCCCATTGTAAAGGAACAGGATTATTGAGTTTCTTGGTTTTGCTTATGGCAGATCATTGCTCAAACATACATAAGTCATTGTTTTCCGGTCTTAGTGAGGTGACTGGGGTGACCCTTGTGTTTATGGCCATGCTGTTTGCACCCAGTGGGGTGGTTATCATCCTCACACATCAGATCTGAGAACGCATTTTATGGACAGATGTGAGGATCTTGAGATGGGTGTGAATCAGTGACATAGGTATATGTATGAATGTGTGTGACTGTGGAGGTGTGTTTGGTGGTGGTAAGAGAAGGTTGAGCGCCGTTTGTGTGGCAGCCCCCCTCTCTGTCTGCCCCAGGAGTGGATGTGTGTGAATGGGGTGAGTGGAAGCACGATGTTTAGCGCTTTGGGTGCCCGAGAAGGGTGCAGGAAAGCGCTATATAAATGCATGCCATTTACCATATGTGACAAGGCAAAGCACAAATATTTGTGATTCCACATTGTATGTAACCAAATATAGAGAACATGCTTGCAGATGTATAAATAACTTGTGCTCCATCTACATGCATCCTCTGCATGTTATGCAGCTATTGTGTAAAATCACCATGTATGTACTGCTAGTGTCGTGTACCAATTGTTTCTTTGCAATGACATCTTGATTTTATTTTGATTTGAGATGAAAATAAGCATCTGTAGCTGTTGTAAGTCTAAGTCACTGGACTCAAAATCTCAAAAAAGTATGTCAATGTCAATTTGATACCTCACTTTTAATTGAACTCTTGTTGTCAAGGCTCTGCGGTTTTGGGTTGTAAATAGCGACAGGATACTAATAAACAATCTGCCATGCTTCACCCCGTGTTAATAACTAACTTTCATCCGATGTCAATCTTAATACAAAACTCCAATTACCTAAGTCTTTACTGGAGTGGAAAGAATTGGCTTCTCCATCCTCACTGGATAAGTAGAACAACACCAATCTCCATTCACCCTGACTGCATTTAGTTTGCTCAAGAGAAGCTATACTCTGCTATCAGGACTTCAGCACAGCATCATCAATTATGTCTGCTGTTCTTTTTAATATCATGGTCTTTCACATTTGTGAATTGTTTGTCTTATAAATGAAACTAGTGTGTGTTCAAGGCAATCTAGTTTATCTGTAGATGTCAGGATCTCAAGAATGGTCAGTGTCTTTGTTCTTGTCTAATTGCACACATTTACAGTAGAACACATGCGCTCTCTTTCCCTGGACGCTCGGCAGACATGGTATAAACAGGGAACAAATGTTTTCTTCTATTCAAAATGTGATTTTCTCAATACCTCCTCCCCCCCAAATATTCATTCAGTATATGAAAGGCAAACTTATTTTGGTATTTTTGAAAGAATATCTTAATGAAAAATGGCTTTTGGGGGATAGCAGTAAAATAGTGAAACATGTTTTGCAAAAGAACAAGGATTAATAAAAACATAATCCTTTTTCCATTCAGTTTTTGTCTTTTGTTGTGTGACCTTGCAGATTGTTAAAAAAATGCATATTCAAAATATTTTTAGGCAGAATGCAGAAATGTAAGGCTCTGGGCTGTTTCTTGGCTTCTTGCCGCTGTCATTGCAATTGCGCAGCTGCCACCTGAGATATTCCACATATGACATTTATCTAGGCGAGGGCATTGACAGATGCTTCAAAGCAGCTTTGTGGCTTGGCCAAGAAAGGCCCCTCGTCACATTAGATAAGGCATGGGACTATCACATTAACCTGCATGTGGCGCTGCCCTGTTTAAAAGCGAACAGCAGCAACTACATGGCCACCTTGCCCACAGCAGACCGCCTTACGGCACTGAGCACGGTGGTGAGGAAGCTAAAGAATACACAGCTTGACAAAATGCTCATTGCCACATGCCACATCATTGCGTTTACATGGGCAAGTTGGCTCTTAGCAGCCCACTAACAGGTACGCTACAGGCTGTCAGGCTGCAGTCTCTGAGGTGCCCATGTAGAAGCCTGATGATGCATGTTTGGCTTTGACTGTTTACAATGTATGTCCCCTTCCCCCATTCAGCCTCATTTGACATTAAAGACTGAACCAAGCATATGTACTATGCTAGCTAATTTATGTTGGGCCTTTTTTTCTCACAACTAATTAATGTTGGGCCACTGCTGAGTTTTATTTTGAAAAATATAGTTTGTTTGTACAGCACCATTTACAGTATTCCATGCAGTAGTACACACTGTGACACAATGTAATATTTTTAACATTTTTAACTGACTAATTGCAAACAGAAAGTGAAATTTTATAATATTATTAAACATCCAGTGTTGCCGGTGTACTGTTTGAGCCAGTTTAAAAAGAAGAAGAAAGAAGAATAAATGTCATTGTCATACTATGTTTTCAAATGCACCCAAAGCCACTTTATATAGGAGTTGTGCAGACAGGTCTGATCTGAGAGTTCTGGCTTCTTGGCGGCGGTGGGGTTGAGTGGGTGCTCCGGGTAGATCAAACTAAAACTAATCAATCTAGTCTTTGTTTCCTGGCTTTGCCTCTGTTTGTCTTGCAGTCATGCTCCAACCAAGCGTCACACAGGAGCCAGCGAATATGTAGAACTCCCAACCAGTCTACAGGCACAAAGCAGCAGGCTTTGTTGGGTGCTGATCAAGAAACAAACTCAGGCCTCTTCACAAGTTTCACTTCAGTGTTTACCAACAGCCTGCTTGACCTTTACAGGCGACTGTCTGTATTGATCACATGCGTTCTCGTAGTGGCACTGTTAAAAAGCTGTTTTGCTCGAGGGTGTTTAGCATGCCAACTCATATTCTCCTCAGACAAAAAGCCCACCTGCATCGCAAGAAGGGTAGGAAGGCAAGCAAGGCAAAGGTCATATTGATATTAACACTCTCCCAGCACACCAACACTTTGGAAAAGTTATTTTAATATAGAATTATAATTCACATTTTCTTATTATGATTTTGACTGAGGTTTAAGGTAATTTTTTTGCCTGGTCAAAAATATATTTTTATAAAAAATGTAAAAATAATAATAATAAAAAATGATTGACAACTTTATTTATTTAATCTCGTTTTGGTCTACACGGCACAGATGTCTCTACAAACTCTTTGTGTTGTTAAAACATCAGCACCATATTCACAAACATCATCTTTTTATGTCAAGTGGTGACTAGCAGGTTTGGATTAAAATAGCATAATATGAATGTAATTTTGTTCAAATACAAATCTACTAGAGTCCAGTGAATTGGCCTATTTCTGCACTCTTAATTTAAGGGCCGTCAAGTGTCTCACTTACATAATCTCATGTGATGAGTCCTCGTCCTGGTCAGGAAAGTTTGCAAGCTGTTGGTTATGTGTACAATCACAATGTAAAGCATTTCTAGAGGACACAATGTGTGCAAAGGCCACAATATACTGTTTGATTTTCACTATGTGAAATATTTTATGATGATGTGACACACAGCAATGTGTGGTAACATTGTTTTAATTTCATTATTGTGTGGTTTCATCATTGATGTAGATTTAATGTGAAAATGTGATGCAGTGCAGTTCATTATTTCTTGTTTGCTGAATATGATAATGTATATATAAAAAAAGTCTTTATAATAAAACAGATTTTTTTTTATTTTGAAGTAATCCATATTTTCAGTCAGTTTCTAAATGATGGCAAAGTGTATTTTTACTAAGCTTTGCAGAGGCTCACTGGATTCTGTGTATCATTGTGTTCCTATAAATCTTTTAAGTGTTGGCTTTACTCATTTCATCATTTGACCTGGTGCTGTGGATTTCGACTTGGCAGGCTGCAAGCTCTGTTGAAAGTGCTAGAGTTAAACCTACAGCAGCAGCGGTCTGAAGAGAGGAGTCCTGCCTTTCTCACCCAGATTCAAAGTAACAACCCAAGCACTTATCACAGGGGGAAATATCAAAGATCCATTTTTCAACGCTGCCTGGTGAGGAAGCATTTCAAATTCCTAAGACTTGGACAAGGAAGTCGCTGTGTGGTTCCCACCAGGGCCCCCTCGCTGAGCACAAGACTCCCACATTACTTGTGAGGTTTTGCTTCCCTGTGCCTCTCGAGCTCCCCTGTGGCTGTGGCTAAGGGTGGGTAGGGTGATCTCACTGCTCGGCAATACTTCAGCTCACACAGGAAAAAAGCAACAATAAGATTTTTTTTATATATATATACAACTCAAGCCAAGACTAAAAAACATCTCTTTTTTAACAGATTATAATAGACATCTTTGACATCTTTAGTCGTCAAACCTACAAAAGCACACAGGAACATTTCACACATCATCCTATTTAATGTGCTTTGTATTCCTGCTTTTTCTATCAAAATAATTGTTTATAGAAAGAATGACCTGTCCCATGCTACTGATGCTGAAAATGTCATGACAAGTTTATTGATAAGATAAGTTAAGATAAGATAAGATAGGACTTTAATGATCCTACAGAGGGAAAATTTACTTGGTCAGCAGCTATTAAACAAAAAAGTGCACATGCAACAAAATTAAAAAAATGTATATACAATCTCAGCAGCAAAACATACTTTAAATAGAATAAAATATGATGGTTAAAAGTAAACAAAAAAAAGCTATTTACAGCAGGACACATTGTGGTTGCCGAGTTTGCATCCGGGTTACAGCATTGTGAAGCAGCTCACACGAAGCTGCTGCATCGGCCGAAGGAGGGATGTACACATTAAACACAATAACGTGTGAGAACTCCTTTGGGATGTATTACAGCCGGATGCCAACAGCGAGTAACTCAATGTCCCTGGTGCACAATTGTTCCTTCACACAGATGCGTTCCAGGTTGCACCATTTCTTTCTGACAAAAACAGCTAAACCACCGCTTTTCTTCTTACCACTCTCTGCCACACTCCTGTAAACTTATACTCACTGTGAAAATAACATTTAAATAACTCATACATTATTACGCATTTTTAATGTGAGGAGATGGAAAGTGTAGACAGTTTTATTGTCATTTTTATTCAACAATTTGCTATTAAATTTCATTTATTAGTCATTAGGAGCTTTTGAGTTATGTCAGAGAAAGATTCTTACGTTTATAAAATAAAAAGGTTTGGTTAAATTTTTGAAAGAAAGGTGTGTTAAGAACGATTTCTACTGAGAACAATAAATGTGCTAGTTACAACATAAAGATGCTTTTGGTGCAGTCTATGTTACAGGCCACCTTCAGCATTTGCATTGTGCTACTAACTAAAGTCACCTTATTGTCATAATATAGCATTACATACAGCTTATCCTCAATGCTTGTAATAAAAAAATCTAAAATATAAGCTAATATTATTTGTATTGGGCTTTGCACCATCCACAGTACACAGCTCATGCTTCTAATACTGATCCATAAGTATCTTATATAAACCCAGCCGGAAGCAAACCAGCCATACAATCAGCCATGTTAGCATCTGATCTTCAGCACAAGTGGTTCAAAATAAAACACAGCAGCCACAGTTGCAAAGCTCTTAATGTAGACAGGAATGATGCTTAAAGCAGCATACTGTAAGGTCAATAGCATCCCACTAAAGTTATATTCAGCTACTGTTCGTTTTTTGCAGTGAAATGCAAATGTCTAAGTATAGCCTGCTCAGCTTCGGCATATGCAACAAAAAGGTATTCCTCAAAGGTTTTTTTTTTTTTTTTTTTTTTGGTATTCCTCAAAGTAATCCTGAGCTAATCTCATTTTTTAAACTTTCCAAATAAAATACTAATTGAATTTAAATCTTTTTCCTCTTTCCCATTTAATTTGGCCTTAAAAGTGTTATATATATATATATATATATATATATATATATATATATATATATATATATATATATATATATATATATATGTATTTTTTAAAAAAAATATAAAAAAATATATATATATAAAATATATATATATATATTTTTTTTTTTTTAATTAAAATTTTTCTTTGATTTGTTGTTAGCGGGGAGGAGACCCCGGGGAAGACCTAGGACATGCTGGAGGGACTATGTCTCTCGACTGGCTTGGGAACGCCTCGGTCTCCCCCCGGAAGAGCTGGAGGAAGTGTCTGGGGAGTGGGAAGTCTGGGCGTCTCTGCTTAGACTGCTGCCCCGCGACCCGGCCCCGAATAAGCAGAAGAAGATGGATGGATGGATGGATGGGTTAGCGATACAGTGTGTCAGATTGAAACATTACACATCACAATTCAATTTTAGAGCGTGTGAACAGCTATTGTCTATGAACAAACCCACTGAAAGTAGGTTTAGTAAATTTTTAGAGATATTAACACTTGGCACATGGGGTCATAAGTCCTTGTAGTGTAAGACATTTCCTGAAAATTTTCAAGAAAGACTTTAACCACACTCAGAGATTTAAAAGTATGCTGTATCTTGAAAAACACAACTGTCCTTAATGGCACTATAATGCATTTAAATTGAAAGTGCGTTCAAATAAAGACAACAAGAGAAGAGTAAATGAATGGTTCTCAGGCTTCTTGGAGCCAGTCAGCCCTTCCACACAAGCATCCTCATCAATAGCTGATCCCACGGTCCACTGCCTCTACTGTCTAAGGAAGAAACAAAAGGCAAGACATTGCTGGTATTCTCACACACGATGCCACACACGCATGAGCCTCGAGCGCTGCTGTTGGTGATGAATGACACTCCATTTGGGGATCAAAGCAGGTGAGTGGAGCCGAGCGGAGAGAGGTGGCTGCTTCTACTGTTACACTGCAACACAAGACTGCTCCTGTAGCCCTCTGGCTCGGCTGTTGTCCGCTCACAGTCCTGTCATCTTCACTGTTGTTTATCCACAAATGCTTCACTCACTCATGCATGGTGAAATTTCACGGGCATCAGTTCCTCCTTAGTGCTGTGTTTAATAAGGAACAAAGAGAGGACAGTCATACAGTATGTTATCCTTTTGTTTTGAAAAGAAAAGGGCTGTATTGCATAAGACTCTTGCACCTGATTCTGCAGAACAATCTGAAAATTGTAGCTACTGAAATAAAAATGAAATGGCTGGGCATATAAGGGAAAAAAACATTAATCTATATGTGCAGGTTATAGCTGAAAAACATAGGAGAAGATATAAAACACAGTACTTTGAAAAAAAAAAAAACACTTGTGAAAGAAATTCAGTGGAAGGGATTGTTTTAAAAGTAATGTGGCAAATGTAAGACCTTTCTCTAGTTTGCAAGACACATACAACCAGGATATGTACAAAGATATGTATATAAATCATTATATTCCCGTAAAGTTGATATTACACAATATCAATGATTTCTAAGAAGTACATATACATTTTATTTAGGAGACTGGGTTGGCTTGTGGCCTCGTTGTAATTGCCTTCGGCTGAGAGAGGGGTCAAGACAATAGAACTGGTGCTGTCTGCACTTGGAGCTCAATATCTCAAGCTCTGAGCAGTCATCCTCTCCTCCCCTGTGGTCTTAAAGCCGCTGTCACATATCCTGCCCGCCTGCAACACAGCTATAGCGCCCTATTATTACTTACAGCAAAACACTGATGCAAGCACACCTGCACATACTGTACACCTACACAGAAACACACACAAAGTGGTATGAAAGTCCTCTATCAAGTATTGATCCAGTCTCTACAGCACCTCAATGTTGCACTTTTGTCCTTCCATTTTTCAAACACTGCTAGTTGTAAAGTTAAACAAGTTTTTTATTAAGCAACATACCACACATTTTTCTACTTTCTTCACTTTCTGTCTTCCTCTACACAGAAGCAGCTCAGTTTTAGTCTGTGCCCAATCCAGGTGCATCTTTTTAAAGACATACACAGAAAAACAAGGCAGTAGTTCTATGTGCTAATGCCAAATGTGAATTACATAGGAATTCGAGCTGCGATGGTTTAGTGGTTTAGTATTCCGTGTGACATTGACACGTATGCTCAATTAATTCTGGAGCAGGTACATAAAAGGTTGTAACACCAGGGGTTACAACAAAATAATACACATTTGTATTTTTTACAAGACAAACTCTAATGTGTGCAGCTAAAGCATTGCATTCTGTTAAAAAAAAACATACTGCCGTCAAAAAACATTGATTTCACAAACCAGTCTATGTGCAGTGCAGATGTTAAAGATAACGGCCCCCACAAGTTACCTATTAATAAAAATATCATGCCCCATACCATACAGTGAACTGGGGACATAAGCTGTTTTATTCACTATCACATATGCCTGTGTTGCATTGTTAAATGAGCAGATGGATGACAATAATCTGGGAACTGTAGTTTGCACTTAAATATTTATCCTCCTTGGGGACTGGCCAAAGGGATAAAGGTCCCTGTGCTAACAATGTGCTAGCATTGTTTGAAATTGTTGCATCAGCAGATAATAATGTTGTGGTCAGGGAACGATCAATACAGTGTGAAAGGATCATATAGCATTACTTTTGTCAGGATCTGCTGTGTTTTTTCCTGCTCTTCCTTGTCTCTGCGTGTGTTCCCTGCTACCTGGGCGTGGCAACTCCTGCTGCAGAGCAACACACCTGGCAGCAATCCACAATCACCTGCTCCATTAGAAGACAAGCTTCTCCACTCTTCCTTTCCTTGTTTATTTGTTCAACCACAGTCACTCTCATCCTTTGGCTTTTTCCTGCACTTTTGAACTCCTAAATTTTTGTCTTGTTTCTCCAAAGTCTGTCTGCCTGCCCACCTGCCTTCTAGCTAAGTACATGCCTGCTATTCACCTGCTCCAGTTCTGGTCATCCGGTCCACTACAACTCCTTGCACTTTATTATAATTGGAATAAACCAATTCTCAACAGCTACTAGTCGTGTTCCTCTTTTTTTGGTCCATTATAGAACCGTGACAACTTTACTGTTCACTGCAGTTTATATTTCTGCACTGGACACTGTATTTCTTTCAAACATCCCATAAGTTTGACTGGTTATGTTCTCTGACAGCACAAATACAGACTGGTATATGTTGTCACTGAAAAGTGAAACTGATGCACAGTTTTACAGGGATTTACTTCTTCCCCATGTATTGGATATAACCTTATCCACTCGGATAGTGTAGGAAGCTGGTGGGTGTAACATTTCATACACACAGGCTCACAGTTCTATCTGTGGAAAAAGAAATAAAATTGTCACTGAACTTCAGTTTAGTTGTGTCAAATGGGAGCATTACGTACAAGGACTTAAAAAGTTGTGTATAACAGTTTAACCTGAGACAAAATAGGGCTTATGGATGTGCGTGGGCTAACACTTATTCTTTCTTTTATGTAATGACACCAGAAATTAAAACCTACCTTCTTCTACCCATCAATAAAATAATACCTTTTTAAATGACAATTTCGTAGTTGTTTGTGATTTGAAGAAATGTCAATTACTAACCGAATTGAGAGTCTACTGAGAGTGGGTTACAGTAAATCCCTGGGCTAAAGAACCATTACATGCAGTAGGTAAATCTAGGTAAATCCCAATGACTTTTTGATCATGCGTGTGCATCTCCCAGCGGTAAATAATGCACCACTAATGGACCGGTCGAGGTGCTTTTTTAAATGGTGTGAGATTAGATTTGAGTGCAGGTCTGAAACAAGCTTAGCGCTAATACCAATTACCTCTTGCCACATGTATGTGCTTTATTGCAGAGACACACTTACATGTATACACCCACACATATGCACAAACACACAAGTGTATTTGACTGTTTTTTGTTTGGGTCTCAGTTATTGGGACTGACCCAGTGATTTTTACGTCTCTTAAATGTCAACTGTTACTCTCTGATGCATCAAGGTTATTGAACAGAGCATTGCAAAACAATACCACAAAGCCCACATCCCTTTGTTTATTTATTTAAAAGGTAATTTGAGTGAGTGCTATTTACTTTTGCTGACTCTCAATTGCCCAATGTTGTAAACCTTTAACAAACCTTTTAATTTTTTTTTTTTTTTTTTTTGAGGACATATTGGGACTTTGTTATGAAGCAGTGAGATGAGACAATGATGATACGAAGCAGGAACTATTCAAAGACGTGATATGAATTACTATACTTGGATGCAATACATATTTATGTAATAAACTGTAATGTTACAGTTCTTCGTGGTTTTTTCACTTACTGTACTTGCACTCTCATTTGTCTATCGTTGTTCTGTCTACTCTCTTTGTTAATTGTCCTTGTTGTAGTTTGTTTATTGTAAAGCGTCCTTGAGCTCTGGAAAGGTGCTATATAAATAAAACTTATTATATTTAGTTATTTCCCTCTAAGACAATGAGTTGTGTCAGAGAACACTCCCATGCTTGAATCTACCTTTTTACCTCAGAACCTGTGCAAGTTAAGTGGAAATATTCTTCACTAATGGAAAAGAGGTGACCAGACAAAATGAAAGATGAGCCACTCTGACAGAGTAATTGTGCAGTGGAAAGTATCGGTAACCTAATTAACACGGCATTGTGACCTTTGGCGCATTCAGATCCTGCTCTGATATGTTTCATGATGCGTTCTGACACAGTAGTTAAGGGAATCATTTCCTAGTTCATGGTGGTATGAGCAATGTAATTGCACTTTAGGGTTTAGAGTTATTGCATTATGTAAATGACTTCAGGATCATGTGGAGTACTCAACATGACAGAAAAGAGTTGTTTTGTGAATCTGGTCACTTTAATAGTTGAGTAACTGAATAGGACAATAGCTATATTGGGTTAACTATAGTGGCTATGTTAAAGATATATATACGTAACAATTGGGCAAAAACTTCTGGACTAATTTACAAACCTCTTGCACAACTGTGTCAGTAACGGATATAATAAGCTATAGAACACAGAATGTTGGATACAATGTAAAATCATATCAAGTATTTTGAAAGGTGCATCAGAAAATGAATATAATGGTATTTTTTTTAGCTTTAATTCGTCTTGTGAGTAAAAAGTGGTATTTCACTGTATGAGAGAAGCTAATCTTATGAACTGTGACGTTCCAGACACAAATGAAAGGAATACAGTGTGCCTTTGCCTTAATCTTTGTCCGCAGCTCTTACATCTGCTCAACAGTGAACCCTCAGTGTAAATTTGCATCAAAATCTTTCTGATCAGAGCAGCTGCTCTCAGCAATGGTCAATTGAAGGTTTTGTGTGTCTGCTGGGGTCCTTATGCTGGCTGGCAGATGTTCATTAGCCGGCAATCCTTTCATCTCAGTGAGGAGAACAATGGTCTGGCACTCTGTCCTGCTCTTTCAAGAGCTAATAAGGCATCATATCTGACCTCAAACCAGGCAATAATCCATTTCGCTCAGAACACCTGGGATCAAGTTCAGTGTTCAATTTGCCAAGAACTTGGCAAATTTCTGTCAGGAAAGACAGTTTTGCGTTCTAATAATTTTTTTAATGTGCACCTCAGTTTAATTTATTTCATGTCTTGTATTTATTTTTATTTTTTTTTTTGTGGCTTTTGTTTTTGGTTTATGCTTAGTTATTAAAAAGCAAAAAAAACAAAAAAAAAAAAACAAAAAACATTTATAGCTGTTTTTACTTGTTCCCTTTCTGATCTATTGGGAGCAGATGGGTGCAGCATGAAGCAGGGCTTATTTTATAAGTTTTCATACTAAATCAACAACAGCATATGTCAGACCAGACTGGCCATACTTTAGCTTCAAGCACAAACACCTCTCAACATTGACTGTTATTTCCACTGTGGCCTCTGAAAGCCCTCGCTGGCACTGAGGTAACTCTAGGGTTGAGAGTAACTGTGGTCATCAGCCTGTCACCTGCAGGGACACATTATGTGACAATGATATGTGGTGTGAAGCACCGACATGTCATCTTTGACTAGAGCATGAGGCGTCTTGGCGTGGACACCATGCTCTCTGCCACAGCTGTGTGTGTCCTCTAGAGGGGAAGAGTAGCCATTAGCGAGGAATGACTTGTTTTCTACACTGCAACCCTAGGGTCCTTACATATTCATTATAATGCATCATAAACACTAGCACACCTTCTATGAAAGAGGCTTTGTGCCCCAGACAATGTCCTGGCTATTCAAGAGTTGCATGTTGTTGTTGGTACTCTTTCTCTACTTCTGACACTGACCGAGTAACAAGTCTTCCCAACACGATGAACCCATTGCCTGCTGTCCTTAGCCCCTGGGAGAACCCTCAACAATTACTGCACAAGGTTTATGAACAAAAATTGCTTCAGGGATCTGAGGAAGAGACTTCAATTTGTTGTAACATTCAGCATGGTGACTTCTTTCTACTGAAACAAGTCGTACAATATTCCTGATCTTTAACAAAGCTTATTGCAATGCACTAAAACACTGCTATAATACAAATTCAAATGCATCCATATAAATCCATGTTTTCATCTTATTTAAGGTTATTGAAAATAAAAATTATTTAATTCACTTTTTGACATCAGGAGTTTCCTGTTGGTGTTGATACTCCAGGCTTGCAACAGGATACATGAGGGCGACCCAAGTGCATTATGCTGGGCATGTTTTCTCAGATATGCTTTAATAGTGGGGTTTTATTGCTATGTAAATGTATGCTGGTCTCTTTGCCACCACACTTTTAGATTATTTTTTATTTATTTATTTTCCCCCTCTCTCGATGCTGCGTGTGGTTTTCTAAGCTTAAATCATCCTCAAGCACACTTAAGACCTATTATTTGAGTCAATTTATTTTTCCTTTTTGGATGTGTCCATTTTATGTGGTTTATATGCACTTCTTTGATGGGTTTATTTTAGTTTGCATTTTTGGTCATCATATGATTGAGGTCCTGTGATTCACATGACTACTTAAAGTGTTTACACACCTTATCTTACTTACTGCCCTGATGAAGACTCATTGAGTCGAAACGCGTTGGCGAGCGCCTCGGACATCTGTTTTTTTTTTATTTACACACCTTTTTAATTTCTGCCCTCCACCAAATAGCAATTACCTTGTCATTTTTCTCACTTATCAGGTATTTCACATCTCACTCATGTCAACATATTTTTATATGCTGTCCGTGCTCTTGAAACAATTTTCTTTTCACTCAGCAATCCTTGAACACCGTGATGGTTTTTAAACGCAGTATCTCTGGGCCGACATGTTTGTAGCTCGAGGTGACTGCAGAGGGTGATTGAAAGGCTGTGATTGCTCTTAAGAGGACTGAAGGGTGTACCATTGCAAATCCATACTAAGCTATGAGCTGATTGATTCCAAATATTACACAGCCGAACATCGGGTCACATTAAATTGATTTCTCAAAGACAATTTGTGGGACAAATTTCAAACAGCCTCCACTAGTCGATCTGATGAGAAACAAAGAACAAGTGTTAAATCAAAAGCCTTATTTATACTTATGCAAATCTACAAACCACAAAAACATGCACACATCAATTAGAAAGTGTATTTTTTTATTATTTTTTTTAATCTTAACAATCTGTGTTTTTTTCTATTAATGATAATACTGCAGCAAGCGCAATGAAACTAAATGTGCTGTTTTGCTTTAGGAGCACCTGACGCGAATAATAATGCCTGTGCCCCTTCTATATTTAAATTCATATATTTGAAGCTTTCGCTGCATACCCCTCTGCAGCCTCCTTTTGACAGACACCTGAAAAAGCTGTATCTCTAAGCGGGCATCCATGGGAATAAGCTTTGAAGCGATTACATTTGATAGCAATCTTCAATGGGACCTTGAATGACAGCTATGCATCTGTTTGGAGACAAATGCAAAACAAAATGCTGCCACTCACAACAGCTTTCACTTTTCCCCTGTCTCGAAGTATCAACAAAGAAAATGCACCTCGAAAACAGTGGAACAGAAAGACATCTCAGAAAGCCTGGGCTGTCGCTTGGTGCCCAGCGCTGTGAAGTAACAAACATTGCAATGTCGACGAGCCACGTCCTACCACTTACTTTGACAGACTGAATCTGACGCTTTTGAAATCTGTCTGATCTCAGCTCAAATAAAAATACTGGCCTTGTTCATATAGCAGTGAAGAAATTATGAAATGTCAGACATAACTCTGCTGGCTGACTGTGACGTGAGTATACATTGACGGCTGAAACAGTCTTATTCATGTTAGGCTTTGTTGTGCCTTGGTGCTTTGTGTGTCCCGGACAGGGTGCTGTGCTGAAGAATGATACAATTGCTTTTTTGTGCTGCCCCTTTCTCCCACCCTTCATGAAAAAACCATCATGGCTGACATGTCTTTGATACCTTTCATTTATTTTGTCTCTGGACGATGCATTTCAAAAGAAGGCCAAGATGCTGGCATTGCCAAATGTGTCCCAAATAAATGATATCACAGCCAAAATGAGAGCTCCTTAGAGAGTGTCCTAGCCAAAGGCAGTAAATCAATGGTTCTCTGCCAGCGTCCCAGCAGCCTCAGCTCGGGAACACACAGTGGGGGGAGCGCCGGCCTCTGTTGACTTGGCAGCTCAAAGGGCCTCTGACCGTGAGCCAGCAGGCTCCTCGGGGAACTAGCTGCACCTCTCGGGCAACTAAGTGACGGAAGATAGAAACCAAACAGGGCAAGAATTACAATGAGGCCTGCGAGAGGTTCACAGTAAAAGAAAGGACATGGGATGAGACAGTTTACCAACGGGGTGGGGTTCATTCACTCACAAAGTCTGCCTCTAAAGTCCTTCAAAAACCCATTTTGCATTTTGGTGTTGGGTAAACAGCTTCTAAAGCCTGCTTTTATTTCATTTTTGAAAAAAAAAAAAACACATTAAACCACTGCAAAAAGTCTTGCATTAGATTAATTTTGGCACATACTATGGAATCAGGCCAATAAATATTCACTTATATGGATAATTAGAATAAGAACAATACATACGTTTGAGAATCTATGCTTATTTGCAATTAACAGAATAATAATTGGAACAAATGTCCTGTGAGTGTTTGGCTCTGGATATATTGAAGCAGACTTCTGTGAGTAAAACAATACAAAGGAGTCAGATAAGTCCATTAATGTTAATTTGCCTATATCCTCCAGCATCCACATCTCCCAGCTTTCAACATCATTTAACGTGCATAGTGCATTTAAAGTAATCGCTATCATTTAAATGAATCAAAAGCTCCTCAGCAGAACAGTGAAAGCCCACATCTACTCAACAGCTGCCACCTTTAAAACTCCCGATCATTTGCGCCAGGCTCTGGTGGCTAGTTGGGATGTGGTGCCGTCTGCTGTCTGCCAGTTTGCCTCTTCCTGCTGGCCACTAGCCAGAATACAGCAAACACATTTGAGGGAAAAGTCATAACCCATCGGCAGCTCTGTTATTGTCTGCCCAAAAGCCAAAATGAGGCGCCGTTTTCAAAGGTTTATACTGCGTGCTACCTCAGGATTTAGTTAAATGTTGCATTACATCATACACACCTGCATGGACAGCTACCAGTAACCTGCAGCCATGTTAATCATTCACCTTATGTCACGGCCAATGGCCCAGGAGCAGGAAGACTCCAATGCAAACCCACCGAATCAGGTATAACGGTTAACTAAAATTTATTTAAGGAAAAAATAACCAAAAGAACCTCCAGGAATTCAAAATAACCAAGGCAAAGGTCTGAGCATACACAAAACCCAAAACCCAAAATTACACTGAAAACACAGGTAAAGAATCTCGAGGTAACATATACAAAAACAGACTAGGAATTCTACTAAAAATCATAAGAGCCTCAGACAAGACTTCCGGGTACAGAGACAATGACCTGGCACTGAGGGGAAGGACAAACAGGTACAAATAGACACAGACAACAAGGGACAGGTGAAACATATTAGGGCGGAGCAGGTAATCACACAGGAGGAAAAGACACAAGGCAGGAAGTCAATCTAAGACACAAACAAGGGCAAGACATATCAAAATAAAACCCATGAACTAAAATACAGACTTGAAACAATATCAGATACACTTACAAAGAACAAATCAGTACAAAACTAAGACAAATACTCAACCAAATAAAACAGACAATAACAGACATGAAACCTGACTCCTTATGCTAATGCACACTTACCTGCATTATGCATCAGGCCAAGCTCATGACACACAAGCAAATATTTAGAAATCACAAATGCTGTGTTATTGCTGTACTGTCGGATTAAACAAGCTGTCTTACTCTGGGTTACTGTTGGTCAAATGATGTGGAAAATAGAATTATATTGTAAGGTGTAGTGACATGTTAATGCTTTTGTAAGTATCTATTGCTTCTGGGCTGCACACCTGGAAGGGAGGGTACCACATATGCAAGATTTTTTTCACGCTCAAATCTATTTGCTGCTAGCTTTCTTCACTGTCATAATAAAATAATTGCTAAAATTGCTATTAATCAATAAATTAACAGTTACCATAGCATAGGGAAAAAAATCTGACTCTAGCAGTCTTTGACTTTCTGATTCAGATTCTAAGTTCCAATCTGTAAAGTCCCCAACATGCAATATCTACAATAGATGGTGCCACTGGTAAGATTGATTACAGTTTGAAAAGGCAGAAAACAGTGATTAGCTGCTTTTCCAGACTGCTATCATACTAAATTTAAACTGTTAATGCAAAAATAAGTTCAGCTCAATTTATTTTATGTAGCCTATTATCACAATAACTATAGCCTCAAAAGGCTTTACAAAGACAATGACAATCAATACAAGTCAACCACAACACCTTCTCATAAACATAACTATGAAATATAAAAAATATGCATTTACATTTGTAGCAAACATTACACGTTCTTCAATAATAGAAATAATTCTGTGTATGCCATAACTACATTATATAATTGTCACAGTATAATTTGCCATAACTGATGTTGAAACAACTATGTATTAGAATAAATCAATACAAAATCTCAAGCAGAATAAAAGTAAACAATACTAATATAGCTACCACTACAGTCCAAGGTTCAGTGCTTACATCTTTCTGACTTTGAACAGTTTTTATTGAAACAATAATAAATGTTCTACACCTTTAGTTGGAGTCACAGAGAGAAAATAAATTGACAATACCACATCAAACTTACGACTCAATTTTATAGTTAAGACTTATTCTTCTTGCCTAATTGAATTCAGTCAATAGGTATTGCTTTTGATCAATTCACTGACTTATTATACAAATTATAGGTTTATGAGGCTCTTTGCACCATACATACGTCCAGCCATAGCTTTGGACCTAACTGGAATTTGTGGACCTGAATTTGTGGAACTGAGTAGGCTGCACATGATCAAATATCCAAAAAGGACCCTCACATCTCATCTTACATAGGTGGCAAACAAATACACTTTCAACTGAGTATTTCTAGACGGATGAATTAATCCCTTTGACCCTCTTTCACTTCCCAGCACTTTTAGACCACATCTTGTTTGGCAGAGTGCTTGCATGTGTGTTCTTCTGCCTGTGTGCGTGTGTGTGTGTGTGTGTGTGTGTGCTTGCGTATATGTGTGTGTGCCGTCCATTATCATGTTACTGTTTTAAATGCTATAAACTCTAGAGGAAAATGACTGGGTTTGAGTTACTAAGCACAGCGATCAATCTATGCTTTTTACTTCCATCCTTTCTCCAAGTTCGTTCCACTTTGTTCAAACACACAGGGAAAACCGCATATTGGGTAACATAGACCCATTTAGAAAGCAATTTAAGGTATTACACAGATTCTGGGGCCACTGATGGAGTGTTGCCTCTTAATTACAGTGTATCCCCATTGCAGTAGATAGTGCTGACTCTTTAGTGTTGGAAGGAAGAGGTAGAGAAAGATATAGTCATACATAATCATTCATTTGAGGGTTATGTTTTGGTGTGATTAAAACCTTGTGTAATAATGCCAAATTAAGCTGCCAAAATGTAATCAAACTTTATTTTTATTACTTTATAAAACCACATTTAGAAATAATTTGACTCAGCCCATTTTGTAATAAATTATTATGACTAAATTATAACAACTTAACATATTTTTTTATACATTAAATTTTTTTATTAAACCTTTTTTATCGAGGAAAATCCCACTGAGACTGCACATCTGTACTCTACTGTACTGTATTGTACATGTCTTTAGTGGTAGGGGAAATCGGAGTACCCAGAGGAAACCTACGCAGACACGGGTTGAACATCTCCACACACAAAGGCCCTGCCCGGTGATCAAACCTAGGACCTTCTTGCTGTGAGGCCAGAGGCCACTCTACAAAGGTTTTGACACTGTTGAGCCCGAAAGGAATAAACGTTTGGTGGTTCATAACTTGTCTGAAATCTGTCGTAGTGGCGGCTTTATGGCAGATGGGATGGACTTGTCGTCCTCCCATATTAAACAAAAAAGGATTCCATCCTCTAACAGAAGGATGCATCATTAAATACATACAGACAAGGGGTATAATTTTATTTTTTCCCGACTGTGATTAAGTAATTATCAGTTCTTTCAAAACTGTGAGATGTCAGCGGCTATAATTTTAGAATAAACTGTATGAATATTGTAACTACTGATGTGTAACGTGCAAAAATGATATTAATGTGAATAGATTTTACTGCCATCTAGATATGTTATATGACTCAGACGTCTTTGTGTAAGATAAAACTGATTTAGGATTATGTCTGCATGCATCTATATTCTATAATAGAACAATATACATTTGTTTCCAAATTTAGGTAAGTTAACTTAAGCAGTAAATAGCCTAAATCAATTAAATGCATACTCTCAGAATACTTATAATCTAATATTGAATGTGTGCTTTGGTAGATGTGTGCAGTCCTTCCTCCCTCACTAGGGCTTGTTCGTACATGTCAGCTGTGTGTTGGTACACATCCCCCTCATATGAAGTGTTTCCGAAAATGAGGTGATTCAACCGCCTCCCACCAGGAGGAAATACTCTCAATCTGCTTTCGTCCTAACACCAAATTTAATTTTAATTAAATGGTTAATGAGCCATGGGATTAATGCCAATGACTTTTTAAAGCAAACATCTATAAATCATTAAGGGCCCATTTGAAAGGGAGAGCGAGCAGGGCTAACGAGTGTACGTGCCTCCAGCTGCCCGCTGCAGCCTCCGGGGCCACATCCGTCTTAGCACTGGTCAGATAAATAGCCCACTGTCAGGGCAATATGTGCAGTGGAACAATCATCTTAGCAATGACCATTAAGCATTTCAACCAAAAGAATTCATTGTAAGAAAACCTGGAAGAGGTCACATTTCCAAAGATCTGATTATGTACGTATTGTTTCCTTGATAAACAAAGGTACCACTCTTTTCTTTAGGTAATAAACTGCCTTCCAGACAGAGACAGAGTGGATCAATCTCTCCTGTAAAACAAATGGCTGGTGTTTTGCCTGACAGAGCTGTCAGAGAGGTGTCTTAAATGTCTCCCAGTCTTGATTACTGTGTGAAATTACATAACTCCAAATCAATATATTGTTTTACATAACCCCTGACCTCTGTCCAGGGTTATAATCTCATCAGAAGTGACTTAGGTTGCAGCAAAGTGCCCTCCAAATGGGTCTCCTGGGACAACTACAGGCCACTGTTTGATTTCAGTAGAAAAAATAATGGATAAAATATAATCATACAATTCAAATAACTCACTTGATGGAGACAGTGTATAAAGATGCAGCCATCCTAAAATAATTAAAATATATAAAAAACGGCAGAGGGGAAAAGCATTGTAATTCAAAACCATCCACAATTTTTACTCAAGGTAGTTTGTGTTACCTTGAAAACATATTTTCCAACAAATGTGGCTATTTGTGTGTAATTTCTAAATGACCACATTCTCCTTAATGGAGCTCAGAGCTGACTCACAGGGAATGAGTAACATGAGCAAAACATTATGTCTATTACAGCAGACCAAAATGAATTGCTTGGTCACTGGATACTTGTCAATAGATGGCTCTCACAATACCCCTAATATAAGACATTTAAAAAGCTTTCAAAGTCTTTATTTTCTAATCCCTAAATAAGTGTGTGCACAATACCATCAACATGCATTCCTGCTTTACCCCAGTAAAGTTATATAGCAGTGACGGAGCATTTATAGTATAATTTATAGGGAGAACCCAGCATTATATGTGAGGAAATTCCCCAGGTGTGGAGAGTCAGTGCACTGTAAGCCTGGGATATTAAATCTTATCTTCAGTGGAAGACTAAAATGGATGAGTGAAAAGTTTACATCAGCCACAAATGAGAGTTGAGCAGAGCAATCCTCAGTGTCTTAGTTATTTTATCAACTCTTTGACTTTATAAACTGATAAATGATGAATAGTTGGCTAGTAAATAATAAATGCAGGGTATTATCTGCTTTGTCATAAAACTTGCCTACTGCCTAAATAAAGAAATATAGGCTATTCAGCATCCATGTGTGTCATGACTTAGAGTAAAAATAAGAACCATAAATCACATTTTGACTCACCTACTTTAGCTAGTGTATTACATTATAAAAAGACGTGGCTTTGTTTAATTTGTTTTATGTATTTTTATGAACCTTATTGCTTTTACACTTTAGCCTTGAGCTAAAAGTATAAAGTATAAAAGTAGCTTGAGTAAATTTTCATTAAGTTTTCAGATTTCTTTCTTAACCATTTTCCTATAAGACAATTTTAATTCAAATTATTTTGTTTTACACATTTGCTGAAGTGGTCCGGAGTGCTTCTTACAACACAAATCCAAAAATACAATAGAAGGTCCTGGGTTCCAAGGGGGCTGTTGTTGTGGATGGATAAACTAGCTGCATAGGCTACTGTCATTCACACCACAGGAAGTTAATGTGTTCATTTAAGTCACACCTCAACTACGCCTCAAACACACCTTAGCTACCTAAACCCCACCTCACGTCATTTTATGAAGTTAACACAAAAAGAAATACACCGGCCACTTTATTAGGTACACCTTGCTAGTACCAGGTTGACCCCCTTTAGTCTTCAGAACTGCCTTAATTCTTTGTGGCAGAAATTCAACGAGGTGTTGGAAACATTCATCAGAGATTTTGATCCATATTGACACAATAGCATCACAATATTTCAGCTGCACAGCTATGATGTGAATGTCCCATTCCAGCACATCCCAAAGTGCTGAATTGGACTGAGAGCTGGTGACTGTGCAGGTCATTTGAGTAAAGTGAACTCATTGTCATGTTTAAGAAACCAGTCTGAGTCTTTGTGACATGGTGCATTGTCCTGCTGGAAGAAGCCATAAGAAGATGGGTCCACTGTTGACAGGGTCAGCAACAAAACTCAGGAAGGCTATTGCATTTAAACGATGCTCAATTGGTACTAAGGGTCCCCCACACATTACAACACCACCAGCCTCAACCGTTGAGACAAAGCAGGATCATCTGAATGTCGCAGCAGAAATTGAGACTCATCAGACGGCAACGTTTTTCCAATCTTCTATTGTCCAATTTTGGTAAGTCTGTGTGAATTGTAGCCTGTTCTTAGCTGACAGGAGCGGCACCCGGTGTGGTCCTTCAGGGTTCCACGTGTTGTGTGTCCAGAGATGGTATTCTGCAGACCTTCGCTGTAATAAGTGGATAATTATTAGAGTTACTGTTGCTTTTCTATCATCTCTAACCAGTCGGCCCATTCTTCTCTGACCTCTGACATCAACAAGGCATTTTTGTCCACACAGCTGCTGCTTCTGAATATTTTCTCTTTTTCGAACCATTCTCTGTAAACCCTAGAAATGGTTGTGTGTGAAAATCCCAGTAGATCAGCAGTTTTTGAAATACTCAGACCAGCCCGTGAGGCACCAACAACCATTCCATGTTCAAAGTCACTTAAATCCCCTTTCTTCCCCATTCTTTAGTTTTCTGAGGTTTGAACTTAAGCATCTAGATGCCTAAATGCATTGAGTTGCTGCCATGTGATTGGTTGATTGAAAATTTGGTTTTACCAAGCAATGTAACAGGTGTACCTAATAAAGTGGACAGTGAGTTGTATAGTTTTATGTGTGCTTTATAGCATTTGTGTAAAAAGGCAAAAAAAATCCTTTCGCTATTCAACTTTCAGAGTTTTTCAACATGTTCATTCACAGGTACACAAAGATAACACAACAGCACTCCCCTAGGAACCTATGACCACTCACTTCTGTTGTGCAATAGTTATTTTAATTTGTTACACTTAGTTCTGTTATTCCAGCAGCTTTGGGTCTTAGGAGGGGCACACTCTGTTCAATAACCATTTAGTCAGACTCGCAGGGCTAACAGTTCGACCTGGGGTGGGCAAACTAAGGCCCGGGGGGCCACATGCGGTCCGTTGGGCAATGTGGCCCTCCAAGCATTTACTAATATTTTTTTTGATGATTAAACCCTGCATATATTTGGATTTTCCTTCAATATTTTGCAGCAATCAGGTGATTACCCTATACAATATGTTCCAAACGGTGAAGACCTTTCTTATAGGCAAAATAAACATGTTTTAGTGAGCACAAGTGAGTTCCCTGCGTTGGCCCGGCCCTCCACAAGAGTTCCATATTCTAATGTGGCCCTTGGAGAAAAATAAGTGCCCACCCCTGAGTTAGATACATATTGTAACATAAAACTATTCACTCTAACGTTCATTGACTGGGGGCAATTTAGATTTGACCAGTTGACCTTACATGCTCATCTAGCATACCCGGAGATCACCCACGGTAACACTGCAAGGACAAGTAGACTCCTCACAGAAGGGCTGCTCATTTCTGTTGTGTTGTGGCTCATATATTTGCATTTTTATTGTGATCCTTGTGGTTGTGAGCATGCACTGTGCACATTAGATTGGCTAACAGTTTGACAAATGCAGAATATGTAAAAACATGAGTTATATGAAATTCAGTGATTCAACTGTTAATATATTTGTATTGTGAAAGGACTGCACATTTTCCTGTCATATCTTTAATGCATCAAAGCTGTAATTTATTTTTCTTTGATATGCTCCATGACAGCGCTGCGCTAGCACTGCCCACTCAATTTTTAAGTCTCCTTTAATCCATCAATGGGAGTTTGTTTTAGGAGCAACTTTTGAATCTTAAATATTTAATTTGACAAATCCAATGACTAAGGACCCAACTGGCCAGCTGTACATGATTTATTTGGCTTTACCCTCCAATCCAGCCGCTATTGTATTATAAAAAGGAGAATTGGATGCAAAATCCCTTGTGGGCTGTGCTAAATTTACCTTAAACCAAATCACTAAAGCCTACTGGTGCTTGACAGTCTGGGCAGGTGTGCAGACTCCTCAGCAATATCCAAGGGAGACCCGCTAGCACCGCTCACCCTTTACGCACTCTTATTTATTAATCTGACTCGTTCTCTCCTTGGCTGTGAGTTTGATCTGCTGAAAGTCAAACAATACGCTGGCAAAATGCCCATTCACAGCAACCGTAGCTCCTTAATGTGTAATGTTCAGAAATATGGATAAACAGAACAAAATTCACTAATTTAAAATATGTATTTCTTAATCTTACTTTATCTTTCAGGTCCCGCGGGAGGCTGGAGCCTAGTAAATCCACTGTTTTCTGAGTTTATGAACAAAAATGTAAAAGACCACAAAGAAATTGCTGTTATACTTATGTTTAGGCAAGAACCATGCCACATAAGTTAAATATACAGCTTTCAAAATAAAGTAGGCATCATATAAAAATAAATATAAAATAATAAAAATTATCAAAATAATGGTGACACTTTGATTTACTTAACAAAAGGCTTTTATTTTCAGGGAAATGCTTTTAAAGTGGAATGCCTTGTTTTTTGTTTTTTTTCTGTGTCTTTGAAGTACATCAATTTTTTTTACCTGATTTCCTATTACAAACAGATTATTGGGACTATGCTTATCTTGTAAGATCATATTTAATATTTGTGTTACAATGACTTTATCCAAATTATTAGTCTTAGTTGCCATGAAATATTACATTTGTGCATCTAAACTGTGTCATCTACAATTAAAAGACATGTTCTGCACAGCTACTTTTGACATAATGCATGAATGTCTGCGCTTCAACCTACTTTTCAAAGCTCAGTGTGGAGACCTCTAAATTGGAAAGTGCACTAAATTGAAATGTGCAAGACGCCACAAAACAAAGTCAATAAACTGCTCTATGAAGAGACTATTCAGAGGTTAATTTTGGATGAGGTCTCAAGCCCAGACTCTGTTCTCCACTCTTCAGTTGTGGACTCAACATAGCTGTCCTTCAAGGAAAGGCTGATAAAACACCATATCTGTCAAGTCACGCAACAATATGGTATGAGTAACATAAAACTGGCCTGGACAAAAAAAAAAAATTCTGTGCATCCTGGGAAACACTGGAAAATAGCTAAAAAATACATTGCGACTTGGTTTAAGCTATGAGGTAGAACAAGATCCATGTTAGGGTAACCGGCTTTTTATCGTCTTTTATTCACTAACATGTCAGCTCTTACTTGCTCTAAAAATAGTGGCATTGGTGAGGCATTCATAGCTGACACTGACATACAGCACAATGACTGTGTGAGCACTCTAACCAACAGCGCTGTCGACTGAAGTGTTAACTGCCCTGACACCACTGGTTCCACTGTGTGTCTTGACATGCCTTCCTCCGAGTCAACACCCCAATGCATATTTTCTGTTAAATAAATAAAAGCCTGAGTATGGAATAAACACAAGTTCTAAATAGGAGCTGACAGTGCCACCCGTTTCACAGATGGAAGTTTCACTAGACTTTTTTTTTTTCCTTTTTCCTCCAATTTTTTTGCTGACAATTGCAGGCAGAGGAGACGACACATAAGAGGTCTTGTTTTTTTTTGTGTGTGTTTGTGTGTGTGTGTGTGTGTGTCACAGCGTTCCTGTCTAGCGCTGCAAGATTCAGTAGAAGGTCTCGTCCCGAGGGGATAAAGAAGGCTTATGAGATGGCAGCCCAAAGACAACAGGCCACTCATGCGGACAGGGCATCTCCATGAAGAAGGTGAGGGGGGTTTAAGAGCCAAGATGGAGCCTTTAAATAATAATGATGTCCTTCCAACATGGAGGGCATTGTCATATTGTTTGTGTGTTACAACAGAGAGGTAGAGCGAAATTTCTGAGAAAAGGTTTCCATCAGTTGTAGATTTCTCTGTATTTTTGAGCTACAAAACTGAATAATGTATTATTATTATTTGATATTCTACAATAGGTTGGTGATGTTGCAGCGGATGGCACATAAAACGTAGGACTGTAAAAAACAGAGATTATTTGAGTCTACTAATAATAACATTTCACCCATCTTGGTCAGCCATAATGCAATTTATGCTTCACATGTTACACAGAAAAATGCCACTGACCCCTTTTTTGCAAATGGCTTCAAGTGTGACGTGTTACGCAGCTACAAGCAACAGGAGCTTTTTTTTCCAAACAAGATAAATGGAATAAACAATGCAAAACAGAGCTATGTAATGTGAAAATAAAAATAAATGCCATGTGCGTCAATAACCAAAAATGTGTGTCCTACACACACTTTTCCTCTGGTAAATGCACCACACAGACAGTATGTCATAAATTTCCTATCTTACCATTGTTAAATAAATAAAAAAGACTCTAAATAAATAAAACACCAAAGTGACAGCAGTGTTACTACCTTCTGTTGTGGGGTAAAGACCTGGCCAGTTCACCGATTCTTTCAGTTTGTTTTAGGATAAGGTGAGATGAAAGAAAGACAGGAGTATCCTGCGACAAAAAGTAATTATAAAATTGTTTATGAGATGTGTTACTAAGGTCAGATTTAAGCATACAATACATATTTCCACTTGGCCAGCCTCTGTACATTTGGCTTGGATTTCCGGGATGCAGGACCGACAGACCCAATTGGAGGCAAACATAACGTACCTCTCCACACAATTAAAAAGACATACAATCTTTCACAGAAATGAAGCATTACATAAACCACGGTCCGAGAGGTTGTCTATCGAGGCAAATTGCTCCAGGCAAGTGACCCCAGAGCTATTTCACTGCACAATGTTAATGGGTCTGTCTGAACAGGTTATTTTCCCACAACCATAATGTGCTAATATTTCAGTTGAAAAATTTACATCAGGACTAATAATACACCATAACACTAATAAAATCATCTGGGCTGCGTACTGAAAACTCACATGTAATTATCCCAGGTTAATCTGTCTAACAATATAAAGCAATATTAAACCTAATCATAGCTACATTTGAGGGATTGGGGTTTATGTTTCTTGTATGGTACATAAAACCTTGTTCTGTGTTTCTTCTCAGTACACATAAGCTACACAGAAATATAACAGATGGGTGTTTTAGTTTTGATTTTACATCTACAAGACAAAACCACAGGGCTGTGGTTTCACTCAGCTGTCAAAAACTGAGTGGCACTTACATGGATGATTACCAATAATTCCCTTGCCAGAAGTCAACTGAAAAGCAGACAACGATGTAATTACAGTCCCCTTTGGCAAACTGCTTTGTCATACAACAGAATAATGATATGCTCTTTTGACACTGAACCAGTGTCTTCAGATCTCTCGGTAATGTTCCCTGTAAATCAAAATGCTACTTTTACAGAAACCCACCTGGAGTGCGGACAAGTGCGAAAAGTCCAGGAAATGCATTGCACAAAATATAATGCTTGGGTTGTGATGTCTAGGTGTGCATAGTACCGTTATGGCAGCTGCACTCAAATATACTCTTAACAATTCCACCTCTTACACATCTGCTGTATGGGCTTTAATTATTGTAATTTACACACTCAAGAGCCTGCTAAAAAAAAGTTAATTCATAAAAAATGGTATCACTATTTCTTTTGTCCAGCTGGTGTCGTTTAACAATTCCAGGATGGCTTTCTCTGAGTCCTCATAAAAAAGGTGCTGCACACATGTTCCTTTGTAAATACACTTGTGATGGAGTGACCTGGAGACTGGAGACTGGGGGCGCAGTGGCTCAGTGGTAGAAGGGTTGTTCCTGCACCAGAAGGTTGGTGGATTGAGTCCCATTCTCCAAACAGTTCATACACGTGTTGTGTCTTTGGGCAACACCAGGGGTTTGTGTCTGGGTGGGTTGTGTCCTTGGGCAACGCCAATATGAACACTTAACCCACCTCCAGAGGTGTTCCAGCTCCAGTCATTTTTCTTTACAAACGTTTACAGATACATTTCAGAATCACATTTTGTCTGCTTTTGTTTTGTACTAAAGAGTTTGGGGTCTATATAAATATGTGAAGTACTGAAGAACACATAAAAACTAGAACTTTGTTAAAACGGCAGTGAATCTTCACTTAAAACATATTTGTTGTATTTAAAGGTAGAGATGATCTCATCCTTCGATAAGGGCTGCACCGGAGGGCTAATGTTTGATGACAGGTTTACATTATAAACCTTGAGGTAAACGTCAGTCTTGGGTCTGAGTGCTCCGTTAGGGGTCCCACATGTTTGGCCATTGCCCACAAGCTCGACTTTAGCTGTATGCCTGCTTCAAAATGTGCTGTATCTCGACTTCAGGGCTATGGCATTTATGTTAAAATTGCTCTGTAGACTTTCTCTAAAAATCTATCTTTTATTCACTAATAATAAAAAATGTCCATGCCTCCCATTACCTCTTTAGGTGTTCACCAAAGTAAGGACACTTTCCTGCTTTTCTCTAAATTAGAACGAACTTTATAAATCTGTTTTCCCTGCCTTTCTTTTTATCTGAGAGCTGTGATTGGCTAAGGACCATGAAAGGGCAATTTATTTCATTTCTTTTATTGTGTGAGGATTTATTTAATGTTAGTATCCCGCAAATGGTACCATCAAGGTTTCAGTGAATTCTATAAGACATTATGTCAAACCAAATGTCAGGAAGCAAATGTCAGCCCAATGCCATCAGCTTTTTCCACTTTGAGAGGCCAATATTTGTACAGGATGTTGAGTTGACAAGCCTATTCCAATGCTAAATATGAGACACAGGTAAAACAACAGTTTAATGTGCTGCTTTTCCACAAAAAGATGCTTAGGTCCCGTCTTTGTGATATGACCTTTGGTTTCTGCCCAGTTTCATTGCCCTCCTTTATGTGTATGTTGCTAGACACATACAGCTAAAAGAAAAGGTATGTGCCCTACATGTTACCCACTAAAATTTGATTTAATAAAATAATTTACCTTGTAAATACACACAAGAGTCAACATAGGACAGTTTGTTTATTCACTAAACAGACATTTCACATTTTCTTTTTTTGCCTTGATTTTTTTTTTTTTATTATTAGTCAGTGCAATGTATCACTTCAGTTGCCCATAACTTATAACTATGATACTTTTGCTGTGTTCTTTATTTCCTCATGTTAATGTGTTTCTTTTGTCTCGTTGTCTCCCTCATTTCGTGGACTGCAGCTGAACTGTTCACCAAGGTACCATTCATTGTGTTGAGATAATTGCCCATAAGTAGGAGCTCATCAAGAAGAGAAATTGAAATTATTCCCTCATACTCAGGGATGGCGTACCGTGGAGTATAAAAGATGATGAATCTCTATATTTCCATGGGGATCAGCGTACGACAGAGGTAGACTTGATTAGGTTAAACGCCTGCAAAATTTCAAAGCACATCTTTTTTTCTCCTACTGCGTTGTGTGTTGTTTATTTCTCTTCAGTCATAGGTCGGGATATGCTGGTGGTGCAGTGCAAAGGAACACCGATTATTTTTCTCCAATCAGTCACCACCACGACTTCTTCCCTCAAACATGCAGCATATTTCTCACTGTCGGTGGATTCAATTTTCCAAATACAAAATTAAACATCTTGTAAATTATGTTTATTGTCCCTGTATTTCCCTCCTGCAATCAAATGCCAGCAGTCATTGCTCATGTGCTAATTGAAGCTGTTTTTTTCTGTTATGTAAATTTCTTGAATGCTTAATTGGGGTATATATCACAGTTAGCATGCATTATTCCAGTGGCTTATTTCATTGCCGATGTAAACATAATGTTTGTGCTGCTGCTTTGTGGGATGTACGGAATGCCAGCAGCTTGGGGCATAATGGAGGATTCTGAGTAATGAAAAGACAATGACAAACACACACACAGGCATATTTACAATAATGTCTAGAGGAAGAAGAAAAGTATTTTCTGAGGCAACCCAGTCTAACAAATCAAATTTATCTCTTAGAATTTCTGCAAACTACTGCAACATAGAAGAGCAGACGGTCCAACAACATGCATCTTGCTAAAATAATCACCCAGACAGCAACACATCCTAAAACCTCAGAAACTGGCATATTTGTGATGTTTTATTCAGAAGAAATGTAAAAATACACTGGCATTTTGTAACGTGATTAAAAATACAGCATTTTAAAACGACTGCATTCCCTAGTGTGTGTGTGTTGTAAAGGTTATTATTTATGTCACTATTTCTCTGAAAAACAACTTTGTTTTTGGTGCAAATGCAGTGTTGTGGAGTTTATGGAGGTTATTAATGAATGTCTACTCCCTGACCACCAGGCATTCATCTGTGAATTCATTCCATTTTAGGACTGGCTGTAACTGTAATGTTGTATGTCACAAATAACTTATTGTAAAAATAAAATATTGGAAAAGCCAAAATGTTATTTTGGTGTTGTGGTGTCACAGCAGGTTTGGGTTTTCAGCAGGTTTCTTCCAAAATAAAGCACAACTGAAGATGTCTAATAGCAACAGGATGTAACAGTTATTGTGATACATGCACAAATTGTTAGCTGTGGGTGATGCTGCGTTTTTAAATGTCAGTGAAAAAATTAAAAGTCATACATTGTAGAAAACCTTCAGTAGACCAGCACTATGCCACGACACTGGTTTGGTTTAAAATATTCAGATCATTCATTTACTGACAGAAGACTGATTACGGCACTTCACAACAGAGATAAAATCACTCCAGAAATACACACTGAGCACAAAGTAATGACATGTACAAGTGGAGTGGACCTAGAGCCGTTCCTTTAAGAGCCTTGCACAAGGTTGACAATGAGCAGCATGCAAATGGAGCAGTGCTTACTCAACCATGAAAGCAGAAAATTCAATGCAGTGTCATGTGGATTTCGGATGAAAATAAACTTTAAGGCTTGTGCCAATATAATAGTTAAAAGGTTGTGGTTAAGGCTTTAGTCATAATATAACACCTTGACAAACAGTACAGTGTTAATCTTAAAGATGTGTATAAGAGCTTGATTGTGATAAAGGTCTCTGACAACATACGTAACACCGCTACTGTGTTTCTATTGTCAAAAGGGAAGAAAACATCCCAGAAAAAAAAATCCTTTGGTGTAAGTTATTTACTAAATGTTGGAGTTAAACTTTGCATTCTGTTAACTGAAAGACATAAATTCCTACTTTGGCAGATATAAGTGGAGCTGACTGTGTTCTTGTTCTCTTTCAAGAAGAAATAATGCTAAATGTTAATTAGCATTTTTATTAACAGCTGTTTCCTGGTTTTAGTACGAGTCAGATTCTAAAGCTTTTGCTTCAACGATCCAAACCTTGTATTTGCTGTCTATGTTTCATTCAATACAAGCATAATGTGACATTGTTGGAGACTTTGACCGCTTTCTTAATTTAAAAGTTATGAAAGCAAGAAATGAAACTGAAACAATCTTTTATGGTACTGCAAATCAAGTATATATCTCATTTAAAAACTTGTGTAGTACTTTTATGACATTTTTGTCCCTCTGCCTTGTCCACAGCTCAGTTGAAACACACGCTTATGTTACACCTACCAGATTGTGCCATATCCACCGCTCAGTGGAAACATGCACCAGGCTTTTTATCAAAGATGTTTATCCTCAATAATGGAAACAGTACAACCTGTACAACCTGTAATGAATGCATAAAATGATAATCAGTTTCCAGTTTACATTGTTTGTTGCCAGATGAGTGTATATGTAGCATAATGTTAATACAGTTTCTTACACTGTGTGTTATATTGTACTTAATGAGGAAGATATCAAGTGTAGTGTAAAATAAAGTGTGACCAAATGTTTCTTCCCAAACATATGTAATTTAAAGTAACAAAATGCACTCCCAGAGTCCCCTCGAGCTGAGAATGATGTGATGTCTTTAACATGTCACTTAATAGATTGTAGCTTAAACTTTAAATGATCCCATACCAATAGTGCACTATACACATAATGATTAGTGCTTCAGAGACCTGGGGCTTCAGTTTGTTATCTCTGTGTTTTCTTACTCACAATGGAGCCTGTATTTTAAGTGGGGTTGAAGATCACTTCCCTAGCTGGTTAAATTATGGCATTTGCGGATGACTTCTGTGGAATCTGAGCACCTCTTCACCCAAGGGCATATCCCTCTGTGAGGAACTGGAGACACTGTTGAGAAATGAGTTGGCACAAGCGGTCCTGCTGACAGCTCAGGATTTCACAGTCGCACATTGCCGACTGGCATTGGATTGCTTCTCATTAATTTTGCTTTTGTAGCTCGCTTAATATGCTATTGACTGCATTAGTGAAGAGATTAATGTGTTGTTAAATTATGTTGGCTAGTGAAGCCCGTTCTGTGTTTAGAAATACTGCCTTGTCTGCTGCTCCTAGGATATTCCCATGTAGAGGAATTCATATGGATGTGTCAAAATGTGGAAGATAAATATTGCTAAATAAAGATGCACTCACAGTCCTTACATACTGCTCATGTGTTACTTAAACACTCTGAATCTATCACTATGTCGTGCTAAAATAAATAGGTTTTTGACCAAGTAAATGTTCCTCTCTCTTGTCGATATGCAGTGCAGGCAGACTCGCTGTCACCTAGACACTGTGCATTCTTCGAGGCCTGACAACATGCTGGAGATACTGACAGCATAATGTTCAAGCAAAAGACATTTTACTTGAGATTTAGTCGAAACAAAATATGTGCAAGAAAGTGTCCCTTTGGTAACATTGACAGGGACATTTACATTTAAAGAAGATACTGAACATACTGGTGGTTATTTTAGTGAGCAAAGGTAATTACAGAGGTGTTTGGTCCCATCAGGGGGTGTGGGCGATTAGAGGCAGGGTACACGCTGGACAGTGGCTAGTTAGTCACAAGGCTGAAACTTAGGGACAGACACTGACAAACAGCCTGACTTTATTCATACTATAAGAAAGAGAAACACTTTAATAAAGTAAAAGAAGGCTATATACAGTCTAAGTCACACCCCTTCTGGTACACAGCAGGGGTTCCCAAGTATGAAAAGGATTTTTAAACCAATAACAAAGCAAAAGCAAAAAACAATGCAAAATGTACCAAACCCTTGTTCTGGAAAGCTGCTTTATGACTATGTCTTAAGATCTTGTTTTTTCACAGATGATGATTCTTTTGACAGAGTGTTTTAGATAATTAACAGTTTTTCTAAAATACAAGTAAAAAAAATGCATATCTGCATACTGCAAATGTCAAAATGGCAGCAGGGAATCAAAAAAATGTATTTGCTGCTTATTGTTTACTTCTGTTTAGTTTTTTTTTTAAATTGGGATCAATGGGATCTCCTGAAAGCCATGTGACTGTAGCTCTCTATTGTAGTTGGCAGAATTTGAAAACAAAAAGCTAAAGGTACCTCCTGATGGACTGATCGTTATGTTGGGTCTTAATACCGATAGCCACATTGGAAATAACAAGCTCCTTCACAGCTAATTTGGCAAAGCTGAGCAGTTAAAAAGACAACAGAGACAAAGAAGTGGTTCTTTTAAGACAAAATGATTACTCTAATCTTCATAACAGGTTATGGGCAATTTAAATGAAAAGTAGAATCATAGGAACAATTTTCTGTAATCTTAATTAAAGCGGAGGTTAGCGACTCCTTGCATTTAAATCTAATTTGCTGAAGAATGGGTTTATCTCGGCTTTAAGTGTGTACCACTACATTAGTATTAAAAATGTGAAAAACAGAGAGAAATAGAAGTAAAAGGCAGCACATATTAATGAGCTTTTATGTAAAAAATCGAGTCTGAGGAGCCTGTTTCTTGTCACAAACATATTAGATATTTATGAAAAACATTTGATATCTGCAAACCTGTAGTTGTGTTGCCGTGTCGTGTTTGTGTTTACGCCGTTGCATGTTTTTGTTCAAAGATGTAATAAAGCCTGCTTTAGAAATGCATGCAAACCAAAACCAATCTTCAACCATTTTGAAAAGAATACATAAAGGAAGGAGATTAAAGTCTAGTCTTGCCGTGTTTTGGGGTTTAAATTACAAAGCCCACAACTGCTTTAATTAGGCTCATTTTTGCAAATAGCAGCTAGTTGAAGTTTGTTTACTGGTTGTAAACGGCGTTGCTGAGGGCCTTGTCAACTGCATAGACATGTTGACAATCATTAGATCAAGTAATAATCAGAGAAAGGGAACATTCATTACATGTGTAAAAATATACTTGCCGTAATATAGGATAGCTTATCATACAAATGTAACCCATTTTGTTTCCTGTCAGCTAATGTCTGAAAGCCATCAAGGAAACCAGTGCACGCTAAAAACTGGTGACATATGTGGAGGCAGCAACCAAATGATTATTTTAAGATGCACAGGAGAGTGGGCTGAAACAACTTTCTGACAGTTTCATCATGCATTACTACACAGCAGTTCCTCCCAAAATTGACATTGTTGCCAATGATCAAAGCCCAAACAGGGATGTGACATTCTGTTTCAAATGATTTCCGTGACAGAGAGCGTAATTTTAGATCTGTCATTGCTTCAAAGGATATAATGTCTGAGAGAGATTATGTAGATGCATAAGTATGGGGAGGCACATGCGCAATAACCACTGGGAGCTTGCATCGACATTTGTAATTCTAATGTCATACATGGAAAAACACTCTCTACTTAACTATTATAATGAAATGTTGGTGTCTGGGTGATGGAGGAAGGATTGAATACACGGAACTCAGTAATACAGTGTCTGAGACCAGAGTCTGGAGTCTGGAAACTTCTGTTTATTAAATAAAAATGTAACTTTTTTCAATCTTAAACAAGAGCAGTTTTACATAAATGGAATGATAAAATAAAATATAAAACTTTTAAATCAGATTTTTGTGGAAATCTTTCATTCTTCTAATTTATACCAGTCATCCTTTACACCCTGGACAATCTCTAACAGCATTCACACACTCACATTTATTCACAGAATGATCAATTTTAAATCAACAATTTATTGTTTCTTGGTGCAAGATAAATTGAAGAAGAACCTACGGTAGGATCAATCTCATGACCTAGTTGTGGTAACCACTCTCCCACAATGCCCCTTTGGAAATGTAGCATAGATACATTCAATTTGTGAGATCTTGCTGTCACACTTGCAATGCAGATGTGTATATTTCATCATGGCTGTTTGCTTTTTTGCGTGTGTGATGAATCTGAGTTGTGCCCTTGTTGAGGCATTGTCTGCGGGAAGCACAGTGACTCTGACTGATTGATGGCAGACAGTGGCTGTCACCCCTGGAGAGTAAGCATTTCTGTGTCATCTCCCCACTGAAGGTCCTGTTGAGCTTGTTAAGGGAGAAAACACTTTTTGTTTATAGCCACTCTGACGGCGGAAGCTGACAGCTCCTGCTGAAAAGGAGATAGACTCCCTCTGGCCTCTCCCTCTCCTGCGTTTGTCTCGCTCCCTCCATGCCCTCCACCGTCTCTCACGTCCTCCGCTGTCTCGCTCTGCTGTCGTGAAATTTGGTGAAATGAGCATGATGATTTGAAATGCTAATCAGCGATCTCTGCACTGAGGAGTGGAGGAAATCAGCATCACCCATCTGGACAACATTAGCTGAATGAGACACCAACCAGAAACAAGATTTTCCATCAACACCAAACTCTGCTCTATTACTAAGTCATGCAAAAAACTCTGAAGTGAGGAAATTTGTATTTTTCACAAAGTAGTCTTTTTCCAAAAACTCAAAACAAAATGCCAGTTATGTATCTCTTTGGGAAATTGTATCTCTTTGAGAAATTGTCATCTCTGGAAGTAATTCACTAATATAGCTGTTACTGAAACCCCACAACAAAGCAATTTAAGTGACTCATAGAAACAAAAATAATAGCACATAAAAAAGGAATGTGACACAGCTATAGTTTTAATCAACCCAAACATATAAATGGCAAAAAGTAGCTCCTATTATCAGAGAGAAAATCACAGCACGTGTCTATCAAACCTCTGTTCTTTACTAATCTACTTGCTTTTAGATTTCTTATGAACTTATATTAATCAAACTTATACTGATTCCATTGTGGGATCTCCATAAATATACTGTATATATTTTGCAAACTTAATATATGTTCACTTTATCATTTGAAACGTTTTCAGATTTCATCTTGTTGCTATGACAGTTTTTGTATTTCAGTGTCTAAACTCAAACAGCTTCATAATCTTTTGCAAATAAGCCTTACATCATATAGTTCCCAACCCACATCCCATACTGTGCACACTAGTCAAGGAGTGACTCTCTTTTGTATCTTTTATTGAGGAATAGAAACATCTTAAGTTAACTGTTCAAGCACATACTCGTCTAGATCTTCAGGGCCTCTTTCCTCTAATGTAGTCAAATCTATTTATGTATGAAGGATGTGTGTGTAGTGGAGGTTTAGGTTCTATAAGTAATAAAAAAAAGCCAGGCTCCTACACATGGCACACCTCTGAGTCATGCTTGATTTGATTCCTTTTGATTAGTTCTTGTACTTGTACGCCTTGACACTCCCCATCTCACTGGGTCTGTTTGTTCACCCACACAGAACACCTTTGTGTGTCCCCATCATGCTCTCTGGACAGGGGTTTGTGGTCTGAGAGGTGCATGAGAGGGGGAGGCTTCAGGTGATATCAGGCTGGGCTTCAGGTTCCTGGTGTTGTACAAACACTGCCATTTAGAATAAAAGAAACATGAAAGCATGTTTGATGTTCAAGGGGTTGACCTTGCTCCCAACAGCAACACAATCCCAAGCAACAAGCCTGTGCAGCCAGAAGAAATGAAGGGGTATAAAAAGCAGGAAAGAGTGGTCAAAGGATTGTCCATTTGAGAATCTTTTAGCAATTTACAGCTACATGCCGTGGTTAAGTTTTGGCAAACTTCTACATAGTTTATTTTGATTAAACGAAAAGTTAGAATTTAATGGTGTAGACTGTAGAGGTCATGCTAAGCCCTTTTCACACTTCCACTATCCTTCAGACTTTATCCTTTATCTTCATCCAGATGGGCTGCTTGTATGAACATAATTTATTCTGTTATTTAAAATGTAGTTGTCTAGGTCTGCCAATGACTAAGCACAACCTTCCAGGAGGACGTAATGTATGAAAATTTTGCTGATGTTTTATCATTTTACCGGTGCTTAGGTGGCGTGAGCTGTTAGCAGCTGTTAGTACTGTTAGCAGCTTTTTGTACATTACTCTCCACATTTGGGTTTTGTTTGAACATTAGCATTGATATTAGCACATTAACCTTTATCAGGAGTTGGCTTCTTTGTCTGCTAGGATTTATGAGACATGTATTAAATTGAAAACACTGTGCTTATATAGTTTTATTAGGATTGTGAAAGTAATAGGATAAATATGACATATGTTTTGATTATTCCACTATGCCACTCACAAGTTTATTTGTTTTTAGTTGTATATGTCTATATCCACACATACATATACTGTATACTGTATGTATTAGTCAAACTATAACTATAGTATATCTTGTGCTTATAAAGACTTTTTACTTTGTGTTACCCTGTGACAGAATCATGCAACATTTATACTGGTGGCAGTAGTCTACTCCCCTACAGTCTCTGCTGTCATGCAGCCAACCATTAAAGGCTTTACTATGCAGCAGTTTAACAGCCTCAGAGTATTCACACCTTTCTGTTTCTCAGGACAACCATTCAAAACCCCCAGATATTTTCAGTGCTGTTCTCAGTAACTTGTAAATGCATGTTTTCTGAACGGCAACTAGCTATAGTATACTTCTGAAGCGGATGTGAAGGTTCTGTCCTCCACATGTCTGACAGGTCGAAAATAATCTCTCCCAGCATCAAACATGGATCTGAGCATGTTCAGGTGCAATGTTGGACAGAAAACAAGAAAATGCATTTCCTAAACTTATCAGATGTCACATTGTGAGAGCATGAGGAAATGTCAGGCATGTATGCTTGTGTGTGAGAAACAATAAGGGAGCAGTGTGGTTGTAAAGACGGCATTGTAGCAGACATGATTACGTGCCTTGATCTTTCCTATGGCAAGAACAAGACCTCAATCTCTCACTATCTTGCCTTTAATCAAATCCTTACCTTTTCTGCTTGGCTGCCACAAAACTGTCACAGGCTGAAAATAAGCCCTTTCCTTATCAAAGAGCCAAGAGTTCAATTGATTTCTAGGCTAGGTCGAGTTTTTTTTTCTTTTTTTTTGTTATGCAAAAAAAGCTTGTGCAGGAGAGATAGAGAAAACACCTGCACCCCCCATCAGGCAAATTAATTCTGACTTTTAATTTATTTCGGCAGGAAATGGAAAGCTACATCCTAACCACAGTCAATAGGTGGACTGCAGGAAGAGAGGTGTAATCAGGAGGCTCCCCAAGTCCAAGGCCTCGAGGCTGTCACTTTTAATAGCCCTTCAGACCGCACAATCTGCCTGGCCTGATATGCTCACGCCACTCCCAAAGATGGAACCATCTCCACCTTGTCTTCCTCCTCCTGTATTCTAGCTAATAACAACCGAACATTTCCACCCTCCTCAGTGCATCACATGAAACAAACCCTAGCCAAAAAGCATTTCCTAGCTTTTAAAGTGGGATTGGTGATACTGGCATGTGTTCATTTACATTCAGATTGTCTTTCTTGGCTTTGATACAAGGAAGATATTGGATTTTAAGTAGCTTGCGTATACCAAGCCAGTGGCCAGTTGTTAGCTTATTGTGATTGCAACACTGTGTGCAAGTTTGTTTGATTCTTTGTATCACATTCTGTTGAAATTACATATTAATGGCTTTTCTAATCTCGGAGCACATCAGAATGTTCAAAACACACACGCACGAGGATAAAAGCCTCGTTATCTGCAAGAGTGTATTAATGTGAGTGAAAATGGGACGGATGGTGGTGCCATTTGGGCCGTGCAGCAGGTGAATGAAGATTGGCTTGTCCTGAGTGTCCCTGGCTTACAGATCAAGTTTTATCTGCAAGCCCTTCTCTCTTCCAGCCCCTAATGAAGCTTTCTGAAAGGAGATTAAATGGCAGAGAGGGACAAAACAATAACCATTACCAGTCACCTTCATTTTGCCTTAGCCGTTAACATAGTGGGCAGCTGTTGCTATGCGGCAGCCAGCAATCACAACACTTCACACTTATCCAGGGTGTGATTGAAATGTCGGACAAACAACACATGAACCTGTGTACAGACTGTTCTACTTGCAATATACACTTAATAAAATATAGAGGACAAACTGTTAGTGTGGTGCACAGTGGCTGCAGTTTAAAAGACACAGAAACTAGTGTTGCAAAAGGGTTTAGGCAGATTTATTAGCTGTTTCTATCAGGATGTCAGGGTGTGATGCATCATCAATCATGATGTCATGCAGCCGAGGCTCAGGAAAAACATCATATGTCGAGCATTTAAAAAGATGATGACTTCAGCCTGTGAGAAGATGAAAGAAAAAGTTTAATTGATGAACTTTTTCCCTCCACATTACTCATTAAGCACAATCTACCATTTTCTTTATGTTTTCCATTGTTTTCTATTGTTATCCAACAGCTCATTTCTTCATCACTGAAGTGCATGGCACCTGTTAGCATCCTTTTAGCAAGCGGACTAGACTATAAGATAGCTAGATATCAGTTTTACTAACTAGTGGTTAGTATAAAAAAGAAACTCAAACAATGGCTGCAAACGTAACCTATTGAGCAAACAAAGATATTCAAAGCCACTATAGTGTAAAATACTGCGCACCTGCTACTTTAGCCCAGTCATTGTTTGAATTGCTATGACAGTATTATTTACCAATTCAGATTGGTAAATAATGAAGGGTCCCACACCATTACATTTTTTGTACAATAACTGTCCATGGTACTAACTGAAGGATGTAGAGACTACTCGAGATGCTCCATATCCAAGATGTATTATATCAGGAAATACATCTTTAAAAACATTATTATTAATAATTGGCAGTAAACAGTTTAACAAATGTTGAAATTGTGGACACTAAGTGCATATTAATTACTTACTCACTGGTCACCACCATAACCCATAGATCACCCACATACAATGAACACATTATATGGGGCCCCTTATGAAAGGCAAATCCCATTTTAATACCCCATCCACATTACATCAACAAGGCGGTGAGATCCAGTCTTTCAATAGCATTGCTTAGGTTAAGACAAGGGTCAAACCAGGGATTAAACAAATAATGCACAGGAGGTCCATCAGTGACCTCAGTATAAATGAAGACAAAACTGTTGTTAGTATACTAAGTACCCTTCTCCACACTCCCTCAGTGGTACAGCCTTACTTTAACATAGCCCTTAACCTTGTGTAAAGACAAATTCAAGTGTCATCCCATTTCAATCAATTGGCTCTTTTTACAGCGGTATCTAAATCAGCTTTTAACTGGGTTCCAAATAGCACACACTGATATAAGATACAGTCTGCTGGCAAAACCAGCTGTGAAACTTAAGATGTTAAGATCTCCATTGAAAATGTGTGAACTCATCAGTCTCTGACTGGTTTTCTTCCTCTCCTTTGAATGGAGGCAGCTAGCGATCGATCATCCATTATTCTTGAGTTTCATTATGTGGGAAGAACAGTATCAGTAAACAAGATAATACAAACTTTACGATACAACTGCCATGGTCACTACAAGTGGCACCTATTCAGCTCTTTTGTTCCTCATGAGTACAGCTCTGTGTTTTAATGAGCATTTGTTACCATCTCCAAACAAACTACTGTCTTGATGAAGATTATCAATGAAGCTAAAATAAGAAAAGGCTTAAAAAACCAACCTGCAAAAGTAATAATAAAAGGTTGGAAAAGAACAACTTGTACTGTTTAGTTGTAAAAGAACCATTGTGCCCTCAAGGATCAAATTCATTTCATGAATTATCTAGGGAATAGGAATATTCTGATTTATAACAAATAAGCTGTGGAGCCTTTATGCAAAAATCTGCAGCATGTAAAGAATTTGTGGTTCTTGTTGGTTAGCCTCTACAATAGAAGAATGTCAATCTTGAAATAGTTATAATAGAGTTGTTATTGTGTTGCAACCTTTGCCTGACATTGAACATAACCACATGTATTACAAACTCAGGGCCATATCTTCTCAATCCAAACGGAGGTATCTGGTGAAGATGAAAGCTCATTGAGGGGCGTGTCCAAATCTCTTTTTCAAAATTTTGAGGGTGAAGATGGTGATCCAAATAGGCAGGACTTGAGCCGGTGCTGGATTTATGTAGCCTGGTATACTGGACCGTTTTCAAAAAGAGGATGGTCTGGTCTCTTTCTTTCAGCAAACCCCTTCCTCTGCAATTTTGTTGACGGACTTTTGTCTGCAGCAGGGCTTGGTTTGCTGGCTACGTCATACAAAAGTAACTCAAGAAGTCCAAAACAGCTGTTTATTTCTGCTCTCGCCTCACTTTTGGATAACCAGCGAAGTATAAAAACCACCATAGAAACCACTCTACTGCTGGCCATTATGACTAGACTAACTGACTCACGTGGTATCCTTGTTAACAACCGTTTGTGTAGTGTCGCCATTTTTTGTGCAACGTACGGCATTTCTCTGATTGGTTAACATTTCTCTTGTAAACTCTGCCCTTGTTATCGAATGCAAGCAACAGGGCACCAGACTAACTTCTTTGTATAGAATAGAAAAAGTGTTAGTCGAGGCTGACCAGTCTAGGATTTTTGTTTAATGAGTGTTTTGCTTTTAACCAATCACAAGGCTTTCCTCTAGTATTGCACCAATTGTTATTATTATCCCTAAATTATATTACTTTTATTGATTGGACTGTGATATAATGCATATCTATTCTCTTATGTTATTAAATTTATTGTTAAATCCTTTTTTTAATTCAGATGAGTAGACTATACTAATCATTCAGACAAGCTTATACTTTCTTATCTTATCTTTTAACAAAATAACTTAAATCTATATAAAAATATATTTTATCATTATTCTGGCAAAATTAGGCCCTCAGTGTCTGCGCTTACATTCTCCGATCCACATTAAACACACGATACGAGAGGGAGCTGAGTTTAAGTACATTGATAATAACATCCTCTGGAGCAGTGCACTAAAGAGGAGCCATGACAGTGCTGTCTTGTTTTATATAGAAGCAAGGTTTTGACCCCTGCTGAGGTTCCTTGTCATCTCTATGTTAGCTATTTATTTTTCTGTTGTCTCTCTGTCACATTCTTGCTTTTGCGCTGCTTTGTGCGGTTGTTTCCCTTTACAGATGGTCTCCTGAGTTCAGAGGTGGAGCGTGTATCAGGAGTTTGTGTCTCATTACTGACGGTGGATGAAAGTAAAAACCAGATCAAACACATCAGTTAATTGTATAAAAAGCAGACAAACAATAGTATTTATTAAGGGTGGGAGAGGGTACCTGGGCTCTCTGTGTTTACACCCGGCTGTCAGTGTTATGCACATGGAAACGCAGAAGGCTTTCTTCTTCTGTTATTTAGTCGTATTTCTCAATTTCCTTCTGTCTTGAGCATAGATGCTGCATTTCCCAACTGTGTATTCTCTGTTGGGAAATGGTAATTTACCTGCATATATGCTACTGTACTGATATTTTGAAGTTTTAAGATACAACACAGAATTTAGTATTCAAGCTTTGATGATATTTAATTGGAAATATGGTACCAATAAGGAACTTATTTATAGGTCACCTTCAAAAACAAGAGGAATGGAATAAAATATCAAGCAAACAATGGTTTATATAGATGTGAAAATGATCAAGTTAAGTGAAATTTGAAGCAAAAAGGTTTATTTTTAACACTTGATTGTATAAGTATAGATTTTTAAACAAAAATATAAAATAACTACTAAATAGATCCTTTAACATGTCTGTGAAGGTTCTCAGTCATCCAGAACATTTAAAAAAAGGGTTTAAGTAAAAGCAACTGGACTCAGTTTTCAAGGTGAAGACGTTTTGTCTCTAATTTGTCTCTATATCTCTAGAGTAAACCCCTCCCTCTAGAGATATAAGCTCAGCTCTCTCACCAGTTGATCTCAGAATTGATAAAGTCTCTTGAATTTAGAGACGAAACGTCTTCACCTTGAAAACTTAGTCCAGATGCCTTTATGTAAACCTTTTTTTTTCAGATCCTCTAACAGTTTATCACCAACAGCTATGGAAAATTTTAACATTGGAAGTTATATAGACCACAAAACATTTTCAATAGACAAAGTACAAAAAATTACTAAAGTATTTTGGCAAATGGCAACTGTCTGACTGCATGCATGTGCTGTCAGTGAGTGGGTAGAGAAAGGTGAAAGGCCACTCAAAGGTGGCCCAATATTTAGATGCTTTCTATACAGGAGGATTTGTCTACATCAGCTATAGGCTACATATTTTAAGCTATGATGGACATGTGGAAGGCGAAATTACACCACATGGAGACCCCAGAGATATGGGTTATTTCAGGACCTCAGAACATTTGTGTTCTTGTGTAAATAAATAGGAAAAACCTTTTGTTGCCACGTTTGGTGTATAGCTTTTTGATGGTGTCGCTTGTAAGGCTCTAAAATTAAAATGGATTGGAAAGGAATGGAGGATATTGTTATTGCTACATGAGTAATGTTTTATAGCTGAATAAAGTAAATATTGAGCACGTTCAAGGCTTTCGTTTTTTTTTTTAGTTTTTGAATGGTGACTGAAGAAATGTTTGTTGAAACGCATTGATTTAAACTTTTTTCCATGGTCATACTATTCATTCTCCTGTAAACATACATTTTTGAAGATCAGAATTTGTTTTTTTTCCATGAAAGAATATATACAACAAAAACAAGAGTGATAGTAAGTGCTTTTAAGAAATGTACTGCATGATGGTTTGAATACAAACATTCACAAGAGCTCTTCAAATAGGAGATACATTCTGAAAATAAACAGAAGATGACTTGACCTTAGCCAGGGGTCACACAGTTCTGATGAAGATATGCACCAGAATATGATAATGCATATTCATAAGTCACTCATTTTCTGCCTGGAAAACATTTCAGCTGTGCCACATTGCACAAATTAATCATGCGCACCAACCTCTATACACTCCTAATACACATGTTAGCCTACTTGTGCGTTTTTACAAACAGAGCAAAATGCACAACAATGAATATCAGCCTGCTAATATGTTTCACTTGCACACAGCTGTTTTAATCAAGCAGGCTTTTTCTAGTCTTGCCAAATGACGCTAATTTCCTGATGTGTTTCAATAAGACACATGACCTTAGCTTAAATGAACATTACATAGATATTCTTGCACTGTTATGCTGAGTTCAGAAGTTGATTTGGTACAAATTGTTTTATTATACTCCATTAATTTTCTTTTCTGTCCACTTATCGACCACCTGAGCCCTATTCCGCTCAATTTACTGATTTCAGTTGTTTTCCAAAAATATCACCTAAACATGGCTGCTTTTATTCTTTAAAAAATCACTTCACAATCAGAATAGCTAAGATATATATCTATAGTTAACACATTTAAATTGTATATAGTGTTTTTACCAGTGATGACCCCATGTAGTAGGAAACATTCTACAATGGGATTTAGACAGACAAATAATTATAAGAGCAGCACAATTTCAGTGAGTGAAGATTGACAAAAAGAACTTCTGAAGTTGAAGATGTATTTGATGTGTTAGGATTTTTTATTTGTATTGTGTCATTGTTAAAGGAGAGTGCCCCATTGATGTAGAAGCTGGGAGTATACTGGGGGTTTTAGACATTAAGTTACTGCGGGCAGTTAATTTTTTAGAATGAAACTGAGGTTCTTGCAAAAACAAGTTTTCTGAGTATACATTTTAAAATTATTACACACATTTTGGAAACTGTACATTTAATTCTGCCTTTTTCAGTAGCTTATTATGTCAAATGACAAATGTAAATTTACAATATAACAGTCAAACTATTGCACAAGTCTTAGTAATTGCACAAGCCATTCACTTTTGCGTATAAAAAATTTTAAAAGATGGATTTAGACTATACTTTGATCAATCAGCTGTCTAAGTGTTTAGGGTTTTCAAATGGAACCAGAAGTAATACCCCAAAAGTCTGCCCAGATGCCAGCAAATGTTGCCTCACCTGCACATTGCTTTCCTTTCTGCACTATGCTGTTTATTTTTTATCTACCAATTCATTTCTAAATCACATCCATCTGTTGACGCTCTCGTAGCTGTTAACACATGACATCTGTTTATAAAACTTGTGGAATCCTCCTTAAAAGTCATCCACTGCACTCATTTTAAGATTTTTCACTCTTAGCTTTGCAGGTGTGACTCATCTTTCCCAGTCGGAACAGGAGGAATACTCTTAGTGTTATTTAAAGCTACGATCTTCATGTCATTTAGAAAGCACACAGCTCTGACTTAGCCGTCCCTCAGAGAGCCGCGGTACAGGTGGATCATCTCAGTTCTCTGTTCTCTCTTTCTCCGTCGAGGCTTCCTTCTGTGTGCTCGACGCCTTGCTTCCGCTGTCAAGCCAAAACAGCGTAATCCCTGCTGTAAAAAATTCAATGTAAGACTCACACTTTCTCCTCCCTCTTGAAACTGACGCTACATCCCCCGTTGTGTTTCTCAAGTTCATTTTCTGCCTGTTATAGGGATTCGGGTGCATTCTGTTTTCATCAACACTGCAACCAATGGCGACAAAAGGCTGGGCAAACAAAAAAGTGAATGGGAAAAGTGTTGGAAAGGGAAGTGAATGGAAAATTGTTGGCGAAAAAGGATGTGCGGCGTACATATTGATGTGTATTGTTGGCAAAATGGAGAAGCAGATTGGTCTTTCTTTGGCAATAAAGATAATACTCTAAAAAGGCCCATCTGCCTTATTGAATTCCAACAGCCACCAACACACACACATCCAGGCTTCCTATTTAATATACTCACGTCATACCACTCACGCATATGCTGAAGGGCTACTTCCCAGCTGTGTCTTCCATTCATAAATGTCAATGACACTGTGCTCAGTATGATAAATCTCAAATTTGTCCATCATTTGCCTACTAAATGAACAACATGCAGATCAGAGGTTACTGAAAGTCACCCACAGCTCTGCTTTAAATATAAAGGAAGGCATCACTAATGAGATGTTAGGAAAAACTGTTTAATTCTTCATTTAAAAGAAATGGTAACCTTTGAAGATGGAGAGGTAAAATGGGTTGTCAAAAGAGAACCCTGGTCTATGGGACAAGACTTTGAAACCTTCATATAAAGTTTGGAATTGACTTGGACAAAACCAACAAGAGGTGAGACAAGAGCTTTGACAAACAGGCTTTAGATGATGAAAAATAAAGATAACAGTCAACATTTCTTCTGCGTCGTAACTGGAAAAGCTCAGTGGAATATCCTGCACTTTCCAACCAAACCTTCCCTTTGTAAAAACCCAGACTTGTACCTGACACACACTGGAGCTAGCACGAGCTCTGAAGCTACCCTTGCTCATCAACATACGTAAGTGCAAGGATATTGGTGCATTGGAAAGAAGATAGCCCTTTATGTTTCTTTGGTTGCAGGATATTCTCTTAAATAGTGCAGTGGCTGCATGGGGACAGACACAGGGGGAAATGGTTAGAGATGGCTAGAGCATTCATTGTGACAGCTCAGTGTTACAAAATAAAGTTTATTAAGTATACTGAGAAATTGCATGTGTTTAATACACTGCATTTATGCGTCTAGTGTGTTTAATCTCACATTAGACGCTGGTCATCTTAAAGTAATGCCAGGATGCAGGATAAAAGATGGACAGTGGCCTGCCTTTTTGCTGGAGGCATAAGGGATATTCATAGGACGGAATATTTGGAAGAGAATTATCTACCAATATCACAAAAGGGAGCATGCTTTAAATGATTACAGATAGATCTTTTGTTATGGATGCAATGTAATTGTATTTGCTTATGTTATCTTTAGCTGTTGAAATGCATGGTCTATCATCTCACAAGGAGGTTGCCAGTACTATACAGGGAGCTTCTACTGGAATATACTGTATAATTGAGAAACAACAGCCTCTACCCTTCAGAATATCCCATCTACTAAATTTGTCAATATTCTAAAAACATTTTCAGAGGTTCACAGCAAATAATTTCCCAGTCTGAGCTAGAAAAAAACATGCCACTAGTGCTCACTTGGATTTATTACCAGTTTCTTTTATCATCCTCTGGTGGGTACATGAAATTCATGGTCAGACAGAAAGCAGCTTTCTGAGTTAATATCGGAAGTTAATAGTTCAGAATATATCTTTTAATAACCCTTAGGCAAGTCTCTATTTCTAAACTGTGAAATGTCTTGCACTTAGTGGCAAAACCTTGGCTGAAAGCTTTTCCTTCCTCTTGACCGTTATATCTCAATTTGCTGACTTGTTCAAGGTCTCTGAGCACTGAATGATGTCATCTGTGGCTTTGCTCAAGTGACCAGCGCAAAGTCAACCAAGCATGCTGCAACATCTGCTTTAATCCAGCCTGCCAATCCAGCACCCCACAATTATTCATAATGTTTATTTCCATAATGAAGGGGTTAATTATGCTCATGAGATGCACTGATGCTCTTGTCTTGAGTGTTGGGGACACAGCTGTAGGTCTGCAAGCTAAACCATGCGCTAAATATGTCACCCAGGATTAAACCCATTGAGCTCACAGTCAACTCTGGCCAAGTCAGATGGTAAGAAGTCAGAAGATATCCGTCATTATCTACTGGCCCTCACATGATGCAGCAAGTCAAGCAGAGCTCCCACTGTGTCTCGCTAAGATCAGTTGCACAAAGTGTATTTCATTTTAAGTGGCGTATCAAGGATCTAATGTACACTGATTTCTTCTTTTTAAGAGGTCTTTCTGTCTTTCAGAAACAAACAATACATGCACAAAACCCAAGCTCAGAAAAGTCTACAGTAGCTACAGTAGTTTTTTAAACATTTAGTAATTTTAACATTTATTCATCGACTTAAATTAAGCTTCTATTCACCAATGTTACAGCTGGAACACCACTGGGGGCAAAGTAGGTAACGTGTCTTGCCCAAGGACACAACTACAGTATGAACTGTGGGGAAAGCAAGAACAGAAACACCAACCTTCCATTTGTGGGACAACCGTTCTACTCTTGAGCCACTGCGCCTGTGGTGCCAGTAAACTAGAACATAAAAAAAAATACTGCTTCCCCTTAGTTCTACCCCTTGGCCCTCCAAAGGAAGGGATAAGTGTAGGGCTATAATTACATAGTCTGGCAAGCAAGACTCCTCGCTCTATTAGCGAGGAGTCTAGAAAAGCTCAGTGCTAGCTCGTTCTCCTCAGAACGGGGCAAAGCTACTCGGGGCCAACCAATCGGAATTGCAACAGACATGACGTTATTTAAGCAACAATCTACAAAGAAGTAAACAAACAAGCATGGCGTGCAAAAACATCTTTAAAAAGGAACGCTCTTGTGCTGTCTGCAGTTGAGGTTTTAAACACATAATGTTGTCTTAATTAAAACTCTCAATTTAACTCTTGGCGCCATCTTGATTGATTTGAACAAGAGACTTGGGTCGCCTAAGTGTGAAGCAAGGCAACACTCCTGCAGCATTCGAATGTGATTGGTCGGTACAGAACATATCTGTGGAACTGACTGGATTACTGAGCTTTGCCAGACTGTTTCTGTTTATAGAAAATACAGAGCTCTCATGTCAGGCTGTGCCAGGCTAATGATTACATCCCTAAGAAATGAGACACCACTACAGCTGTAGACGCATGGATGTATAATAAGATCTATGTTAATATACATTCTATAAAGTTATTTTAGTGTATATTATATTTTACAATAATTACAAAAACAAGTTTTATATATATATATATATATATATATATATATACTTCATATAGATATTTTTATATATATGAACATGTTATATTTTATATATTTATAATATTCACAACATAAGGTATAATTGCACAAAGTTTATAATATTACGATCATGTCTAATAATACATCCATCATTTTCATAGAGCATATGGAAGTGTTTTGACTTGAGTATTGCTCTGAACAGTAACAGCTGTTGTTTCCTCAGTCCCTGTCACAGACAAGACACAAGAACAACCACAAAAACAAAAAACTGTTTGTTTACAATATATCAATTGATATTGAAAAGAAATATATAAAAAAGATAGCGGTGTTAAACATTAGCTAAAGTAAAGTTAAAACGTCTGTAAATACAAGACTTTGAGATGTCATTGTGACGCTAACATTCGCAATTAAGCAATTTTTAAGAAATTTTCCGGTGAGAAAACAAAGTAATTAAACAAGATCAAGATTAAAGGAACATAAAACAGGACTTTTGTAATTTTTAAATGTTTATTCCTGCCAAATGAGTCACATTTTGCACCTCTCTCATTGTTGCAGCGCTGGTGAACACACTGCATGCTTTTGTTTCAAGTGTGTCTGTTTTTGAAGGGTGTACAGCTCTTCCCCTTGAACAAAAAGAAAATGGGGACACCCCTTCGTCTCTCGTGAAAGCACAAAACCGAGGGGTAGGGTTAAGGAACAGAAATGGACTGGGCCTTGAACTGGGTGCATTCCATTTGCATTTTCAAATAATTGCAGCATTTTATAGTGTTATTTTCTCAGCTCAGTAGAATCGTAAGAAGAACTAAATACACAAAGAGAATGTTGTGAGTTAACATTGACAAAGCTTTGGGCAATGTTTTCTGTGTTTTTATGTGATTTTAATCAGACTGGGATTCAAACCTTGGCAGAGAACAACAATTAAATGTTTCCTTTGAAATGCATCTGGCTTGTTGCATATTATTTTCATCAAACATAGATTATACCTACAAGCCTCATATTATTAATATGTCAACAACGTACATTTCATTTGCATATTTGTCTCTTGCCAATACACAGTGAGTATGATATAGAATCAAAACAGTAAAAATAATGACTTCACTTCTGTTCAGAAACTACAAAGTATTTCTTGTTTTTTTTCCCTTCGATCCTTTACAAACACAGTCCAAGATGTTAGAATGTATGATAATTATGTTTAGTACTAATTAAAGGAAATTGAACTGAATGGAGTTATTTCTCTAAGGACAGAGCTTAAGCACTTGTCTGATGACAAACACAAGAGAAATCCTCAGACGCTGCCGAGGATCACAGAGGGAAAAATTAATGGACTACTTTCAAAACATCAAAGCGCTAAATAGCAGCATGTTATTGTCATAAAAGCATTAAAAGTTTATTAGAGTTAGATTTATTGTTAATAATTTTCTTTTTTGCTAAAATAAAAGAGGATGGTTTCCTTTGGGAGGGACACAAAGTAAGCACAGCTAGAGGAACACTAGTGAGGGCTGGACTGTGTGGAAGCCTGTGCATTATATATTTTACTAACAAGACGTTAGCACAACTACGGCCAAGTCTGTAAGGCCAAGGCCCAAAAAACGACTGACCCCAACCTGTCTCATGAACATGCTACTCCATATGTATGGGCTATTCACACTACTGATAGAGACTGTGTCAGATCTGGAGTATACATCTCATCTTGATCTTATTATTTCATAAATCCAATCCTGCTTTTAGTAAAACATGTAGGCTTCACTACATTATTAGTGCTTTAAAGAACTATAAAATTGGGTGAAATCAATTTCTCTTTGTAAAGGTCCACATAGAAAATAACATTTGCAAAGAAACAAACTGATGAATCATAAGTAAGTTTATGTATATTCTACGTCATAATAAAAAGCTTTAAATGCCTTTCAAGTACATGGCAAAAGTAATTGACATAATGTAAATTTAAAACAAATCAGCATTCACTAGCAGTATGGCTAAATCTAAGTTTATCCTGTGACCTCGCCACATTGTTAGCTGTGAACATTTCCCACCACCTTGACAAAAGAACCTGCATTCAGGCCACAGAAACTGAGAAACCTGCCTTTAAATTAAGATAAAGTGTCACAAGCGAGTACAGTGTTCTAGTTATAACTTCCCTGGAGGTCAGAGGTCACACCTGGACCATTCTTTCTGCGCTCCAGCTCTGTGTCACTTCTTCCACCACTGAGGTCAGTCCCAGCGGGGCTCTGTTTCAACACTGGACCTGTGTTTGCCTCACACGGTCACCCTTATCGGCCATTCTTGGCGCTCACTTTTTTTTTTCTACTTCATACTGGGTCATTGTATGGGATGACTGAATCAAGGTGCTGTCATTGAAACATAGTAAAAACATAATCTTTAGAAAAAACAAACCTGTTTTATGGCTTATCAAAACAGTTTGCATCTGTTCAACAATCAAATGACAACCACTGACACACTTTTCAAGCTATCCAGGGCTGTCGTGCTCTTCCTTGTACTTTCTCTCACAAGGATGCCTCTGTGCCAAAGAGGAAATTGGATGAAAGCGTAAAGAAAATTGCATAAAAAGAGCTAAAAGAGAGTTGTGTTAACAGACACAGGAAATTATTGTTATATCATAAAAGCTAAAGCTAAAAAAAAAGAATGGTGTTTTGAGAAATGGCATTTAATTTCATCTCAAGCTTCTATTGCAATTGTCACCATCAAAAAGGTGAGCTACTTGAAGAAGGCCATGAACCAATAACAGTGGAGTGGAAATTAATAATACACTGATTTTTGCAATTTTCACAGTATAAACAAAAGCCTTTTAAATCTCTCGTGGGAGACATCTTTGTATTTATATCTTTTGTATTATCTTGACTCTTAAATCAAACCAATATTTTTTAAATAAACACAGTCTCATTTTGCATATGAACACAGTCAGTAATAAAGACATGCACAGAGAAACATTGTGGGCTAGACTATTTCCAAACATGAAACATAAGCATGCTATCGGCCAGTAAAAGATCTTGTTGTTGTGGCTCGAAGCATGACTCATCTTATCGGCGTGTGCAACACAGAGTATTGTTTTGGCAAAATGGGAAGAAAGAAAACATCTCCTCTTGCATTATCTCTGAAAGGGAGGCTAGATAGGGGACTGCTCTCAAGTGTTGCAAAGAGGAGCACATCAATGGCCCTTGCAGCAACATCCCCCAGCCCTACTATGCCTCTGCTCTGACAATCCTCCTCACAAGTGGCTGTTGCATAGGAGTCAATATGTTCAAACCTATCGCTCTGGCAGGTCATCCAGAGTCTAATCTGCAAAGGGACGTTACAGCAGGCAAGGAAAATCCAATTGTATATTACAAAGTCACTGATGATTGACCAGCTGCCACTGAGGCTAGAGAAAGGAGGATCACTTCTCTTAGTGGCCTCCATCATCTTGTCCTTACCAGTCATCGAAGCGTAAGCTGTCTAGTCTGGTTCAGCCTTTGTCAGTGTTCTCCTTAAAGAAGGTGGGTAATATTCATGGCATTGCTACAGACAAACAACCAGATTGCTCTGTAGGGCAGAAGAGGTCAGATGGTGAGGAATGTTGAGCCACCCTAAAAGTCTACTTTACTCTCACTTATGGAGATCTCAACCCCGAGCCTGTGTTATGATGATAGGTAAAATGCTACAAAGGGAAGCAGAAAAATGAATAAGATGTGGCTCCTTCACATAAATGCATCTACAGCCACTAACTTAGTCTTCCTGCTGAATGTTATATCTGAATAAGTACAATAGCTGGGGGATGTACTTTTAATAAAACACATTTGGGTTTTCAGTTTATTTTTCTGATATTTTTAGAGCACCTTTTTACAGTTGATTCTTTTCAGCGCACCTTGGACCTGTGGTGTGGCATATAATATACTATTCATGTACAGGGTCATGGTTAATCTCTTATTATCAAAATAACATTTATTTTCAAGACTCAATCCACAGTTTTCATTTTTTTGCTGGTAAAACAAGAAAATCTCAAAATTATTGCCAAAGCTATTGTGTGAATGTCTAATCCAAAACATTACTCAACTCTAACTGATACAATCCACAGAGTGGAAACATGCTCTTTGATTTGAGTCCAAAGCACCACATTTGAGAGTTTCTACTAAAGCAAGCTTGTCGCATAAACCTGTTTCACAAAATTGCGTGAGTCTGAGCTGCAAGGAACCCCATTGTTAGCTGCTCTGAATGAGAAAATGGTTTGGCTAAGGTCTTCTCACCTCTTTCAGTTCATTCGCAATAACTTTAGCCCATGTTTTCTTCTACGAACCCTCACATGTCAACCCCCTTCGGTGTTCTCTCGGCTCACTACCTCCAGCTGCTTGGATGGAAAAGGAGCCCGGCTGCAGCATGAGGCTGCTGCTTAAGGAGCCTTACCCTCCGGGCCACAGCAGCCACAGCGGCCATGGCTCTGTGCTTTACTGTTGACCACATAGCTTCATTTTGCCCTGCAGCTTTCTGGCCATTGCACTGTTTTCACCTGATTTCCATTCGGTCCCCACAATACTGGGATGACCTTCAGGCACCAGTTGGGCCAGAAGAGAACATACTGCATAAAATTACCTGCTTTCAGCCCCACAGTCCACTTACATTTGTTTTGTAAAAAATATAGACAGTAGTTTCTTTAGTAGTAATACTGTTGTGTTTACCAGTTTTTTTAAATAATGTATTATCTGACAAATAAAAGTTGAAGTGGCAGAATTTCTCTGAAGGTATAAGGTTTGCACCTCTGATTTATTGGCTGAGGTGTCCCAGTGCTCTGGATATGGCGCTCTGACAACTGTGACAGTTGGCAGATAAATTTCCTCTCCTGTTATCTGAAGAGCCTCAGGACAGACATCCACAAGTGACAGTTCTCTTAATATTATTTTGATATCCACAAAAAGCAGAACAAGTTTACTGGTGAGTCTCCAAAACAAAATAGATTAACATTTTATTTTTGCTTTAATTGCATCATATGTAACTCTCATTCTGCAATCAGATAATAAAAAAAAAATAGTGCATTCTAAAACTAATGATTATGTTAAATATCAAAAGTTACACCAGGAATAGGAAAAAAATTGAAAAAAAAGTAGATTTATTAATACATTTCACAGTCCTGTAAGCATACAATATTGCATTTCTCATACATATGCACACATCCTTTTCCCCATGAATAATTTCAAACATTTAGCATGCAATTGTTTGGAGAAAATATAAATCATTATATGTAAATTATTAGATGAGAGCTGGTAGATGCCTTGTTTGTTATATTTATATTTTTTCACATATAGTATTTGAACTAAAGAAAGATCTTAGATATTAATACATGGATTTAATAGAAACATTTACAAACAGCTCTGGTGTAAGAACATATATAGTATTAAAAGATATTCTGCAGAACATCAAATTACAATTATGACAATACTTGTGTTACGCCAAAACAAGATGTTCTAATATTCCTAGAGCAAAGTAACCATCTTTGTCAATAGCATCTAACCCAACTATTATTTATAAAAGGTAATAATATTTTCATCTTATGTTCATGCCCCAGAGTATACTATAAAGAATATGTGAGAATTAATCTCTGATAGATTTGGTTTAGACTTTAGATTTGCAGTCTTCATAAGAATCTAGTGTGTCGCCCGTGTTCAGTAACTGCACATAATTCCATCTGGGCCAAGTTGACAATAATGCATCAGCAGCTTTTGACAAATTATTGATTCTTGACTCAGTATGCATTAAATTCACGGTAAGTGTATGACAGAAGGCATAATTCAATTCTCCTCACACAGAGAGCTCTTTAGTCATGACTATACAGCCTTGGAATGGCAATGCACCAGGCTGCGTTATTATACCTATCAAGCACACTAATGATCTACCTCAGGGGCATAGGTACCACCGGGTAATTTATGGAAGCTGGCAGAATTCTACAGGTTAATGCCTTCCATCAAAATATAGAAAACGACATGTGTTGTATGCTTGTCACCTAGTGTTCCACTCTAAGCCATGCCCAATTATGCTATGTTTTTGATTGTCACTTCTGTTTCTGTTCCTCGAGATGCCACATGGCACCTGACAGCAAGGGAAATTATATGTTGACGAAGGCTGAGTGTCCATGTCAATGTGCTGTTGCTTTTGTAAATGGTAAATGGAACATCTTAGCTAGAGAATTTTATCTTGAGCACATAGATTTATGCTAGACGTTTACATTAGAAAATATGGGGATGACTTTGGAGACATTTATTTGATATAGTGTGTACCTTTTTTAGAGACAGTATGCGAGTTTTGATATAGGGTTATGCATAATTGCATTTTGTTTCTTTCAAGGTTGTTAAGCTGGCATTTAGCAACAGTTAGAGGATGAAATTTAGACATAGGAGCCAAGTCCGATACTTTGCATATTTTGTAATCCTTTTCTATCCCTGTATAATCATGACTACATGTGGGTCAAGCCTAAGCATAAGTTGTTTTAGACTGTTGCATTATATCTTACAAGCTTTTTTCTTTGAGTCTTCCATTTGTGCTACACAACCATAACAGCAACAAATTTACAGATAAAATCACTATATCAGACAAGAAATTCTCATGCACAGTTATTACTGAAGTTGGTGTGTCGGTGGCTCTGTTGTGTTCTGTTAGCAGATGGGGCCCAAATGATAAAAAAAACTTGATGTATTTCTTCAGAGTCCTCAAGTCCCGCATATGTGTTATTTTACCTAAAAAGCATTTGCTGCACAGGTCCCATTAACCCAAGCCTGTTTTTGGTGTATCTGCTCAAAAAGGACATATACACAGTAAATTGACTGTATCTCTGCAACTACAAGGTGTATTTCAATAATTCTGGTGTCAACATGAAGGGGGCCCTTGTGAAATTTCCCAGTTACAGTTTCAGAATAAATCTGGATAGAAAACACCAAAATAACCCCAAAAAGATGTCCACCTAAATCATAGATAGTATAAATATGGATTTTATCCGCCCATTGGTCCGTATCCACTGATATTGACATTACGACAGGGCAATAAAATGGCGACTTCATCCGGGCTCCCCCTTCCCCAGAGTTGTCACGTTGTAAAAACTTAGCTCTAGAGACCAGAGCCATCTTTTGTGCCAGGCTGTAAACATGTTTTTTACACCTGTAAAGTCGCCATTGGGTTTCTCTTTATATTTACGCCTTTGGAGCCTGCCCTCTTGTGGACGGCGGTATATCGCCGTATTTTGCTGTATTTTGGCGTATGGCGGCACCCTTACGCAACAGCCATTTAGGAGGTTCCATGAGAGATGCTTGGCCTAAATATATTTATATAGAGATATGTATATATATATATATAAATTTGAATTAATATCCCCTTTAGATGAAGGCAGTTGCAACTCAAACACTATTTTAAATTACATATAAACATGTCAACATTTACCTGCACCAAATATAATTCCTTTAATGTGAAACAAACCAAAACTATTAAGATTTTATTATGAAATGATTAGGTGGAGTCTCCATTATAAAGAATAGGGCAGAATTTGGCAAATTGTGCTTGCTGTTTGGTCTGTGTTTGGAGTAAACGTAAATGGCTTAGATGTGCTTGTAGCTGAGTCTCAGCTGATCAATTTGATGTGCTGCTTTACCATATTAGGCTTGGAGTGTGTATTGTATCATGCTGTTTGTTTGTGACATGTGACCACCTCTCGAGCTTAAAACAATCGTGGGCCCTTCATGTAATAAAGTTGCAGATTACATAGTTCAAATCATCCAGTGACTTGTACCTTGCAGCCTTTAGCTGGTGTAGCCTGGTGTATCACAGCTGAATATCAGGTTACGCAGAAATGTTCTCTGCCCACTTACTGACCGCATTCAGGTTCTATTTCACAAAACTGTTTTGTACTTTATCAGTTTGTGTGTTGTACATGCATCATATACTATACATGTTTACATATGTTTAAGTTGTCTAGGACAGGCAGCATGGATGGATCACGGTGCTCCTCTCCCCCTCTCATGTTAATACCACTCACAGCTGTATGCTCCAATGGAAAAAATCCTAGACAGATTGATACATTGTGCTCAGCCCTGTTATTCAAGAGGCCCCACCTCACACTGTCACCTTCCCTTTCCTTGCCCCCCCCCCCCGCTGGCTGCTGGGGTGATGGGTCATAAATCCCTGCAGACGTGAAGGTATGGAGAGGGAAGGGGGGGGCTATCGTGTTGGTGAGGAGGGGTGGAAGGGTAGCGGTGGGGGTTTTGTAGCTAAAACACAAACCTGAAGGAGATCTCTCCTCATGCATAGAAAGCTGTTTCCCCCTCACCGACAATGCCTCCCTCGAGGGTGTCGACTCGCTGCATGCAAAGCAGTCTCCTCGACTCTTCGGCAGCGTGTCGATCTTTCCTCCCCTCTCCCTGTGCAAATGTGTTACGGCTCTCGGGAAACTTTGTGGCTTGGGATGAAAAAGCAGGGAGCGGCGTCTCATGGAATTTGCCACCCTCCCTTATCAACCAGATGATCCTGAATGCCAATTACCCTGTGCTATTCTGCAGGGAGCGGCCTGTCACTCAGGATGTCGTGTGTGTAGGCCGTCCAGGAACCAGCGGTTAAGAGTTTCGACAGTGGAGAAGTCAAAGCCATAATATAGAGCTGTTCACCAATGGACAAGCCCTAATACATCCATTCTAAGACATCTGTGTATACATAAAAGACTCACTTACAGGCACCTAGTGACAAAGGGAAAAATGAATGCATCAGCAACTTGAAGAAGCATTTGGTGCCAAGCTCCACTAGTCATATCTACTTCTTTTTAACGACACACACAAATCAATAAAACAAGAGCAACAACCTTTTAAGCTGTACACTGTCAAAATATTGGAGTGAAACAAATAGATGTAGAAAGCCAAGCAAGAAAAAAATTTGAACTTGGTCTTTTTATTTGTTCCAGTTTATACAGTCCAGATTTTTATGCTTATCCTAACAAAATCTTTACATAGTTTTTCACCTAATTCAACTATTATAGTGTAAGTCAATTTGTGTAAATACAGCCATTAAATTAGAAAAGCATGTTATTTTAAAAGTTTGTATTATCAACAAATAAATAAAGTAAGGTGAATTATTCCACCCTGAATTAGAAGCGGCAAAGAGCCACAGCTTAGTCTGCAAATGGCCAGTTTGCTTTGTAGCTATAAAAGGCTTGGCCTGCTTGATTAGATAAAAGTTTAAATTATAGCATTTATATTTGGCCTCTTTCATGCATTTCCAGGAGAGATAGGGTATGATGTAAAATTACTGTCAAATCCAAAGAGGGAAAAGCCACACGCTGGTAAACCACAGGCATTTTGAGGCCTCCACTCTCTCCACACTCCGCTCGCAGTCCCAGTCACACGATTCCTAAGTATGCACTTTTACAGCAAGCACTCACTGCAGTCATACATGATGCTCACCCGGAGTTTGGATATCCTTCAAGGAACCAAATTTAGAGAATTGTATTCATTCATGACATACCTAAACATAGCAAGAAAAAAATACAAGCATGGTTAATACAATTTGATTAATGGTGCCAAAATATTTGCTTACATTCCTGGTATAGAGTGTTATAGTAGCTTACATAGTACAGAAAAGTTGAAAGACATTCTAATCAAAAAGCAATCTATGCCTTTTGACCACACAAAGCCGGCAAATTATTCCCTTACCTGAGCCTTTGCGGTGGTTGCATTATCTTTCCTTCATCAGTCTTTCTGCGACTTTTTGATGATTCAAACAGCACTGCGCTATCGGTCATTTTTGTGAGCAGATGCTGCCCAGAGCCCTCTATGTATTCATCCATTTCATCTTTATTGTCAGCCAGCTTATCCTGCTCTGATGGAATTGTTAAAAAGCAGATATGAGCAAAATCTAGGAGGACCGGCCTTTGTCGGAGCATACGTTCCCATCAGATGTGAGCGTGACGATAAAAATCTGAGCAACGCCTGCAGGTCGTGTCACTCTATGCATAACAATCTACCGCTGCTGGGCTCGACAAAACACAGAGAGATGGACAGACGGCAGCTGAAAAGAGCTGTATGGTGATAAATATGTATAAGATGTCGTGACTCTTCTTTTTGGCTTACCTGAATAATCAATATTGCAACATAGCATACAACGCATTCAAACAAAGAGATGAGTCAAGGTCTTGTTTGCATTGCATGGACATTTTATATTATTGTGTTTGTGTGCTAATCTCTTGATCCTACCTTTTATACACAGGGTCTGGGTTATTCTTCAAACTATATGCAACAGTCATCCAAACAAAATAACAGACTTATAGGTTATTATTAATCAATCCTAAATAGCATGTACCATTATGTACAACATCAATTACAGAACTGACATTATAAAGGTCAATGCAATAACAAAAGGCATGGCCATGCTAGTGATGTGGTTTCAGGAACAGGAACTAAACTGTTAGCATTTATTTGAATTAGAATTAAAGTAAAGCATTATTGGACTCTCCTCCACAATGGTCTATCGAAAAATCAATTATTAGCAGGAGGAGGGAAGGATAAAATCTCAGACAAATAGTAATAGAGCGTCTGTGGAGACAAAAGGAATGGAGAAAAATGCCATACCCTCAGGTACAGTGTTGCCTTGTTGCTCATTAAACCTGCATTGTTTGAAGTGTTTAGCTGCTGAGCTTGTTGACATAGAGGTGCCGCGGGATGCATATGAGGCAAACAAGTTCTACTGCCAACCAGGAGCCCAGAGCCTATACTGCTGCCGTAATGAGCCCGGAGAAAATGTAAAGCAGGCGAAGATGAAACAGACTGTGTGATCCATCAGCTGCTCAACCTCACGGATTTGTAACAGATCCTCTGAGCTACAACTCAACAGTTGATTGACGAGTGGAGTGGGTTGGACTAGGGCAGAACAGTGACTGAGTGGAGACAGAGAAATATCAGGTAGTGTGCAGCTCTGTACACAAAAGCACACGAGAATATTGAATTTAGCTCTGATCAACAGTGGCTTTATTCAGGCTCAGATTGAATTATCCTATATGGCAATGCCATTATGTTTGGGATTATTACATGCGCTCTAGGAGATTTGGTTTATTCATCTTGCCTTTTGTTGTCGATGACTGGAGCACTCCCTTGAGAGCAGCCCACAGAATTGATTTTTGACAATCCATGCTTCACCTCCTCGGGTCCCCCACTCTTCCCTGACACTCCAGCAAATCAACTTAAAGGCAGTGCCTGACAGCTCCTCACATCGCACACCATATAAACAGCCATTATTTCTTCAGAAGGCTCTTTTTGTCTTGTACAAGTGCTTCAAAGCAACAGCATCCCCAGTAAGACACGCCACGCTTTAGAAAGCTCACAGTGGGACTTTGAAACCAGAGAGACTACAACACTCAGAAGAAAGGATGACGGGTGAAAGGGGGGTAAGTTTCTCTAAAGCCTGATTAGAAATAGCGTTCTCTGTTCTGCATCCCAGGTGACAGAGTAATGCCTTAGAACAGGTGAACAACCTCTAAGGCTGAGCTGTCAAGGTCACACAGTCAGGATTTGGAATTAGCATGAGCCACATAAAAGTTGTGCTGTTGCTTTCAATTTAGTGTCATTACTTTACTATTAGGCTAAACCCTCAGATTTATTTTCTTTATGTAATCATGGGAAAGTGGAGAGCTTAGTATAAAATGAACAAAGTAGCCTTTTTGCTACACTAAAGACAAACAAGTTGCCTCATTACCATTTATTATATGTCCTTGTCATGAATATATTACGTGACCTTAAAACATGGCTGCTGTTAATTTTCAGTTGAAGCTGCTCATTGCCACACTTGCCAAAAAGTGTTTGGCTTCCAGGTTTATTTCTATTTAGACCAAAGAGCACATTCTAGCCTTTCACATGATGTGGTTTTATGTCCCCACTGGTTCATTCTGAAAACTGTATAGTGAATAGTAAAGATTAAAAGTGTTCTTAGCAGTTTAGAGGATTTTGAAAAGACGAGAAGACCAAAATATAACAAAAGACAATACGCGGTAAACAAAAATCCGACCAATTTGGAAGATATTCTGTAGGTGCCTTGTCAGTTGTTTACCTAGCTGTTCTCTCTTAACGTTGTTTCTTTGAGTAAAATCCTTTCTGGGCTGCACAAGACAGTTTTGCTACAGAGTGGGCAACTGGTAAAATCTAAAAATACATGTGTGATCCTTGTAAACATTCAGTACTTAACAAAGTTGTTGTACAGCACTTGTTACTTTCTTTAGAAGTAAATACCGCGTGCATGTTGACATGGCATTTAAATAATCAAACTTAGCCTTACTTGAGGCTGTCACTGTATGCATAGTCTGTGTGCTTACAGATGTCATAATGACTGAGAATGTGCTAGCCCATTGCTCTGCATAAACTAATTGTCAAAACTGCTAATGCTTGTAAAACATGAATCCAGTTTACAAAATTTTTAAGGTCAAATATTAAAAACAATCTTATCTCTACTCTGCTCTTTTTGTTTTTCACTGTAAATATGTCTGAGAAACAGGCTTTGCCTCCAAGCAGATGCACTTAATCAATCCCAAATTGAATTTGTGATGGCAAAGATTCTTATTTAAGTGTGCACCACTGATTCAACTGTGTCACATTGACATTCTGATGGATAAATAGCATAAAAATGGTCCCCCCTCCAGTCAACGCCTCTGTGTTTCTGACATGGCCATTCCACGTCACACTGCTTGAAAAATGAGCTCCGTGGAGGCAAGCAGTTCTGCTATGAGATTGCACTTCATAAAGGAGAACAGCACACAGGGGTGAAATTCCACTGTAGGGTTATGGATTTTCCAGTACATCACTGATAGATTGCACTAATATAACCTCAATAAAGAGTTTGAGCACAACTTTATGGATGTTTTCCCTCTTTTGTCATCTAATTTTTCTCCTCTTTCATGTGTGCATCTTTTGATTTTCTGTTTTTTTTTCTGGCTGTCACTCACAGGGCTCAGAGTAACAAACTCAACACATTAGTCATGCAATAAGAGCCACAGAGTGTTTCATCCAAAGTTTCACAAGTAGAACCTCCAGCAGCTCATTTTGTTTGTTTTTGCTTCCAGCAACAGCAACGAGATGTTTTGGAGACTGTGATGTGTACATTGCACATAAATTCCTAAATAGCAACGCTTGGCACAAAAGACAAGAAAGCTTTTTTTAGTGATTCCTTGTTGATTTGTGCAAGATACAACTACAGGTTGAGATCAGCTTCTGTTTGTTGGAAGGATCTTAGAAAACTAGAAAATTTTAAATGGAATTAAAGATTGTTTTAGGATATTTTTGTGGCAACAAAAATTTGACTTTTTCAGGGATGTGGGCTGACAGACCACAAGGGTGTTATTTCAGTTGCTTAATATTTTTTCAAGGAATTACTGGACAGTGGTCAGCTTTAAGAAATGCTTTGATGAGAATTTCCAAAAATAACAGTGCTTGGAAAACAGAGGTAAAATGGAACAATGTCTGAGAAGAGGCACATCTGTGGTGTGCACATCTGAGGTCCTGGCTGCCCCGTCACAGTGCCATACCTGCTGAGCCCCTCTCTGTGTTCTCTGACGGTTGGCTTCTACCGCCAGCTTCCAGGCTGCAGCTCCACTGTTGCCTTTCTCCACCCGGTCAGCAGCACCTTGCCCCCGACAGCAGCCTGTTACTTCAGCACACATCAGTTTCCCCGCATTCTCTTCATCACAGTCCTCCCTGCCACCCGAGGGAACGATTCAATCACCTATGACCCGATCCATCTTTTAATGATCTTCGGACACTCCAAGGCCCACCTGCGCCTTGCAAGAGCCTCTCTTCACAGTTGGTATTCTAGCCTTGCTGTGTCTACTCTAAATCTGATCCTGCAGGGTGTGAATGCGCACAGTGAAGCAGATGTGTGTGTGCGACCATCCCCTGCAGTCTCCCTCCATATTCCATCTCTTCTGATTGCGTGACCAGTTTTGGATTTGTTTATGAGCGCATGTTGGGAGAGTCCGAAGGAGGCCAGCCATGTGCCAGGAAAAACATATGGCACCGCTGGGATACAGACACCTGCTGCTCGACCGGTGAGAGCACTTTGAACATCATTAGGAATTAAAGGAATTTAACGACTTTGCAACCAATGCAAATTCATTTCCTGGGTGGCTGAGTTAACCCCCACACGGGTGACTTATCCCTTCTGTGATGCAGCCTGGTGTGCTTTCCCCATAACTCGGTGGGCGGAGGTGAGTCTGGGGTAATAAGAGAAGCGCTACATAGAATATGGAAATCAGTAATATAATGACTGTACTGTGACTGCTATAACAATAACAACACGCTATTGCAAGCTAATAAGACTTTTCTTGGCCCTGACATGGAAAGCTCATAAACCAAGACATTCATTTGCAACTTTTATGAACTACTGTTTTAATGAGAGTAAAAACTGACCACAGCTGCAACTCAGACAAGACTATTAAAAGCTTTTAAACAGTACTAATGACTGGAGGGCTACAGAAAGAGAGAGTGCTGAGGAATATAGTTCAAATCACAGCCTGCATTAGCCAGACACGAAACCCAAGACACTCAGATAAAGTGCCTGAAAGATCCATCTTCAAGAGCAAATACCAGCAGGTCTTTTAATATATGACCAAGCCACCTGAAATGACCTGCCGCTAATAAGAGAGAGGCAGAGAAAAAAAACACACGGTTAAGTTTTTATCCAGTCATGAAAAGGCAAGCCTAAGTAATGCTTTCTATTTGTAGCATTGGAGATTTTTAAGGACTTTGCATAATAGCAACTGTTTTACAAAGGGCTACTGTAATTGTTTAAGCGCCTTTGTTACAAAATGTCAGGTGAACAATACTTGTCTACCACACAACAGGCCACTTTTCAGATGGATCAACCAAACTGCCAGATTCATGCGGGAAATATACATAAATGTTTTGGGACGGGTCCTGTCTGTAATATGTAAAGGCTTGGACTTAAAGGCTATGTCCTAATACATTCTTTCATGTTTTCAAAAGACTATAAAAATCCTGAGAAAACCATGTTGGTGTTGTAGTTTTAGAGATGCATAATAAAACCTGACATTTATACCAAAAAATGCTGTATCCCGTAATACTTTGTGGTCACTAGAAAAATGACAACAATGACACATACAATAATCTGTGAAAGTAATTGGATGGTGTATGGGATAAAACTATTTTAAAGAATGTCTTGGTAATTTGATATTTGGATTTATCCTTTTTCTGTTGTCGCTGTGCTTTATGTTGTTTGAGTGTGTCTCCAGCAGCTACCAGACTAGTCTACCTAATAGTAGTACACCTAATAAACATGGGAGAGGCTTGTGCAAATGTGTGATTGTAGCAGTGAGGCTGCACCAGAGCCATACTGTACCTTCAGTTGTCAGCTCAAGTGAGGAGATGTGTTGCCAACATATTTAAATCTAGTGCCCACTCTGGCTGTGTGCAGAGGCAGAAGAGGGAGGCCTAATGTTCCGAAGCACAAGGGAGACAGTGTTTTGATTAAATATTCATGAAGACTCAGGGGGAGCCACTTAATGTCAGGCGCTAATTAAGGAAAGGTCAGTCACTTGACTTTTGTTTATTGAAACAGGTTGTTTCTTAAAACTGTGCACAGGAATCAGCCCTGATGTTTTCAGTCAAATCCTTTGTAGATCTGAAAGAAAAGTGCTACCTTTTTTAAAAAAAAATATTATTATCATTATATTTTTTGGTCTTTTGTGCATGCAGGCAGATGTGTTCACTTCAGGGTTGTCTTGTCTCTTTTGTTTAGCCCTGACTTTAAGCCTACTCTTCTATAAACCTTGTGTTGCATCTTGTATAGAGCCAGACATGACATGAGTAGGAGCTGTGTAAAGATCTGGAGAAATACATACAAAATAAGAATAAAACTAATTGTTATTCAGCAAAAACGCACAATAAAAAATTATAAATAAAACCGATTATCATTACCCAACAAACAAGTTCTCGATGATGAACTGAAAACATGTAAATCCATAGATAGCTTCTAGATATTATTTAAAAATAATATGATTACATTATACAAAGCTGAATGACTTTAGCTTCTTCTTCTTTTAGTCATTTTTTATGTACGCAAGATGACTTTGGTGTTTTGGTGTTGTGTTTTTGTAAATTAAATAAAATGTAAAAAATGATCAGCGCAATAAGCATAAGCTTCAGCCGACACCATCATTTAATTTTTGTTTCTATGTTTGCTTGTAAATAGTTTTTTTTTTTTCTTTTTACTACTACTACTTTTGCATTTTTTATTATTATTTTAAAAAGGATGCAACGCAACCCAATCACAAAAAGTGAAAAATGCCAAAGCAGGTGTTGGTCGCAGCCTGCATGGTCTGGCAGATGATCCAGGAGTGAGTCAGTGAAACGACAGGCAGTGCGTCAGACATGTAGTAATCTATAGAACCATATGGATTAAGCTCCTCCTTAAAAAAACTGAAAAAGCCATAGATGCAGTACCAACAGCAAACACCATGTCTTTTATTATTACGATATAATCTGTTTCGAGGAGGTGCTGAGGTGGTTACCACTATGTTAATGTAAAAATGAAACCAAATAACTTTTTTGTTTTTATGTGAATATTGTATATTAAATCTTATTTTATAATAACAATGATATTCTTATGTAAACGTAACTCACATCTTTCTGTAGGGCTTTTATATACAGCCATTATTTTAAGAAATAATCACAAATGTATTTAGGCAAGCAATATGCCTGAAGTAGTAAACCTGTTGAGTTATCAAAGCTTAAGGTGTTAAAGGTTTTACATGTTGGATAATGAAACAGTTGGATTATTCCCAAACTTTTAAATACTTAATAACTAATTTAGACTGATTGGCTAGTCCCTGTCTCGTGGATAAGGTCCAGCAGCTGATGAAGCATCACCACTACTTAAGAGCTTCTTTTTCTATTGAGAAGCACTAAACCGATTCTTGATTAACAATTGTAATCAATCCGAGGCCTTTACCTTCTCAAGTCCACTCAAAGTTGGAGCCAATCTCAAAGGCTGTGGATAGTCTGGAGCGCATTCACCACATGCTGTTACTATTCTGAGCCAAGGCCACTTAGTACCAATCACATGAAGGGTCCTGAATGTCTGCTGGTGACAATCAGGAAAGAAGTGGGCTGAATGCAATTTGAATTTCAAAAATTACAAAATAACATAAAGTATTGATTCATGTTCTGTCGCTTATCCCAGCAGCTTTGGGACAGACAGCCTGAGACATACACTGACAGATAACCATGTACACGTATTTGTTACTATAAGGAAATCCCATTAGCCACGACTCCACTGAAAGGTATCTCAGTATGGCACAGTTTGGCACAGTTTGGCCTGATGGAGAGCAGTGTCTCATATATAAACAGTGGCATCACACAAGTTGACTTTTTGTATGACAAAATAATTGCATTTAAGGCAAACTTTCAAAACTTTAGTGCATTGCCATTATTAGAACAAATGATGTTGGTGAATGCAATGTTTTTGATTTATAAAATGAGAACTATATGACAATGAGGCCATCTAAAACCAAAAACAGCAGTTGCTAATAACAGCTAGCTTGTTATAAAAAAAAATTGGCATTGTTTCTTTGTTTCTTACTGAAGAATTATTGTTTTCCACAAGAACAAGACGTGCTTTAACAGACGAAACATTGTTTTTTTTTCTCATTGCTTTATTTTCTCGAGTAAGGAATCTCTATCCAACTGCAGTGTTTTGCTACATCTTGTCAAACGTTGACCACAAAGTCAAAAGCTAACTAAATTCACTGTATGCAGGGTTTTGTTCACAGAGCTAGAGCCCCGCACATAAAGACCATTGGCAATCGGACCTCCTTGTCCAGTATCCAGTATTGCACAAAAATGCATCTTGGTTTTACTCTTATTGTTGGAAAGAAATTACACTTGAATGTGTTTTGAATCTCACACACGCTATGATTTCCAAGTAAAGAAATCAGATATCTCAAATTTGAATCATAAACCAGGACTTCAGCTTCAAAGCATTTCATTTCTCAACGTGACAGGTGGTACTTTTGGACTTGCAATAAATCAAAAGGCAAACAGCACGCTAAGCTAATTATTCCTAGGTTTTAGGGATTGTATGCTCCAAGCTGCAGACCTGCGTGCTGTCTTTCTGCATGCTCAAATATTTGCCTTGCGATCATGTTTGTTTGGTTGTGTGGTCATTGATTTGCTGTGCAAAGACATTCTATGAGCAAAACCAAAATAGCACTTCACTAGTTTATTCACTTTAAAGGAGATGCATCTGGAAGGCTTTATGTGACTGCCTCTGTTGTGTGTAAGAAGAGATTCTCTGCAGGAGCGTAACAAGGGAAAGGTGTTTTATTTGTTAGAAGAGCTGATTAATATACGTAAATAGCATTTGCAGCACACATATGATTGTGTTCATGGAACAAATCATTCTTTGGGGAGCCCTGGGGCAAAAACAAACCACAGGCCCTTCTTGAAACCCCTTCCTACAGTATGTACCTGGACACTTTCATGTGAGTGCACAAGACACACAGCACATTATTTACAGTTTGCCTGAAGCACAGTTTGCCTGAAATGCAACTGGTTTACATGTGGCAGAGGTTTCTTATTGTCTGTATGACTGTTCTAGCTGGCTTGTAAATCGGAAGCACCAATTGTATGGAATGTCTTCATTATCATTAACAGCGCACAACAAGGCCTGCTGATCGCCTTAAGAATGAGAACTTCATAATTACAATGTCACACACATCTCAAAATCTGATCATCACAACCTTGTGTTTTATCCACAAATCAAAGTAAGAACACAGCAAATATTCTCAGGTATTTTTCCTCTCTAAATAATATGCTAATGTAATTTCTTTAGCCAGCAAACATACTGTTGCCCTTCAGCTTCTTTAGTCTTTAATGTGGATGCAAATGAAGCCTATTTGAACATAAATATAGACAAATGAGGAATTTGTAGCTAAGGCCTGCTGACTAGTGCGTCAGCCACTGTGCATACCAATGATGTTCTGCAAGATGTGCATGTCCCACAACCGCCCTCTCTCTGCTGTGTGTTAGTGTCTCTCACTCTAACCTTTATGTCTTTGCTAACACAATCACCCATGCACTGCTTTCAGCATTGCTCTCACATTTTGCAAAACATGACAGACAAAGAAAGATGGGAAATCATGTTAATACTGGCAGGGACAAACGGCAGAGAGGAGGGGTTATATGTACTCATTTTGTTTATAGCTTGTTAAGAATGATTCTCAAGGACTTGCCCACATTGTCGTATCTGGAAGCCTTGACAATAACAGTACAATGCAGAAACAACATGATGGATTCTTGTGCACCCAGTTTCTCTCACAACTTCATGGTTACTAGTCATTAACTACTATCAGCATCAAATTATGAGTTACTGGCATCTGGAGGGGCACATGGAGAGTGTTAAAGTGTCAGTGATGAAGAAGGAAAGGAAATGAGGGTGGACAGCTAAAGGTATGTGTGGGCTTCTCATTGAATTTCTTTTGTTGTTAAGCATATATTTAGCACAATAACGACATTTGCTCCAGGTTTTGGTCTAGTCTTAGCCTATTTTAGTTAGTTTTTGTTAAGGTTTAGTCCTGGTCGTTTAACCTTGCACTGCAGCTCGATTCTTACCAAAATCCATCTTGTCCTGCTCCAAGAAAAGTATTTCTGGTCTGAACCCTGGCTTTACTGGCTCATTGTTTCCTATGATGTGGCAGTTCTGACTGGTCTGGGCATGTTTTATTTTAGTGCTTTTGACTGGATAAAACAATGGTTGATAAATCCAGGTATTCTTTTGAAGTACCTGCCCTTTTTGCAAACACTTTCAACGGGAGACCTCCAGATGGTTCTGTGAAACAGTTTTGTGGAGCAGTCCTATCTGGCTGAGTCAGGTTAGTCTTGGTTCTAAGCTTAGTCCTGGCATGTCTTGGTTCAGTCCAGGTTTAGTCCTGGTTTTGTTTCTAAAGCACCTTTTTTAGGCTTTAATCCCTGGGATATTTCTGGATCTTGTTGTGGTTAAACTTTGTTTTAGGGTGCTGTTTTTCAACTACTGTTAGTTTGTTAAGTTTTGTCTAACTTAACAAAACATTGCTAAAAACTGACAAAATTACCAATAAGAACATTAACAAAATTAGCAAAATACAAATGGCACAATACAGTATTAACTTGGTGCTAAAAAAAACAACAAACTAAAAAAAACAGAACTACACTAAAAATAAATAACAAAATGGAAGCTGTGTACATTGATTATTCCAGTCTTTTTGCTGTTAAGAGGGAAAATCTAGACTTTTGCAAAGACGTTATTGCTATAAATAAAATATAATTTGGTTTTCAAAATATTACAAAACTGCAGTAAAGAGTGAAGAGGGTCATTTTTGATGTGTATACAGTATACAGAAAGTTAAAAAAGCACAAGAGCTAAATTGGCAAACAGAAGTGTTACAGCACAGTGAGAGCTGTTAGCAGTAAGCACTACTTAATGTTTCTTAACTGGGCATCTTAAGTAAACCCAGCATCACTTGGAACACATTTAGACAATAATTCCCCGATGCTCAGCTCTCATTGAAAACTGCCTTTACATCTCACCTTTCTGTAGTCCTTTGAGCCAGAAAGATGAGAAACGATTTGACTTTCCCTCTCTTCAATGAGCCAACTGCCGTTTGATGGGAGGGATCAAGTGCGCCCTGTGGGTAGAATCATCTCGGCAGCGTCCCTTATGAGATGTGAATGTTTGGCTTGTGGCAGAACTACTGCGAATGCACACTGGCACTGTTCAAAGGTGTGTGTGTGTGTTTTTTTTTTACTTGTTTTGTATATGTTTGACTTCTTCTTGGCGTGTGTGTGCTGAAATATCCCCAGAGTGAATTATCGCACCTCACTTGTCTAAAGATGCGATGTGTGAAAAATAAGTCAAGGCTAGTTAATTGATTTAGTTCCTGTCCCTAGGGGTTCCCTAATCCAATTATTAGAGTGTACTTAATGAATTTAATTTCGTTTCTGAGATGGAAAGTAAATATTATCCTTTATTTTCTTGTTAAAAAGCAGTGATGATAAAAAATATTATGCTCCAAAGCTGCTCCTTACGCCTACGGTTTCATCAGCCAGAAATTCAACTCCAAATCTGTCATTATATTATCATAAAATCATTGCATTTGCAAAAACACTTCCCCAACTTTCTGAGTGTCCAGTCGGTTTTTCGAGGCTGTGTAAGAGTCAGGGCTCAGGTGTTACAGAGAGGTGCAATTCCATGAGATAATTACCACAAAAACCTGACCAATGTTCTGTGAGCCTCTAAATGAATTTCCTCTACTATAACACTCCTGGCAAGAATTTTTAATAACTGCTGCTCTGGCTTTTTCTTGAGGAACAGATTAGTTAAATGTCATCCAAAATGTAAATTAATTAATAAACAGCAGCTTTGGATATTGTGTTGCCTGTGTTATTCCACTTTGCTGAGTTTAATGTGGTGCTTTGTTGAAATACAAGACACTGATTTCAGGTTTGGAGCTTGAAGCATATGACGGGCTTTGTTTAATATTCAGAAAGAAGTGACACACGTTTAATGGAATTAGGTTTGCAAATAATTCCAAGTCAAATCAGACATTCACCAATTATTTACACTGAGTCTTGACAGTTGTGTAAAATAAATGCAGGCTACAATTAGAAATGGCAGGTAATAAAAGAGTAGAGGTTTTGTTGGTAAATTCAATGATTTTTGTGAATGCTGTATGAATGCATTACATGACTGAAAAGGCATGATATTAGAAATCTCAATGAAGCAATACTTTTATTCTATGATTTTGTCAGGAGTCTGCAAGAATATATTCAAGACCTGGTGGAATGCTTTTTGGAATTTCAATTGTATCCTTTGCCAGAAATCTCACAAACCCAGCCCTTACCTTTTTTTACTTAACTTCATTAAAACAATACGTTGACGTGGAAGAGCTATGTTGTCTCTGCAAATAGGCCTACAACACATTCAGATATATTCCCTGATTAAGAGTATGTCGATGCATACATAACTCTCCAAAGTCAATACAATCATGACACACTGAGGGACATTTCACCAATTCACCTACACAGCCATGTCTTTGGGTTAAAAATACCCACACAAATACACAAATGCAGGCTAAGCATCCCAAAAAATCCAACTTATTAGACCAATATGCAGCAAAACTATGAGGTGTTATGAGGTGTCTCATAACACCAGCCACAGTGAGGTCTATGCTGTTGCAACACAATAAAAAACCTCACTGGGGAGATTGTCCAATTCAGACTCTTTAATATGTGCCGTGGGTCTCACATGTTGTTTTTTTTTAGATCTTATTCAAATGCAGCCATCACTGCACTATAATTGGAGCATACAACTCACAGGCCTGTGCAATGTGAGTGATGGTTTCATGAGTTCTTTTGTTACTCTTCGTCTCCCTTAACTTTACCCCATCTATCACAGCTTAAGAATTAATCAATGTATTTATAATGGCCTTCAAGCCCCGTGGCATCTCTCGCGGCTATGCAACCAAATAGGATGCAAAGCTGTGATCCTCAAAGAATTTCCATCACAGGAATAATGCGGTCCCAGGGCACCGCTGCAAACGCTTGCCCCTAGCATCAGGCGCAGATAATTTAAACACATAAGCAGGTTCTTAGCGCACCTTAATCAATGCCAACAGTGTCTTTTAGGTGGAAGGGAGGGGGGAGGCAATAAAGAGATAACACTGGTATAACCTGGGGACTTGCTGCAGAAAAAAATTAAAAAATAGAGTGCTGAAGCCCTGTGGGTAATGAGAAACAAAACTCCTGACAAAGACTTCCCCTTATGGAGTTTGTGCACCGAAGTAAAGTCATATAATGAGCAAGATCACGCAGCAACATTCTCATATATTCCTTTGAACTCATTTGACTTGATGGTAAATATTTCATTAAGGATAGCATTTGTTCATGTTTCATTGCAACACATTGACAATCTTTTTAAAATCCAAGATGTGATCAAAGAACAGTAAAAAAAGTTGAATTGCTGGGAAGAATAAATTCAAAAATGCTACATAGAAAAAAGTTCTTCAAATTCTTCAAATTCTTCTAAGTCTAAACCTTAATACTGTATAGCAGGCGCACACAGTGATAGCCCCTTCCCCCTGTCTCCAATGAAACTGATGTATGAAACCATTTCCCCCAAACCAAACATGCCTGGAAACATTATTAGTGCCATTTCCTGTTCCGTATTAAGGTGAGGAGCGCTGAAGGCAGATCGGGGAGAGCCTATCCAGGTGATGAAGTGCCTTCCTCTTTAGGTCTCTCTCACATCACAGAGGAAATGTGTGAGATTTATCAGTGTTGGCCCTCTCTGGTGCTTTCTCTGTGGCGGATGCTCTCACAGGATGCTGCTGCTGCTGCTGCTCTTTCTCAGGGAGCAGGTGTTCTTTCGCCACATCGCGCTTTTTTGAATTATACCTTTGATAGCATTGTCAAAAACACCAAATGAGAGATAGATAGCAGACGGTGTGTGTGTATAAATAGAATTGAGATGGGAATAAAGATGAACGCATAATAGAGCTACAGCCATGTTCAGCTTTTTAACAATTTGAAAACTGATTCTTAGCATATTATTTGTTATTAGCACCTTCCTCCTTGACCTTTCCTGGGTCCAGTCTTTAAGATGCTGCTCTTGCAAGTATAAATTACTTTCCTCACTTTCAGCCTTTGCAGATTATTAGTTCTGCAGGAACTTATAAACAAGGACCTGGGTAATTTGAGGACACATCCTAAAAGCCTAAGAAGTTGTAACAATGCATTCGCAATGAAATGGGTCAAAGGCTCAGTTACCAATAAAGTTATTCTGGTGCTTACAATAAATAAAAATAAATCTAATCATTGCCACTTAATCGTGTTTTCATTTTTCTGCATACATTATAGTTACATATTATAGTTATAAATCTGCATCTTACCTTAACCTCATCTAAACAGCTTACACTGAAATTGTTGTCTTTTACGTCAAAATAATGTGATGTGATTAAAAACACTGCAAATGTCTTTTATTAATCCCCTAAATCATTATAAAAGGACACTCTTCTGTTAAATGTAAGTGAGTTCAAAAGCTTTCATGGCAGGTGCTTCATGTACTGACTCTAGAAGTAGTGCTTCTTTTAACTTATTTCACTATTATTGTCATAACCCTCTTGGAAAACACATGCTTAGTTTAGCATTGTTTTTGTGTTCTTTGACTTTGAACGTACATGTTTATTTTGAACACTACTCATTGGCTTAAGTAGCTTAGGTGTCATTTCAAGGTATGCTACACATATTAATGTAAACTATATAATTAACCTTATTGGATTTAACATTGCCACTTGAATGGCATTGAAGAATAATTGACTTTTTAATGGAGTGTTCGTCCACGCCATGTGTAAAAACGTACACATTGATTACAGTGCAATTAAATTAAACAAAAATAACCAAGAGATGCAGTGTTGAACAAAAATCAAAATAAGTTTCACATGAATTTATACTAAACTATTTAGGCAGGACATGTGAGTGTCTGATGTTCAGACAATAAACATGTCTTTGTGAAAGTAAAACCAAATGAACATAAAGCAGAACATTTAAACAAGCAGCATGTGGCTGTCACACTAAATACAGTCATTACCAAACTACAGATGAACACTGAACAACATGACATTTACAGGTATTGTTTGAATATACGTAGACTTATATTGTATGCACATCAGATAACTTATAACAATGTTGACCGGAAAACAAAAAATATTCATTCATTGAGAGTTTTGTTTTGTCTGTGGTAAACAATGGTGCTTTTATTAAAACAGGTGTCAGTAAAACACACACAGTACACTCTGTTAATGCACAGTTTATTAAGCATTTATAGTTGATTACGACACAGTGGAGCTCATTATGACTCCACTGAATACATTCAGCCACACACAAACACACAGACGGGCAGCAATATGTCCAACAAAACAATTTATGTAATGTACTCAGGTGTTAGCATTAATTAAAACTTAGTGGACTGAATCATCAATGCATCTCTCGCACAGGTTGCATCAAGCTAATTTCTTTCCTTAATGTGAATTTCCTGACAGGCTACAAGTACCTGTGTGTCACCATCAGTCAAACAAACAGTCTAAGAACCCAAGAGCATCTGTGGACTTCCTCTGGCTAACATTATAGCGCTTTGTTAAGTGGGAACAGATAAAGCCATTTTTCATCAACAGTATTGCCCAGAATCAAATCCTCTATTACAGGGACCATTTAAGTTGTCCTTTCAGCAAAGTGACACTTAAATCTTTCCCTTATAATTACACATTATTAATGTTATGTAATTTTGCATCACAGGCTGGAGTGCCACAGTTTTTTTTTTTTTTTTTTGTTTCTATAGTTTTAATAGCTTGGTTAAGGTTTTTATCCCAGTAAGTATGGCATCACTGTCAGTATAAACGTCTAAGTACATTGCGGTGCCTCAATTTGGCCCCATTCTCTCATGCTATATTAAACATATAACATGCTTTTATAAAATACAGACGGTAACAGCTTGGACAGCTCCTAGACACTGATGTTACTGGAGCCTTTGTAAATCACAAGTCACTCTTTTATGTTACAGATTATGTTTGCAAAGCTATGCATATTAGCGTGAAAATACTCAGCTCCATAAAAGTCAAAAATTATAATGTTTATAAAAAATAACTTGCTGTATGCAAGTCTAAAATATAACAAACTTTGAATAAAAGTTTGAGCAATCTTTTGGCAGAAATGAAGATGCTATCCTCCAAACTATAATGTACGTTTATGTTAGGATATTATTAAAATAACTATATATTTTAAGGTAAATGTAGTGAAAATGTTGCAAAGCTTGTAATCTACACAAAAGTAATCATAAAATCTGTAGCTGTTGAGCAATTTTGGTGTGTCCAAACAATATTTATTAGTCTTCTGTCAGTAAGCTATCTGAAAGAAAGAACAGCAAAATTTACCATAACAATAATTCCTGCGCTATTGAAGGCAGAGTTCAAGTGAAGACTTCAGTGTTTTTTCATCCCCAAAAGAAAAACCCTTTGAGGAAAAAAGAGGTGCAGTGCATTCTGAGAAAACAATCACCATCTTCAGCGTGCCATAAATAGCAGACTGAAGGACGGCATTCTGAGATGTCATTTCTGCCAGTAATGGCTTGGTCTTAGCTCTCTATTGTAAGGTAATTGAGGTATTATTACATTGTGAAATTGGGTCAGTTTTATCTTTGTAGGAAATAGGCAACAAGACAGCAGGCCTTTCTTTCGCTGGGATTGCCATCAAACTCATATAGAGCTTTACAGGGATGATCGATACACCAAATCAAAAGTAGTGGCTATGGGTTGTGACCTTTGAGAGAATTTCAAAATCATAGTGCTGTCTTTATGACATTTTGTAATGTATCATTTTGTCTTACTGTCTTCTTCTTTCATTGGCTTTTCATCCAGTGTTCTGTGAAATGTCCAACTGAAGGCATTCCTAAAACCTTGGATACCAAAGTAAAAGTATTTCTAGGACCTGACACAAAATGAAAGTTTAGACAAGGCAAGGCAATTTAAATTATATATCACAATTCATAAGTTATAATAAGAAATCTGCAAACATAAATGGTTAATAATATGAAGATAAAACAATGATATTTTATTTGTCACATGCATGCACACTGAATACATATAGTACATAGAATTTGCATTGCTGCAATCAAAAACCTTTTATACAGCACACAAAATATACAAATATATTAATTATAATGTAAAAAGAAAAGAAACTCATTCATGAAACATGTCTTATCATTGTGAATGGTAGAATGAAACATTATTTCAATAGGCTAGCTTAATAGTCCAGAATAAAATAAGATTCTAAAAATGTGTTCCAGACTTTTAATGAAAAACAATAATTCAATAAAAAAAAAAGCTTTAGTCACAAACAGTTCATGGCTCAGCTTGGCCTGCCTCCACAATTATGCTGTAAACCTCAATCATCTTGTAAGTTCTTAGACCTCCTCCAGTCTTCAAGACTTCAATTGGAGAGTGGGCACGTCTTTACTTTGGCTTGTACTCATTTGACTGTGATCTGAAACATCGACAATTGATTTAGGATCAAATGAAAATGTAAAATAATGTTATGTGCTCTGGTTCAAATGATCCACTAACATAGATTACTGCAGTTACATTCTTATCACATAAAGCGATGTTAACCGTCAGACATAAATCCTGTGCAACAGACCTTTTGTTTTGTGAATGCTTCAGATTAAAACATGAGGTCTTAAGGTTAAATATGCTCACTAAAGCCACAACTGTGTTAAAAACATAGTCCAAAAAAAGTCATAGGTCAACCATATGTATTGAAATCAGAAATACACCATAGTTTTCAGCCTGTAGCTGCCAAGAGGACAACACATCCAGCCTTTTGGATGAGCTAAAGCTGCCTCCAAACTTCAAGGCTGGGTTGTCAGAAAATCAGACACTCTGTGTCTGTGTAAATGGACTATCACATTCACAGGTGACTGGACATTGCTGTCATTTCCAAGAAGCCAAAATACAGATACTGTACCTCTCTGGCAAATAGTCAAGCCCTGTTTTGTGAGTGATAAGTTATTTTTGGAGCGTGTTCCCAAACCTTGACTTTTATAGCTGAAAATGACTTTCTGATGTGTCAGTTAAAGTGGAAGTGTACGAGGGGCTGATCATTCTATCAAAAAAAAAAAAAAAGCTAAATCAGTCTAGCTTGATTTGGAAGAAAAAAATGAGGGTTAAAGTACAATCACTCTTCTAATGCTTTATTTTTTCTTTTAAGCAGGTACTGTATTTGTATTCCAGGTAAAGAGAAGGCAGGCTTTAGCTTCGTCAATTAAAAACAATGCATTCTCTGTCTACACTGCATTAGACATGAACATAAATTCTGACATTAAATAGTTTAGAATTTCTAAAGTGTAGAAAACTAGTGCTGCTTCTAAATCAAAATGGATAATTATATTTTATTGTTTATTGCAAAGCCCTGCTGTGTAATGTGAAGTCTTTCATTTGTTTCAAAGAATATGTCCATAAATAGATATCCATGATTGTATTTGTGCTTTAAGTGCAGTAGAAACGTAATACTTAAGTAAGGCTTAGTTTGAGCCCAACAACAAAACACATCATCCGCCGGAAATTGATACTAAGCTTGCTATCGAATTTTCTCTCCTTTTAAATGCTTGGTACCAGGGTAGTCCATCTCTGAGGAGCTTCATGAGCTGACTTTGATATTTGCTCTTTGATATTGACCACACAATCGATACTGCTTTGCTTTTGCCGAGATAGCAATATTACTTAATTTTCAGGGTTAGGTAATATTAGTCCATAAGAGCCTATCTATTGATCTGACCACACGGACCTTTCACATTTCAGGGCACTCCTCCACACTTTTCAGAATGACCAAACACAGCACTTATTAAATGGACTACAAACAGAACAGTTGAATGGTTAAAAACAGAAAATGGAGTGGCATTGAGTAAATCTTGTTTTGTTTGTTTGTTAGTATTAGTAGAAGTAGTATTTTTAACACAAATACAGTTTACTAAAATAAATTGTAATGATATATGAATGTATATTCATGATTCAGATTATAAAGTTTTAGATTTGACCCCTCTGCAACCCCCGCACAAACACCACGGACCTGTTCGAGCACTACGTTCACATTCAGAACCAAGCTTCAAAACTAATATTTTGCTTTAGGTATTGGGCCTTTACTAAACCACAGTGTAAGATAATATCCTTTTTATCATTGAAAATAAAAACAAGGAGGACACAATTTAAACATGTGACATACTACGTTAAGCGTTTGTTTAAATTTTTTCTTCTTTTAGTTTTTTAGCTTATGCTTTGTGTCTTTGTCAGTCTCATGAACACTCGCTGTGTAACAAAAAAAAAAGAACATTACACATGAGTTGAGCGTAACTAATGTGTGCAAATGTGAGTGAGAGTAGGTATACAATTATTCAACAAAAGTTTTTTCTTCTATTTCCTAATTATGTTTCAATGCCGTTTAAAGTGCAAGTGTAATTTTGGGAAGGAAAAAGAAAATATTTGTAAAGCAAATTTTATTCAGATAGCTCATCTTTTTGCCTAGATCAGTTAAGAGAACATTCACTTGCTGTGAACCGATGGCTCAGTGCGTCTGTGATAAATTGAAATGAAATGCGAAGCAGCTGGCTCCAGACTGACAGCTCCAAGTCAATGAGCAGCCAGCTATAGAAGCGTAATATCTCCTAAGAGTCTATTTTCCTGACTGACAGACAAGTTCACCGGGGTTACTGTTTTCAGTGCGTACAGAGATTCTTCAGGCGTGCAAACCTGGACCCTCTGAGGGAAATAAGAAGAGACGATCCTGTCAAAATGCTTGATGAGGAATGAACACACAAACACGGGAAGTGAGATTGAGACGTGGACTGCACCATTTAAAAACCTGACTTAGACACATAGACTAACACTCATAGTCACAACAAAGCAGACGAAGAAGCATGATATTGTCTTGTGTGCAGTCTTACACTGTTCGCTGAACTGATTAATTTTCTTTTCTAATTATGTCCATGTGGTTCCACGCTCACAATATGTTTCATAAATGATCCCAGTGAAAAGAGTTTCCCTCATGCACACATGCCATTTAAATGTCATGTGTGCAAAATCAAAAAGAGTCAGAACATTTATCAAGAAATTATAGGCTACATAGCTCTTAAAAAGGGTGAATTTTTGCCAACACCATATGATATGTCATTTTAATCAGTCAATAAAAGCTTTCTACAGATTACATGGAGCACAGTCTTTCAGTATTCACAGGTTTAATACTGGTTTAAGTGAGCTTGTGTTTAACAATACACTTACATTGTACAATTTGAAATAACAATTTTTATCACTTGAAAAGATGTCTAAACAGTTCAATCAGAATATGCAAAATATAGTGTGCATTTATTCTGCCACTGCCAATTAATTTATCACATTACATATTAACTTGTTTGAATCAAGGATTTGCAGAAAGTAGACTTTCCCAATGTAAATATTATTAACTTTGACCACAATCCACAGGATCTGGCCTTGTTAACAGACTCAGGTACCTTTTTAATTAAACACTTTAAATTTCAGCTCATTGCAAAAGCACACTTACAAGCTCAGTTTTTGTAACCTTGAGATTTATATAAAAATCTATATATTATAAAGCAATTGAAACAGTTTTCAAAGGATACATGTTTTATGGCTTTGCCGGTTTAATCGGTGAAGAAGTAGAATGTTCTCAAAAAAATATATTTTCAGTGTTTTTTTCTCATAAAATTCTATTTTGGTAAATAAACAGAGAAACCCATGAGAAGACAAAACCAGTACTACATAAGACGTGATCACAAAAGGAAATACATAAACTGCCTTTTAAAATAAACGCTGTAGCCAGTCACTAACACTATGATCCATGGGAATGTCCAGAGAATGTATTGGAAAAAAGCATTAGTAAGTCTTTCGGCTGTGAGTCGTCCGAGTTCACTGACTGGTCTTCATCCTCACACTGCGGCCACAGCTGACATCATCAAAAGTCCAGATAATCTTGTAGTTATTGAGTCGGCTGTTTTTTGGTGTGTGGTAATGCACGGAATCTCAGAGATCAAGGATTAGAGGTGACTTTTGTGCCAGTGGCCAAGCTAAGGAGGCAGAAGAAAGTGGAAAAGAAGCATGCTTTCTGCTGAGCAATCGAAGCTGTTGTAAATTTGAGCTGTGTAATTATAATCTTCACCAAAAGAAAAGAAAAAACACACACACCCTGGCTTAAATCTAAATACTATTGAATGAAGTGGGCGTTGACTAAGTTGCATCACAGAGCATGAAGAAAATCAAATGCACTGAACAAAAAAAACACACAAGATCTCCTAATGTCTCTATCTTTATTCTTTCCTTCCAACCAACTTCCCTCTGTTTCATTCATTTTTTAACTGCTCTCTCCTTTGTGCCTTATTTATAAGTGTCCAGGTTAATTTGCACTCTTTCCTTTACACATTGGTTCCGACCAGATCATTTTTCGTGGCGCGAGATGCAGTGAACCTTTGACTTCAATTTCCTTGTGCTGGCAGACGTAAATTAGAAGAATGTTTCGACAGCTAGCACTGCTCGCCGGCCCACCTCCGTAAAGGTAAGATAGAAGCACAGGGATGTGTTTGAAGTAGGAGAAGGATGGCACTGATCGGCCATTATTTCTATAGACAAGAACACTGATGACAGAACTATTTTTCAGTTTCTATTCATATTGACCACAATCTGATGATGTTGTAGCTTGGGACCATTTCTTCCATATAAACCACTTTCTTTCTCATATGTTGCAATTGTTAATGATATCTTTAAAAATGTTAAAGGATACACCTACACACAGGTTAGTGTTATGAATATGTAACATTTGGTGGTATGATTGCACAAACTGCAACCTTGACATAAAAATAATCCAGCTTCAATGTATGCTACTGTCAGAGTTTATCTTTCTGAGAAACAATGAAATCCTCAATTGTGTAGACGTTGTTTCATTCTGGATTTGTGAGATCTTCCACTCCATAGCTACTTTTATGATCCTTCCCTTCGACATTGGTGCGACGTTATCTCAACAATGTCCCACCTCTGGCAGCCTTGTGCCCCATTTATGCTCCACCAGTGATACAGCCAAAAGGCTAGCCTGTGTCACTCCTTTTGCTGAGTCCTGCTATTCCATAAAAAAGCTGTAAACTGCAGAAGTAAGAAGGATCTTATGCTGCATGTCCAGCAGAGTTCATTGTATTTGTGTGTTGTCTCAGTCCTTTAAAAATGCATTTGAATTAAAATAAAATAAAAAAGTTAACTTCTATTTAAAGCAACACAATTTGATTTATTTTTAACTAATCCCTAAGGGAAAATGTTATTGTTACGTCTCATAAAAAAAAAAAAAATCAAATGAATTTATTAATTTGCCATAGACTGATTGATTGTACAGTCTTATGGCAACACAACATACATTTTATAGATGTTGGTTCTGTTTTGGTGGTTCTGCATTTCCATGAACTGTAGCCTACCACTGGCATATCAGCAGAATATATAATAAACAGAATATACAGTATCTCGACCTCCTGATTATTGAGAGAGTCTATAGTTGGGGTCACATTTATTATTCACTCATCTTCCTCATGTTTATTGCAGAGGAGCCAATAAAACCCTTCCCACTGGTATCAGGACATGCTTTTGCAATATCATATGACAAAGACTACTCACTTTTAATGCATGTGAAGAGATATGTGTCACAAGCACTGACGCACACACCAACAAAAGGAGTAGCTGAGTTATTAACTTGTTATGGGAACGGACGTGGCGAAACATAACATGACAAGTGAAAGTGTAGAATAATAAAATGCAGTCTCATAAGGAAATCTCCCCGGGTGCTGTGTACTTTGTGGAAGTGAGTCACTCAGATATTGAACAGGTCTCTCTCCATCTCTATCTGTCAAACACAGGAGGAGAACCCACAATCACTTTTTAAAATGAAATGTACTGAGTTTGTCACGAGGCATTGTTGTGAAAATAACAAGTAGGGTTGTAAAGGCAAAGATGCATCAGTGGCTTTTATCTTTAACCATTGTGTGATACAGCTATAGGAGTATTACTAACTGACCTAACCATTGTTTTAGATAAAGATCTGAAAAAAAGAACATCTATACAGCTTTTGTTGCAGCTCATTGTCTGTTATTCGAGTTAAGAAAGGCCTAATGACCCTGATTCATTCAGTTATTCTCTTTCTAGGCTTCGGAAGATTTTTGACTTTCACCATTTTTTGATTCTTAACTAGAAAAAGTTCTTCTGGATAAAAAAAGAAGAAGCACTCTTTAAAGCCTTATGAATGGCTCTACCTCCTAAAATAGTTAGTGGAGAGCACCTCACAGCAAGGACTTAAAATTGATCTCCGCACCATCCGGTAGAGCCTCCTCACACAAGAAGACGTGCATGTAGGTCAAATATTGAATCTAAATTGCCCCCAAATAAAATTTTTGAATTGTAATTTTTTTATGCAATAAATGAGAAATAGACTCCCATAGAGTAACCGTGCAGTAATGTCACCCAAACTCCTAATGAATGGCAATGTAGTCCAGGACGTAAGAGAGGCTGGTATTTAAACAGGATACAAAGGACACAAAATATATAATGGTATGTGTCAAAAAGTCAATGAAAATGTAATACATCAAATGTAATTTAAAAGAAAAAATTTGGATTGGAAAAAAATATTTTTTTTTCTTTTAGCATAAACTTTCTGAAGGTTGCTCCAATTAAAAATCTGTCATAAATCAAAGAATAAGATGACATAAAAGACAATAAAGGTTTTTATGGTTTGAAAATTTGCAGAATGCAGAGTCTACCCATCAATATGACTCTTCGAAGTGGCTCCAGATCTCTCAAGATCACTCCACGCAATGCCATTTTCTATTTAACAACTGTAAATTGTAACAAAAAGAAATGTGGAACATCATTAAAAGCAAGATACAGTTTTAAAGCTTATGATGTCCATATAGGCACATGGAACAGTTTTGTCCAAATAAGAAAGTAGGCCACTGAATTGTGTTGTTTAAACTGTAGAAGTAGCATATTTAGGAAAAACAATGTCTGTAGAGATTCCCAGTCACTCACATTGTACTAACATTATATGGATGAAAAAAATGTTTAATTTTAAAACTATGGCCGATTATTTATTTTTTTCCAGAAATTTTTGCCCCAGTATTATAACACCATATATATGAATGTATTATACTCCAACTTTGGATTTTATAGCTGCTGCAATAAACCCCAATATTCAATCAATCAATCAAAAGTCCCTCAAAACATGGCACTATTTCTAACTTACCATAAACATAAGTATTAGCTCTAAAATGAGCTGAGGCTGGCACAGTCAGGCTCAATGAGACACGATAATGCCATGCTTTAACAGCTCTTTGAAGTCAAATGCTGATTGGTTACAATAAGAATATGTCAAGAAAACCCACAACCAGAAGGAATAAAGGTTGAAAATAATTTTAGAGTTGGCAAACTGTCATATATCAAGTTTTAAGTAATTTTTGAAGTCACAAGGTTTGCACAGCTATACTGGTGTTTTCAATGCAACATTTATGTTATTTTATTTTTTTTATTATGTTATAGTTGTTCAATTAAATGTTATTATGTTGTAACAATGTGTTAATGTTTAGAAGTTGTGGTGTTTACATTACTAATTGTTTTTCTCCCTTTTGTCACAGTTGATAATCTCTGCAGGTCCATTGCATCTGCTGACCCGGACAAGCTGTCTGAAAAAAAAAAGAGCTTTACAAAACCTTCTGCTCACATGCTCCATTAACCTGAAAGATTCAGCTCCAGTCTGAAATCTGCTCATTCCAATTATGACCTTAGAACAATGTGGAGGATTTGTAAAATGCTGACTGTGCTACTAGATATGTTTGTTTACCATGTCAGTGTTCATTTAACTGGAAACAACATGTATATTTACAGACAAGCACAAAAGGCCTCCCACTGTTTGAGCTCAAACCCTGAAATATATGAAAGCCGCTTCTGTGGTGAAATGGAGCGCCTTCCCTCAGGTAACAGCCATGGTGAGCTGGCAGATGGAGGCTGCAGCTGTTCCCAGGTAGGAGAGCAGGCTGGAGATTGGCTGGCATTCCCTCTGGACCAAGCCAGTCTCAGTGGGGAATTCACAGCGAGGCCTTTTCACATTGGCAGCATCTCAGACTGGGCTGTAGCAGAAGCTAAAGGTTCACACTTTCCCCTAGACTGTCTCTGCACAGTGCCTTTTTTCCCCCTCATTTCAACCTAAGCAGTATTCAAGGATGATGCGTTTATATTTAAGATGCCTAGGTAGATTAGCATAAGAAAGAAACATCACAGAAACAAATTGAATAGATTATTATTGGTTGTAGCAGATCTGCCTGAATGAGTGACCCTCAAATGTGTCGACAGTAGGTTACACAACTCAAGCTCTAAACTGGTGCCAATAATCAAATACAAATATATGAGATGAGTAATCCAAGGTAGAAAATATCATCACAGAAATGTGCTATGGACCTCACTAAATTAAAGCTATACCAAGAGGACTGATACAGAAGAGACCTGTCTTAATGGACACAAATATAGGCAACAGTGTGGCATTTTGGTGGTTACATGCAAAATCATCAAATACTCCAAAAGCTCCGAACCGAAAAAGATGGAAATCATCATGATTTCAAATTGAAGAAGACAAGGGTCTGTACCAGTCTTTCAGTCATTGGGGTTCATTATGGATTTGGGCCTCAAAAAAAAAGACTTGACAAGTTTTGCTCGAGTAATTGCCCAGCTCAAAACAAAGTAACTGACTTCACTGTAACTCTGCAATGGAACTGAACAGTGTCATTTGTCTGCTTTTCATTCCCACACTTCTCTTGACACAAGAACAGGACACTCTGTCCTGTTCGAGTAAAAATGAACTACGTCGTGAGTGACGGTTACAGGTTGGTTATTAATGGAATCAACTTGACATATGGTTCTGAAAGTACAGACTGTCAGTGACCACTATTCATATTTGTGCATTTATAAATTCATTATATATTTTCAAGCAATCCATGTATTCGGACGAGTCTTATATTTACATATACCTGCTGCTGTGGATGTTTAAATGTTGTTTTATTGTAAAAGCAGGGCAAATATTAAGAATCTTGGTGATAATATGTTGGGTAACGTATGGTGCTTGTCTCTGTAGGCAAAGCCATAGTCTTAAAACAGAAACTATAAGTTTGCCACATAAAGTTGCTGGATAATGACAAAGATATTTGAAAAGCACTAATATTTAGTCAGCAAAGAGAAAAACACGTAACTTTGGAATTAAACACAAAATGCATTAAGGTCACAGTCAGATGGTTTTGTACGAGTTCTGGATATTACTGGCTTTATATTTGAAAGTCAGTGTTGCATTCTTTGTTGAACTAACTGTGCATCATTGTAAATATGTTCCCTGACTTACCCAGTAATTACACTGTCATCTTTCCCTTTGCGAAAATGATTTTCTTTAAATATGACGTAATTATTCCTGTTATTTCCCATCAGAGAAATATAGGTGTCCACAGTCAACAATATCCTCATCATATGGTGAACTTACTTTTTATTTGTAACTGCCATTTGGGTTATTGGAGTGTAAAATTGGAATATCTCTATGATGGTACTGGCAGAGAAGAAAAACTTTTGATGGCTTCAGCTCAAATGGATGTTTTGTAATTACTATAAAAGGTACTGGAAAATAACCAAAACATTTAAGGTGGATGGCTTTTTCATTTTCTAATTTGACGGCTTATGTCTATCCTCCTGGGCCTTGTCTGTAAGGGCAGCAGGTCTATAAGCATTTATTTGCGCTATCGATAGCACTCCTTGTGTTTATCAAGGGAAATGAATGTGTTCAAAGGTGCCAATTAACAGCATTGAGCACTCAGGCAGGTTGGAGTGAGTGATTATCAATCATGCCCCATTCAGAGAAAAAAATGGGTCTTGTGTTTGCGTAAATGGAAAATGTAATGTTCAGAAGGTTCCAGTGTAAATTGCATTTACATATGCTTCTGTAAACTAATGGTGTAGGAAAATCTGCTTTACTGGGATAAAATTTTCTTTTTACCCTTAGCACTAAGCACAAAAATCATTAACTGAGATTTTGATTTAATGTACCTTATACTACAACAAAAAGCTTAAAAGAGATAATAAATTATTTAAATAATAATACCTTTCTGGACACTCAAGGTGGCCTTACAACAATAGTGAAAACACAATGGCACATATAATAATTAAAATTCTCAAGAACAACAATTAAAAGCAACAATAAAAAAAAAACAAAAGAAAAACAAATAAGTAATAATTGTATTTGTCTTAACACTCACAGCTTAATTTATGATTTGTGCAATAAAGCCTTGAGACTACACAAAGCTGCAAGTCTGTTTTGATAAACCAAGCTTAAATTATATATATTCCATATTTATTGCAATATGAGCATTTTAGAAACTTTTTGCATTTTCTCTGTCCCATACAAAACCGGACCTTACTGACAGTTGTAATGACCAGGTACTGCCGGCGTCCGACCTGTGGGAGGAAATGGACCTGACAGCAGACAGTGGGTGGACATTATGCTCCTTATTTCTAATAATAATGTGGTTGTACGGATGAATTCAGATTTAAAAAGAATATAATGTTGCACTCTTACTCTGCCACATTGACAGCACTCGGCTCATATATCTGATTTAGCTATACAGTGTACAAACCCAATTCCCAAAAAGTTGGGACACTGAACAAAATGTGAATAAAAAAAGAATGCAATAATTTACAAATCTCATCTTATATTTTATTCACAATAGAATATAGATAACATATCAAAGTGAGACATTTTGAAATGTCATGCCAAATATAGGCTCATTTTAAATTTCATGAGAGCTACACTTTCCCAAAAAGTTGGGACATGTAGCAATAAGAGGCCGGAAAAGTTAAATGTACTTATAAGGAACAGCTGGAGGACCATTTTGCAACTTCTTAGGTCAATTGGCAACATGCTTGGTATAAAAAGAGCCTCTCAGAGCGGCAGTGTCTCTCAGAAGTCTCAGAAAATTCCCCCAATGCTGCGGCGACAAATAGTGAAGCAATAAGATTGCCAATAAAAACTGCAAAGAGTTTGAAGTTATCATGATCTACAGTGCATAACATCATCCAAAAATTCAGAGAATCTGGAACAATCTCTGGCAATCACAACATGAGCTCAGGAATACTTCCAGAAAACATTGTTGGTTTACACAATCCACCAGGGCTATTCACCGTTGCCGGCTAAAACTCTATAGGTCAAAAAAGAAGCCATATCTAAACATGTTCAACACAGGTGTTTTCTCTGGGCCAAAACTGACTGTGGCAAAGTGGAAAACTGTTCTGTGGTCAGACAAATCAAAATTTGAAGTTCTTTTGGAAAAACTGGGACACCATGTCATCCGGAATAAAGAGGAGAAGGACAACCCAAGTTTTCATCAGCGCTCAGTTCAAAAGCCTGCATCTCTGATGGGATGGGGTTGCATGAGTGCGTGGGCAGCTTACACATCTGAGAAAGGCCCCATCAATGCTCAAAAAAATATCAAAATAACAACATATGCTCCCATCCAGACGTTGTCTCTTTCAGGGAAGACCTTGCATTTTCCAACATGACAATGCCAGCCCACATCCTGCATCAAGTACAACATCATGGCTGCGTAGAAGAAGGATCCAGTTCTGACATGACCAGATCTTTCACCAACAGAAAACATTTGGCGCATCATAAAGAGGAAGATCTGACAAAGAAGACCTAAGACAGTTGAGCAACTAGAAGCCTATTTTAGACAAGAATGGGTGAACATTCCTATTCCTAAACTTGACCAACTTATCTCCTCAGTCCTATGTTTGCAGACTGTTCTAAAAAGAAGAGGGGATGCCACACAGTGGTGAACATGGCCTTGTCCCAATTTAAAATCAACTTATTGTTCCAATTAAATTATACATTTTCTCAGTTTAAACATTTGATATGTCATCTTTGTTAAATTCTGAACAATATATTTAAATTTGAAACTTCCACATCATAAAATTCTGTTTCTATTCACAATTTGTACAGTGTCCCAACTTTTTTGGAATTGGGTTTGTATTATTTATATACCCAAAATCTGAAACTGTACACAAGCATAAACTTATACCTTTGAGGAGGCTTGGAGGAGACTGACAAATATCGTTAAAATGGTGCTGATATGGGCACCTGCAGAAAACCAAAACCTAAATAAAGGACTTTCCAACTTGTCCAAAACAAATACTAAACCCGTGCTGTCCAATCTTATTTCCATCAGAACATTTAGACTTATTTGCCATTGGTTTTTACAGTGTATTAGTTTGTGGTGGGTCAGAGTCTTGCCTCTGTGACATGTTGCCCCTGCCCAATGCCCCTGCCTTAAAAAACGGATGACAAAGAGCTGTGCACGTTCGGTGTGCTGTGTAACACTTGACTTCAGCTGTTTTGTCTTTATTTTGTCTCTGGTAACTTTGCGAGGCCCAGACACTAGTCCTTTTAAAAAGTATGTATATTTGAATTTATCCCTATGACAATGTGCTGTAAGTTATTAAAGGACTTTGTTTGATGTGAACAGTGATGCTTTAAAAATCAATACTTTTATTTGTTTTTATTTATTTTTATTATATTGAATTTATTTATGCCTAGCTAAAATACACTTTGTGTCTAAGAATTTAAACATATAGTTATTAAACAATTATGTAATTTTCAATCCAGTCTTTGTGAAATAGATAAATTGACTCTAGCTTCATGAATTACACTTAACAACTACTATTTACTACAATTACAAAAAGGAGAAAAAGTGCTAATTTTCCAAAGTGCTTCCTCAACACCACACAAAACCAAATTAAAGTTCTAAACTGTTTTTGCCCTAACACTTGCACTTTGGGACAAAGACAAATGGATGAAAGAATGTGACCCTGTGGTGTGTTTAATAAATTAGATTAGACATTGATTAACTGGTGGACGTGAAATCTCCAATAGTTTAATTAAATGACAGTCTCTTTGGGGTCTACATTATTCATGTTTATTATATGTTGTATGCAAAGTAGCACTAGAGGGTCTAATCGGATGACAGTGTCATCCCCTTCATAAAACTGAATGTTTAGCAAAACATTAGTCTGTAAACTGGCACATAGCACCCGCAGAGTGTAATTCAGTCAGAGGCAGGACTAAGGAGGCTCGTCATTAAGCCTGCAGTCCAATGTTCTCCGGGAAGCTGCTACAGAATTACAGCCAACACAAGCCTAAGCAGCCTTTAGCTTTAGCTGCTTTAGCATGTGTCCCCGGGGCGGCACACCGCTGTTGAATCTTTTGAATATGTATGTGAGTTATTGGTCCTGGGGGAGCTACTATATATCCATGAAACGGTGGATGGGTGACAGTGGGGGCCTACTCTTTTTTTTCCCTTTATCTAGGCCTGTCTGCTTCCTGATGTATCTCTCAGCACACGTTGTTCAGATTGCCTCATCTATCATAGGCCTCAGATATGAAAATGTGGATCATAGCATCGAGCCCAGTCACATTGTTACGAGTATAATCTGTAGGCGTCCCCAAGTGGAGTCAGGAGGGGAACCTAGTCTTTAGGGGTAGGAATGAGGACCTACGACATGCTGCTTACATATGCCACTACTATGTACTTTATTTTTTTATTATTTATAGAATAATAGAAAGGATTGTCACAAATACAAGTACAATAGAAACAATAATAACAAATTTGAATCTTAAACATGATGCAAAGAGCACATTGTCAAAATCAAAGTCTTGATGTGACAATTGACGAGACAGACAAAAGATTAAAACGGACAACTGTGAAAACAAAAGCAGTGACATCTAATCAGCACATTGTTAAAATACAAAATAACTAAACTTTCATGTTTGTTAAATTTAGCCAGTGGACTTTAGTTCTACTCAAGCATGTGGCTGCTGGGTTGTTTATCAGTGGCAGAAGCTTTGCCTTTGCACTGTGACATATAGTCCTTAAGAGTTTAACCAGTTAATACGGTTAATATCCTTGTCTACAATGGAATGAGTGAATCATTTTTAGACAGTTCTCAGTTTAACTTTGTATTAGAACTTGTGCTTCCTCATCAATCTTTAACATATTTCTGCTATATTTTACTTTTTTATGTTGCTGTTGTCTATTTAAGGGTAAATAGGTACATATAGTTTCAGTTTGTTTTTAAGGGCATGTGGGCAGCAGCGTGCAGAATCAGTGATGCAGAATATTCAGTGATGGCTGCACATTCCAAGTAAAAGGCTATAGCAGTGACTATTCCCTACTGGTCTCTAAAGGAGACATCTAAAGTCCAAAGCTGTCTCCATTGACATAGAACACAGCTGTGGTGAGAGTGTGGACAGGGAGGAGACCTGTGAGCTAATCCAACAATCAGCCGTGTCTCCACGGATGACTTTAGCATAAAAGCAACAGCTGCAAATTGGCACCAGATACCCACTGAAAGGTCATCTGGTACAAGTTTAATCAACACCCAAATCACAGTAGCTCAAACGACCATTAAAGTCCTCCTTTCTTTTATATTTTCTATCCAGTGTTGTTTTTGATGGCCTATTATCATTTTAGTTTTTGTCTAGTCTTTGAGTGAAGCTGTCATTTTAGATGTTTTATTAGTTTTAGTCACATTCATACTCTTTAGTCTAGTCAAGTTTCACTCAACTAAAAGTCTGAGCACTTTAGTCTTCTTAGTCAGAATTATACAATATACAAAAACTGATCACATTTAGTCTAGTTTTAATGAACAAATTTTAATGAAAATTGTATTTTAGTGTTTTTTTAGTACACATGGAGTCAGTCAGGTAGGAACTGAGAACCCACATTACACTCTCTCACAAACAATACGCTAGTCATACACGTTTGTCTCAGTCGTTTTCAGCTCCAGTGGCTAACGTTAAATGAGACACATTGTGGAAGGCATGAGCTGTCTAAAATAGAAAGTAACATTATGTTAATGTCTTGACTTACCTCAATTTGATTATGGATTGCCTTGAGATGTCTCTTAAGGTTCCTGTTTTTTCTTTTTTCTGTTATTTGTGGCCTCATCTTTGTGCACAACACATTTCTTTTTCTTTTCCACTTCTAATGTAAGTTTTTCCAAATGTCATTTATTCTCCCAAAGACAAACCCCGGCTGACCGGCCGTCAGTCAGTCTCTTTCTCTCAGACTTAACTTTGTTTGTTGTCGTCTTCTAAATAATGCTGTGAGTGGAGCTTGAGAAAGTGAGTTTGCTCATGTCTGTGCAATGTGGCCTGATGCAGACACAGGAAAAAGAAATTCTGCTAAATAATAATAAAACAAAAACATGTTATAACATTTCATTTCGTCTCGTCTTTTTGCTTGATGGTTTTCAGAATGATTAAAGGTTACTGGTAAAATCGAATGGGTCTTTCATTCATTCATTCATTCATTTTCTACCGCTTTCTCCCGTTAGGGGTTGCGGGTGACTGGAGCCTATCCCAGCAGCTTTGGGCCTGAGGCGGGGTACACCCTGGACAGTGGCCAGTTAGTCGCAGGGCTGACATATAGAGACAGACACTGACAGACAACCTTTCACTCTCACATTCATTCACTAGGGACACTAGAGTTGCTGATTAACCAATACATGCATGTCTTTGGACGGTGGGAGGAAGCCGGAGTACCCGGAGAGAACCCACGGTAACACATGGAGGACATGCAGACTCCTCACAGAAAGACCGGAGTCGGCCAAGAATGTTTTGAGTTGGCCGGGTTTTGAACTCACGACCTTCTTGCTGTAAGGCAGGAGTGCTAACCACTCTGCCACGTGCACCCACTTTCATAAAAAGACAAAATAGATACATCCCAAAGTTCTTGAAGATTGTTCAAAAAGACTTGGTTGGATTTATTAATCCCTTGTTTTGAAACAAATACTAAACACCTTGAATTCTATTAGCAGCTCATAAAGTATAATATGGTGGACTTGCCTTTTTAATGGCACAGTGTATGTGAACACCTGAAGAATAGCTGAAGGACTGTCTAACCAATGAGTCTCAAATCACATACAAATGATCAAATTGTATAAAAGACTGACTAGAATACTGCCAATTCACTGCAATTCACTTTTGACTTGTCACTTACTCTGAATATTTTCACTGTTAGTGTGGCTTAGAATCATTGCATAATAATGTATAATTCATGTACAAATAAGCCTTTCAATACCAGGACAAACTTCTGCCATCATCAACAGTAACAGACTGACACAATGGGTACAAGTACCTCCTCAAATGTGTGTGATTTTTTGACAACTTTCTCTCTTTCCAATTATAATGACTTTGGATGCACCATCGCTGTAGGTGTCACATAATATCTCAGTGGCTCATCGTCTCTCAGGAGACTCGCGGCTGCTGTAAATAAGGCTTGTTCAGCCACACGGTTTGTTTGGAGTTGTGGTTGCAATTATGGTCACAAAACATGTTGGGGTTTTCTTCCAATAACCACATTATTTCCCTTAGAAATGTGTTTTTTCACTGCAGACTTTTTTTTTTTTTTTTTTTTTACACCATTAGTGTTGTTATTTCTTTCTCCTTAACACAAAGCCTTAACATCTCCCATATAGTATTTGTCTGGGTTTATCTAGTAAGGTTCCTTCCCTAGTTTTCAGCCCAGTTCACGTCAGTGGTGTTTATGTTCTAGTACTAGATTTCTTCTAACATTTTTTTTCTTATTATAGGGTATTGCTTTGTTACACAAGATTATTACATAAATGACAAGAGAACATCACAGTGAGTGGTCCACGCGTCAATGGTGAACTATAAAGAAGAAATTTGTATTTTTTTCTCACAAGAATAAGACAAGCTTAATCTGAAAAAAAACATTGCCATTTTGTGTTTTTGATTGTGCTTCTCTATTGACCAGTCAACCAGTTTTTAGCTCTACCTTTTAAGGCTCATTTTACATTCTGATACAGACGGAGCCTTTTGTATTCATTTGGTCTGTATTTTAGTCCATTTTCCCAAAATTTGCAGTTGTAGACCAACAGAGCAGTACATGCATGGGCTGCAGGGAGCAGCAATGAATGCTGTTCAACAGATTAAACAGGAGACAACGATTGAACCTTGCAAGTTGTTCAATAACGTCGTGACACAGCAAGTCAAAAGCACACACACACTTTCAAGAGTGTTGAAAACTGCTTCCGTTGTCAGTGAGAGAAATTAATTCCCCATCTTTAATATGTTATGCATTCAAAGGCCACTCAGACCAAGGCTGTTTTTATTATTTCTGAATTATTTTGTCTGTTGTCCCATACAGGTTGTTTAAAATAACACCAAAGATAATGCTTGGAAGTATAAAGGTATAAAGGAGACAATAACAATGTTCATAATGGATGGAACAACAAAGCATACGTAATTGCAGCATAAATTAGCTTTTAGAAACCAGACCACATTGTTGCAACCCAAAGTGCAGCAGTTACCAAAGTTGTGCTGTATGGTACTCTTATGGGAGTCTTCAAACCCACTTTTACTAGTGATTTATGCCGACCCAACCAGCACCACTCCAGTGAAAAGAGGTTTTTGAGTTTTAGTGAACAAAGTCCCAATGTACCTTATAGCCCAGTTCATCATCGTCCAAATCTTTTTTAACATCAAGTAATCCCAGAAATAGATTTTATCCTATTTATTTCCATGTATTTTTGACTTAACCCAGACCCAGTCATTTTTTCAATATTCACAAGTGACCAGGCCACAAAAGACCACTGAGGTACAGGTCAGCCATTGCAGCATGTCCTGGAATACAAGATTTTCATCAGTGCATGTGCTTCTGTGATAAAATATTTTATGTATCCATCCTGCCTCGGGCCTTGTCCATGGCCCTATAATATTAAGAGTATGTAACGATTTTGCGCTGATGAGTAACCACACTGACACATAGTGGTATAAAATGTAAAAGTGTTGACTACAGTGCCGCCTAAGACAAAAGAAGATCTGCATTGGGCATTGTAATGAGTCTCAACACCACAGAAGGCATACTGTGCAGGACGAAGCAAAGTAGAAATCATAGTTTAGAGCCATATCCAATTCCCTTACCCTGTGTAATTACAGAGGATCAGGCTTTATCAGGGGCAGACATCAGCCTTTGGATCTGAGTGAAAATGAGCAATGCAATGTTCAAGGGAAGCAGGAGGGGAGCAGGGAGAACACTTGTAAAACATGCATGCTTCAAACAGAACTGATAGGTAAGCCCTGGGAATTAAAGCAATGCTGGTAAGGCCCTTATCTAATACTATATGACTTTTCAAAACATGCACCGCTTTGATTCCATGCTAAGGCTTGTGTGCTTTCTAAAGAAACAGTCGATTTAAGGACTGCACAAGGAAGATATTCAACTCGCACTTAAAAAAATTCTTAATAAAATTGTACATTAAACAATAAAAAACTATATCTGCATGCAGTTAAATGAATTTCCAGGAAAAAAAGAATATCAATTTGAATAGGGATTTATCAAATTACATTAATAAATTGAGGGTTGTCAACATTGTTGCTTACAAAAAAAATTGTACCCTTTGCTAGTTGTCCCTCACCTTGATTTTTGAAGCATGTTTAAGCTTTACATCTTTTTTAGGACAACCTGAGCTAGAATAATATCTAAGCAATGCTACTTGATATTAAAAGGTAGTTATGGGGCCAAAATAATTAAAGAAAGATTAAAGCAAAATAAAAGCATTTTGTATTGAAAAACACATATGTTCACCAAAATAAGTAAAAGGACAAAAACACACAATATGTGGATTAATCATTGTGGTTATGAAATATTCTGACAACACAAGATGCCCATTACAGGGAATGATAGGATAGCTTCTGTGTGGGCTACAAAGTCACTATTGAACAGCAAATGGGTCTGCAACAAGGGAAAAAGAAAACAAGTTGGAAGCTCTGGCCATTTTTGATTAATTAATGTTGCCTTGAATGTTGCCAGGTACAAAGTGTTAATTTTATATATTAGTTTTTATGTCCCAAAAATAAAAACTCTTCAATTGAACCTGAAAAGTCAAATGTGACATAAAAAGGGAAACTGGTCAGCAAGATGTTTTCTAAAATTAATTTTTGGGCTTTTTTGCCTTTGATAGTAGACAATAGGTTTATATGGCCGGATAGCTCAGGAGGTAAGTCACCCTTTAGCAAGATACACTTCACACTACCCCCTACCTCATATAATAATGAGAGGTACAAAATTACGAGACACACCAGCTTAGACGCAGCACGGTCAAACAGGGTCTGCATCAGGTGTTGGGAAACCAGAGCACCTTGATGAGAAATGGGAACAAGAAAGAAATGGACAGCGATGCACAGTGGCTAGTGGATCTAAGAGAAGACCACAGCAACCTCCCTGAACAGGATCCAGTCACCATCACAATGGCAGACATCCAAGAAAGAGACTCAAGTTTGAAAAACTTGACAGCACTAGGCCCTGACAAGATTCAGGCCTACTGGCTAAAGAAACTCACTGCACTCCGTGAGCTCCTGGCAGCACAAATAAACCAGCTGCTAAAGGATGGGACCCAGCCTGAATGGTGAACTTAAGGCTGGACAATCCTGATCCAGAAAGATCGGGAACAGTCCTATCTAAGTATAGGCAAAGTACAGAAGGGCTTTGGTAGGAATACCAGAGGAGCAAAACACGAGCTGCTGGTTGATAGAACAGTCACTCACGACTGCAAAACCAGACAGACCTATCTGTGCTCCGCCTGGATTGATTACAAGAAAGCCTTCGACTCAATGCCACACACACGCATTACGGAATGCTGCTGATGTACAACATCAACAGGGCTCTAAGAGCATTCATTGCAAACTCGATGAGGCTGTGGAAGATCACCCTTGAGGCCAATTGCAAGTGTATTCAAATGTGGCATATACCAAGGAGATGCTCTGTTCCCACTTCTGTTCTTTATAGGTTTGAACCTCCTCAGCCAAATAATCACCAAGACTGGCTATGGATATCGATTCAGGAATAGGACCACCATCAGTCACCTCCTCTACATAGATGACATAAAGTTATATAGCAGTTTTCCTCCTACTGTAGTAAGCACTCAAAGCGCTTTAAATTAAGCTTCCATTTACCAGTGTTACAGCTGGAACACCACCGGAGGCAAGGTAGGTTAAGTGTCTTGCCCAAGGACACAACAACAGGAGGAGAGCAGGATGTTATGATGTTTTGGGATGTTTTGAGCGAGGATTGAAAAACTCATCCGCCGAACGAAGGACAGCCATTCTACCCACTTAGCTACTACCGCCCCAAGTTGTAGATCAAAAGGGAGCAAGACATTGACTCACTGATCCACAGAACCAGGATCTACAGCAATGACACTGGTGAAGACGTTTCGTCTCTAAGGAATTAGAGACAAAACGTATTCACCTTGAAAACTGAGTCCAGATGCTTTTACTTAAACCTTTTATGAGCAATGACATTGAAATGTCATTCGGACTTAAAAAATATAATTGGATGGTGACGAAGAGAGGGAAGGTAGTCCACACAGAAGGGGTCTCACTCCCTGATAGCACAAAATAAGACATTGAGGACAGTTACATGTACCTTGAAATACTGTAAGCAAACAGCTTAACAGCCAAATACCTACAACATGTGAGGTAAGTCCTAAAGAGTCAGCTCAATGGCAAAAACAAGGTGCGCGCAATTAACAACTATGCCATGCAAGTCATCACATACCCTGCTGGAATAATAAGCTGGCAAAAAAGCAACATCGGGATGTACTACCGCCAGATAACAGAAATGGCTGATAAAGATATTTTACCAATGGCTAGAAAAGGCTGGACTAAAGGACAGCACGGAGATGTAGCGGGTCCCGGCTACACTGTGCTACACAAATAGCCGTTTCCCCCACACACACTGAAATAACCCACAAATGCCCCGGAGGCGTAAGAAACAAATTATTTAAACAATTTGCGGACGTTGGCTGCCATTTTCTTTACTGCGTACTTAACTGTTAACCCATTTGATATACTTTTAGCTTACAGAACACACCTCACCAGGGATACATTTTAGCTTATAAACATCTGTGGTCACATAAAAAGTGTGTAACTAACCTGAAAATATTAGAAATATTACAGAAAAATCAGGGACGCCGGACAACAGGTGCTCATTCTCCATTCACTTGAATTATGAGCTCATCTTGCTCTGCGTATCGCTAAATGTCCCAGTGTGACACTGCTCGTGATTACTGCCACCCTGTGTCAATTTTATGAAATACAGGTCATTGTGTGCTTTTTCCGTAATCTCTCATTAGTATTCACTTATCTAAATCAGGATAAAATAAAATAGTATTGAATTTGAAGGTAAGAAACAAAAAGTAATAGTCTTCACAAAACTTATTTTGTGAGAGTCACAGAGGCACTAAGCATGGAGCAGGCCTTGAGCACCAGAACAACAGAGGTCCAAATCTACCACACCAGACAAGACCCGAGGTGTAGGCTGTGAGAGAATGACAAAGCCAAGATCCTGTGGGACTTCCAGAGACAATAAAATGTTAATGGCAAACCAACCGGACTTTGTGGTGATGGACAAACAGGAGAGGAAAGCCAGTGTGGTTGACAGCATTACCAAGTGATGGCAACATCAGGAAAAAGGAACATGAGAAACTAGAGGAATACCAAGGCCTCAAAGAAGAACTTGAGAAGGCCTGGAAAGTGAAGGCAACAGAGGTACCCGTACTCATCAGAACTCTCGGAGCACCCAAGCTCCCAGCCCGTTAATAGAAGACCCAAAATTGGATGTGAGACCGCCTGCAAAGGTGAGATAAGAGTTTTTGTTTTTTGATATAAAATAATAATTTTAGATGTGTGATGTGAAGGTTATGTGAAGGTTCTCAGTCATCCTGGACATCTAGAAAGTCCAAAAATTCTGATGGTTCCCCAGAATTGATAAATTCACCTTGACAACTGTGTCCATGGACTCCGTTTTTAAGATGAAGATGTTTGCTTTTACTTCAAACTTTTTTTTCACTAATTTTAGATGTTTGATCACAAATTATTCTCAACATGGACTAAACCTTAACCCAATGTTCTAGCAGCACTTTACTGTAGAATACTGTTGCTCAGTGGTCTGCACTCTGCAACACTCAAACCGACTGCAAATTTAATATAGGCCCAGCCTGTTCTTCTTTGTAAACATACTACAATTGTATTGTATTTGTGACTATTATCACCAAGTTACACTTCTACACAACCTGACTGTTCAAATCCATTAAGCTCAAGGTGCAGCAAGAAAAGTGGAGCGCTGGCTATAGATTTACTTTATAAAGCTGTATAAAACACAGTAATTTCCCCACAATTACATAATCATTCATGTCCTGGCCCTCGACAATGGTGGCATTTCAGAATATTTCACAGCAGTCCTTTGAATGCATTAGTGAATAGAACATCACCATTGTCTATAATGTTACACAGCTATTCATATCTAATGTCCAAGCTGTCCTTGGCTCAGCTGAATGAATCATCAAAGAGACAAATTGCCCCATGCAGGTGATCTAAGGTATCCTCTGCATATTTGAGGTTTGTAATAATCTAAATTCAATGCCAGAGCATGGTGGACTAGTTCTACTGGAGGGCCCTTTAGATGTCTTGCATCAGTAGCTTGCTGATTTTTGGAAGCCTGGATAATGCTGTTATTAGACTACGAGAATAGCTCCAGGAACCAACAGCACTGCTTTATTTTATCAGTATCTCCCACAGTCAATATCATTTTAATATCATTCTCATATTATTGTGTTGCTAATTTGTTTCAGAGGCATGTTTGATTCCCCAGAAAGCAGTCTGATAAAGATATGGGCAATAGTGCTTCTGTTAGTAATTCTGAAAGCATGCCGGTTAAAAAGAATGTGTGTGGAAATAAGAGAATATAAAAAAGAAACACACTGAGGAAAATGCATCTTATTAAAGCTTTGGGTACAAACCACAGACAGACAGAATACTGAAGTGCTTCAGTTTCAGTAGATTAGATTCTGGCAGCTTCAAAACATTGTCTTGCAAACTAAAACCAGTAAATGAGACCCTCCTAAATGTCACTGAGAACTGAACCTCTTCTATTTTCTCAATAATAGCATATGGACATACTTAAAGTGGGATTTGTATTTTTGATGGCTATACCCCAAACATTCATTGACTATTACATGCATATTGACATTCCAGCATAAAAAAGTTATATTTTCAGTGACTTGAAGCATGTAGCCTTTAGCTGGCACTTTTTTTTAATTTTTTTTGCAAATTTTATTTTGCAATAGGCTAAACATCTTGTCACTCTGTAATGTTCTCTACTCAGGCATTGTAACATTACACTCGTGTAGTTGTTATTTTCCAATTACAATTTGTGGTTTTTGGTGGCACTAATAGTTTTCTAAAATTTTAGTAGTTTACAAGCACTAAAAATGTCATGCACTAGAAGCCATCATACAAGTGACAATCTTTGGACTACATATTGAATACATACACATTCTTTTGTAATAAATCCAATGTTTAAGAATGCCCTTTTACATCAAAGAATCATGCATTATTTAAAGCTAGAGCACACTGCAGCTAAAACTTGGCATCAGAAAGTAGGCTCCAACACTGGAAAACAATTGGCATTTTGTAACAGTTGAAATAATTTATTATTTATCCACAGTCTTTGCAAATTCTCATCCAGCAGCTTAAGCGCACAGCCTGTAGCTCACCATGTGAGCTTCTCTGTTGTCTTCCAACCATTCATTTCCCCCCCATAATGGAAAGCCATGCTAATGAATATGAATTGAAACATCTGCAATTCCAGCCCTGCCTTTTGTCTCACATTTGTATTTTCTCTTGGCAGTGACAATTTTCTGGCACACTTGGTTTACTGCCATGAAGTGTAGCCTGGTGCGTGCTGGCTCCATTCACCAAGAAGGTCACGTCTCCTGACAGTGGATTTCATTGTCCTTCAGCGGCTCCTCTGACACTAATCTAGATGCCTCACTTTTAACTGCATCTCTTGGTGGCAACATGCATCCAGAAAGATCAATCAATCCATTCTGTAATTTCATCAGGATCTGTGTAGTGCCTTCCCTGCCACGCCGCCTTGCCTCCTCCCTCCTCCCTGTCACCTTACCGAGCAAGGGACAGGCTGTTCATCAACATTTCCATTGAGTATGGGTATTTAAACATTGTTTTTAGAAAGCAGTGGCCTGGATTTTACCAGGGCTGTGTGACACAATAGGGGTCAATAGATTCATAGTGGCTCTGAGTAAGTCTGTGTCATAAATATCACTTCACTACAGTTCGATGACATGATAGGTTACTCTTTTCAGCATGTACATCTAATAAATTATGTGTACTGGATTGCAGGGTAGTATATGCATAACTTTGTAAAACAAACCTTAACTTGTTTTGTTTGCTATATGCATACTAAAGTAACTGTGTAACTAAAGTAAAGTGACCCTGGCTAAATACTCACAGAGGTCTGCAAAATAAATAATTAATAAGAAATGGCATGAATGTATTTTTGACTGGTTCTGTACAGTCTCTCAGCGCTTTTGTCCTGTTTAGTCGCACCACTGGCTCTTTTCTGCATATTTACCAATGACAAACACAGGTCTTTAGGGCTAAGGCGAGGATTCAGGTGAAATAAGGCAGTGGCCCAATAGGCTCCTGTGAATTTAAGCCCAGGAGCCACTGCCAGAAGAAAGTCACAGCTCAGAAATGAGCTGTGACTTGGGACAAGCAGAAAGACAATGGCTGCATTGTTTTTCTCAGCCACTGTTGCATCACAATAATATATCCCTAGCTCATCACGTACTGGATTTAGCTGTACAAAAGGCAGAGGGGGGAAAGAAAAACATAGCCATTGATACAAATATAAATAAAATCTAATTTTTGGATGACATTTTGCACATCATTGGTGAACCAGAAACCCTCTCTTTAAATTTAGATAGAACATAGGCAATTTTTTTCACATTTCAAAGGTCAGTCTGCTCTGTCCTTTCATGAAGACAGTCTATCTGCCCCTTCAAAACCTCCTCAGATTCCTGGGAGTGTATCACATGGTCTCTAAAAAAAAATGCATGTAACTTTATACCCAATTCTGTAAATGGTTGTTAACAAACAAAAACACATTCAGACACGTCATGGAGCTATAGAATGTGTTTGACCTTTTTAGAGTGGCACTCCTACAAGCTAGGATAGTGTTGTGAGTAATGCCAAATAGTGTTTTACAAATGTAAAGGAGGCTGGGCCATCATCAAAGAACCTTGAGGAGGAGAACTCAGCTCTAAATAGGCCAAATGAAGTGTGGGTGCATTACAGCTACAGCAGTAAGGGCGTGTATTTTCTGAGTAATGAAGGGTAATGCTAGAGTGAAAGGTTCTGACATTTAAATTGAAGTTTTTATTCACATTACCTTTCATCACTGAGAAAGTTATTAATGCTTAAAGCAAAGAAAACTAAAGCCGCCTACATGCTTCAAACATGTAAAGTCAGTAAAAAATTTTAATAAAAATTTAATATATATAAATTTAATAAAAAAAAACATCATACATAATTAGTTTTGTATAACTAAACAATCTCCACTAGGTTATAACTGCAGGAAAGGTTCAGACTTCAAAGTGAGGATAGAAAGCTCACAGTATTTTCACTGCCTGCCATTTGTTCTGTACAATTTCTATGATTACATTTATCCATACATTTTTTTGGTAAACTGACTGATGAATGTAGGTTAAGAATGTAGTAACGGATTGAAGAGTCTTATTTGGTTTCACACCTGTTCATTTAAGCCACTTCATGAAGGGCTGAGCTGCACAGCTTTCTTCATGTTTATTAAGACAGTATTGTCAATTTCACACTTCTTTTCACAGGTCTCTCTCAAACTACTGCCTAAACAAAGGCTTTCTTCTGTACAAACATTCATTAGTGGTAAAAGACAAATGAGTCACACATTCCTTATTAGTGTGATTTTAAAGAGAACACAGAGAATTAAGAAGTAAACTGTGGAAAGAGTTCAGCTGCAGTAATGATTGCACAAACTGACAGAGGTTTAGCCCCTAGAGTTAGTTATCATTGTGGCTCAAATGAGCTCAAATGGGCTCATTTTTTAGTGTCTAAACTTAAAGGAAATAACACATAAACAACGAGAACCAGATAGCATGTCATCATGACTCATCATTGTTTCTAACATGCTAAATATTCAAAAATAAATTATTTAGTTCTCTTATGTCTTGATGATTGTTCTCAATCATCCAGGTCATCTTAAATAAAAAGATTAAAGTAAAAGCATCTAGACTCAGTTTTCAAGGTGAAGACGTAGACGTCTACAACTCTAGATGAAGAGCTTTCACCAAAATCTTCACCCATTCAGAAGGCCTCAAAGCAGAGTGAGCTATTTTATTGAAAGTCCCACTGAGATTACAAATATCATTTCCAGTGCAGTCCTGGCCCCATAGAGGACCTAATGTACATGTTTTTTATGGTGGGGGGATCAGTGTACCTGAAGGAAACCTGCATTGATCTAAGGTAGTAAGGTAAGGTACAATATTGTTATATTGTGCTCTGCTATTAAATTATAAAAGACTGTTAGTGAGAATAAGGAACTGTTGAAATTATGTTTAATTATTATCATCATTTTTTTTATGGGGGGTATTGTGTATAGGATAATACTCCTCAAGGCCTTTGGTTCACACTCACTTCTCAATAACAGACAGCTCAAGGTACACTTGGGGGAAAGGAGAGGTTCCATTTTTTAAACATCCTCAAAGCGGAAATAAAGACATACATACTGTCTTGCAGCTCCATTTTCATCCTTCACTCTGCAGACCTTAACCCTACTTCATCAGCTCTGTGGCTATAGCCCACACAAGAACCTTGGGTTTAAAAAAAAATGCAGTGCTTCATCTGTTTGGTGCTTATAAAGTCAAAAGAGCACTCATTAATCCATGTTGAACAAGACTTGGAGCTCCTCCAACTTTCGGTTCTTCAACTTACATTTGGCTTTGAAGCACAGTGGAGAATATCAAAATGACCATTTCTAGCCAGTCTCTGCTATCATATTCTACAGACCTTGAGGCAAATTATTCCATTCCTCACCAAATGTACTACATATTTCTTGTGTTTGAACCTCGTTTCTGGGGTGACCTGAACACATGAATGATCACCCTATAGTTTTCATGACAAATGAATAATTTAGATACATCAGATTGTCAGCGTATCGATCATCACCATGTGGTCTGTCAGACTCATAAGAGCATGAATATGTGTGTCATATGTGCAGACACTAGGGAAAATAATACCCATTGTACATGTGGATATGAATCTATGAACTAACTGATCACATTTCAAAATACGTTACTTCAGATCCTAGATAAGGTCTTGTTTTTCAGAAAGTTTTGCTTTTATAATATGATATTAGATGACGAAAGAAAAAGGTAAACTCATTTTAAAGTAGTAATAAGGCATAAGCAAATACTTCGGTAAAGACAGACTTTTCAGAACTCTGACATGGTCTTTCCTACACAGCATCCCTTCAACACAAGCCTCTACTGTCTCTCCTTCTTCTTACCTCTCACCAGCTTTCTGTGGCTGCCACTCTTTTTTTTTTCAGTGGAGACAATTAAAGTGTGACAGGCCTTCATTTAACAAGTGCTGTTTCACCTCATGAGGATGAACACATGGCATTTTAATTACTAACGGACAACACGGCAGCTTCCCCACTGTTTTAATGCTTCTCCAATCCATGCCCTAATGTACCTGACAGAGAAGGCAACGCCAGACCTGAAATTATAGGGATTAATGTTTCCAAGACTAAACACTTCAAATGGCTTCTCTGATGTGACTAGCATGCTGGGGAGCAGGCAGAAAATCCACTTACAGCATCATCGCTTTGGCATTATTCACTCTTGAAAGCGCAGCACGTTTCAGCAAGTCTCGTTGATGAATGTGCGCTCTTTGCCAAGCAAACTAATTTGGAGTGTTTAGTGGGAGCTACAAAACAGTGTGAGCAGAAGGGAAAGGAGGAGAAGAAGCCTCAAAGGACAAGGCCTTGTAGTGGAAACTCAAAAGAACGTAAATGGCTTTGTTGATCCAAATTCATTGATTCTTACACTGAATGTTTTAGACACCTGAATACGAAGTTCAAGTATTTTTACTTCTTTCATAACCTCTGAGTGTTCCTTTGAAATAGCAATACCAAGCAAGGAGAATTGGGTTCAAGCATGTTTTATTGACACATTTACAGACGAATATTAAAAACATCAAAAAACCTTTGCATCTGGTTTTTAACAGGTTTTTATTCTCAGTGTAGCACTAAAAGTAAAAAAAAAGCACACAAAAACCTGCAGTGACAAAGAAATGGGACTGCTGCACTGATACACTTCACTCAGGTCTAAGAATGATCTAAATTTATAAGTGCACTTCACTCTTCATACTCCGATATCGTCCATTCGGATGAAGATTGGTCAGTTCCACTCCTTTTATCCTAACACAAACCACAGATTCAAAGCAGCAGGTGAATGGATGCAGCAGGTTCTACAGCTAAAGGTTAAAGACGGGAAGCTGGGACATAAATCTCATTTCCATTAGACGTTTACAAAAGGTGGACCTGGCGACTAATAAAAACGATTTGCTTTCACATGCTACACTCAGCTATTTAGAATGCTGGAGTATGTCTGCCAGATCAATAGGGGCACTGTGGACCCCGCTGCTGCTACTACTACAGTCATTAAACACAAGACGTGATGATAGAGATCCACACCAAAACAGGCTTTTCTGGAGCAGTGTCAATGAACTTGGTCTTTTCTGGAGCAGTGCCAGAAAAACTATACATTTTTTACATGTAATACTAATGAAATTTAATGAATGTCTGCAAAAGGTAATCAACTTTACTTCTGGTGACATTATGTACACGCTAAGTTCTTTTTAGAATAAGGCAAAAAGAATGAACATTGCAAAAAAAAAAAAAAGTGCAAAAAAAAATTATTTTTGTGGGTCATAAATAAACACACACACACTATTGTTTTTGTGCATTTACTGTCCACATTGTTTTCCTACAGCGCTTGACTGTGCCATGATATGCTCCAATCCAGAACCAGATCTACTGATGCAGGGGCCCAAAAAACAGTTATGCATATGATGTCTTTAATGTAATGAGTTTATGTAGTAGATGCACAAATTATAATAAATGTATTATAGATACTGACATTACAGTGTACTGCTAAATAATAAAAATAACTATAAAATCCTTATCCCTCTGTTAAACAGCTGATAGTTTTGTGTCAGGTTATACAAAACAGTGCAGGGGCTGCTGCTAATCTCTGTGTTTCACAAACAGGACTCGATGTCAGGCTGGCTGAAATGAAAGGCTCCAAAGCCGACCCAGAGTCTTGAACTTGTGATAAAGGGAGTCTATTTAAAAATAATCCAAGGCAGATGTACAGAATCAATATCTAAAGACAAGGTCCAAAAACAGGCAAATGGTTGAAAACACAACGGTCCAAGCATACACAGGGGTAAACTGCTGGAGGACTCGCACAGAGGTAAAGACAATCTGGCAAAGGAAACCAGGAACACACAGACTATATAGAGACAATGAGACACAGGTGCAGCACATTAGAGCGGGGCTGTAATCACAAAGACAGGAAACACAAGAGGGCAGGAAGTAAATCTTAAACCGAGACAAGGATTAGTGATTTCAAAATAAAACAACTAGACAAGGTGTAAAATAAAAAGACTTGACTGACAACATGGGGCATATCACTGTGCATGTGCTAACCTCCATTTCCAATAAAATATTATTTTTGGAAACAGAGACAGACCCGGCAGAAGGCAGCTTACCTCTTGCTACAGCGCTGCTCCTTCCTGCAAACTATGTCCCTGCAATCAGAATCAGAATCAGAAAAGGTTTATTGCCATTGTCGGTGAACAAGATTCACAAACTAGGAACTTGCTTCGGCGATAAGGTGCAACATGAAGGCCACTCATTCAGGCTCTAGCCATACATGATCATTAAAGAGACAAAAAACAAATAGAAATTTGTATTTGGAGGAAGGCAGGACCTCGGACTCTGCTGTATCTAGGCTACATGTTGATTGACAGATGACTTTCACCATCACTTTGAAAGAGAAGAAGGTGGGGTCCAACAGTAGTCTGCGTAAAGGAAGGTCCAGCCGGAAAACACTTCTCCTACTACCTTCCATAAAGGCATAAAGACGTGACTACTTTACACTCCTAATACCAGCACAGCAACTTTTCGGTTGACGCAAGACTTATGAAAAAGGAATATCTCACAACAAAGCTGAGCATAAAAGGTGCTGTTACTTATTGAGCAGACTCTTCTGCACACAGCTCTTTGAAAATGCACACATTCACACATCCAGGTTGCCTTGTTGATCGCTCAGAGGTGGACCGCTGCTCACATCCATCTAACGTGTTGAGTTGTATCAGACAAGAAGTACAGTTGTCAAGCCTAATGAAGAATAGGTGCAAAGAACCATCACACTCTACAACCATGTCATTCTGGTGTGTTCCCCCCTTCATTTAGCTGCGGTAATTGTCTTTAACCAGCCCCTTCTACACTTTCCGCCATCTTTATTTTCCCTTCCCTGCAGGCTTGTTTGTGTTGATTTAATAGTACTTTTAAAAACAACACATTTGTGGAAGACGTGGGAGTCGACACAAATTGATATAGTCTGTCATGCAGCATTTAAAGCCCATCAGTGGCCCCCTCACAAAATCATGGAGGATTTCCAGTATTTCTTGCTTTTGACCATCCTTATCTACCCTCTTAAATTATCTGCATCCTGACTGGCTGCGGGTGATCACTGCTTGTATTTATGTGATTAAATGAATCCATGGTGATTTATTTAGAAAATTGTATTATTATTATTATTATTATTATTATTATTATTATTATTATTATTATTATTATTATTATTATTAGATAACCTTTATTTATCCAGGAAAAGATCCATTGAGATTACATTTTTCAAGGATGTCTTGCAGATGAGCAGCAGACTGTGTATAGTGTATACAAGTAGGCAGTTGAACATTAAACAGATGTACTATATAATCACTATTATGTACATAAACATGTTTATGAAATTATTCAAATGATTGCAAATGTGTCTCCATCTAAACATCCATGCTAACATTGGCTTGTGTGGGTGAACCAAGGACGACTGATATTTCCTGAGGTGATAATAACAATTAAGGAAACAATGTTCCACCTTCTCAAAACATAACATTTATGCTGAATTAATACTTTAAAGATACTTAGTCTACACCAAAACACAGGACATCTAAAGCAAATAAAGGCAGTATCTGCAGTAATAGTGACGTTTTTATATGGTCCCACCAAATGTGTTACAGATACATTGGTGGCAAATGATGAATGTATTACATAAAAATCATCACCACATATTTAATCTTTAAACAAAATGCAGTAGCTAATGCAGAAAGTACTACAGAGACTAATTCCAAGGCAGAGTGCAGTAACTGTCATCATTAGTTAAGACAATTACAAACACTTTCCAGTTGTATTGGTTAGAATTTTGTAGCTTTTGCAAATTTAACAATCTATTTTATCTTTGAGCTTTACAACTAAAAGAACTCTCAAACTGTTACACTGTATTTGTTTGGTTTAACACTACACTTTTTAAAAGCGTTGTATTTAGTCTTGTCTTGACAACAGCAGACAACTTTTACTGTGGTTAAAGTGTTGTTTCTTCAGCGACTCATTTTACAGTTTAACCAGAAAAAATACAATAAGATACATACATTTATTAATAAAGTATTAATACAAACAGCTGAAACTTTAAGAGCACTGTTTAAAACATGTTTTAAATAGTTAATAACACCCACAGGGAAACAGTTGTTTGCACATGAGGCATCTGCAGCAGTGTTGTATTAAAACTACACATAATCTGTGTGTCTCATGTGTTTTTATACCTGACCAACATCCCTTTACCCCCGTTTCTCTCCTCTGTTCGCTCTTCTTTGTGTGTTTTATTGCCTGTCACTTCCTGCATGTCCAAAGACCAGCAGTTTGATCCAAAGCACAGCCTCTGACGCTTTCACACCAATTCGGTTACAACCAAACGGAAAAGTCAATATCTTTCAATGTGTGAGAAATAAATTAGCATTAGAAAACACATTCAAGAAACTTTAGGAACTGGCTCTTTTAAAATGATTAAAACATACGCTCAGCATAGTTTACAATAAAAAAGGCCTGTATGCTGTGATGAAATGTTAATATTTCTATATATATATATATATAAAAAAAACATCCAGCATTTTTTTTATATTTTTTGCAAGATTAAAGTTTTTGTAGAATTTGTGGATTCAAGTGAGGTTACACATTTTTACAGAAACAGTTTCAGATGGGCATTAGCCAATTTCAAATTTTTTAGAAAGACAAATTGTCACTTTTCATTCAGGAATGGTCTAAACAATGGGGACCAAACCACTGCTCTAATATTCATCAGCACTTATTGATAATATGTTGATAATAGTAGTAATATTGAACATTGAATCCCAAGCTTTTGGCTATATCTTAAATGTACATTGCCTTGTTGAGTTATGCCTCATGCAAAACTTTATTGTTGGATAAAAGCAAAAATGGAGAGCACACAGCAAAAAGTTGTGTTTGAGCCACCCTCCCTCCACTCCACGCCATTCCCCTCCCATCTTCCCGAGTTTTCACCGCAACCAAGGTTATCTCTTCCATCGATTCTTATCATCAGCTTGTCAATTGATCTATTACCCCTGTGCACCACCTAATTAATGCTAGCTTGATTAATTATTGTCCCCCACAGGGCTGGGAGCGGAAGGCTGCCGGCAAGAATTCTCCAGATTAAGATGAATTCTTATTGTTTTTGTTCCCTGGAGCTCTGCAACTTGTGTAGAAACACACTGAATTTAGAGCGCCTCAAATGGGTTTGTGCCCCTCCACTGACACCAGATGTGCACTCTGGGCTGTGTACCCTATATTTGGTACAGTGCCAGAGTTAGCCATTCCCTCTTTCCCTTATTTTATGCTTCCAATTCTCCATGGCTTACAGTATTATGTTGAGGCATCAGATAATTTATGGAATGGAAATTAAATTCCCAAATCCAATTTACATTTTTATGACAAGCTTCATTGACACTGAGATATGTTTTATTCCCTGATAGCACAGAGAAAACAAACAAGGTACAGACAGAGGAGGGCTTTAACAGCCTTGTGTATAATGTAGGTTTTATCCTATTTTAGGCTTTTCTGCATTAAACCCTCTCATTTATTTTGCTTTCAATATAAATGACTTCAGTAAAAATGTCATTTGAGGGTTGTATCAGTCTTGGTTTTTGATGAAATTTATTCTGGCAGGGAAATGCCTTGTGGATATGAGCAGATCAACATATTAAGAGTCCATTAATGGCACTGGTAGTCTCTACTGCTGCCAACAGCTTTAGAAAGAGAGTGCTCATATACATTTGTGGGTCAGCTACTTCAAACATAATGGCCATGGAATTTCATATTCCAACATGCTGATGATATGGGATGAAGTAAATCCAATTATGTAAAAAACAATGTTTTGGGAAACAGCTGTGTGTGCTGTCAGTTAGATGGTAGAGAATATTAGCAAGTGGCTCTATATTTGGCTGTTTTTTAAATAATAATTAGACTACACCAATGTAACTGTTTTATTACATTTTTGCACTGTTCCAATGTTTTTTGGAACTGGGTTTTTATCAATTATTTATGAGTCTTTGTATGTAAATGTATGTTTGATGGAATTAAATTGCAATTTCTCTCACAAAAGCACTCTCTCACAAAAGAGAGTGTCCCAATGGTGTTTTTATTATAGTTAAATAAAAGTAAATCATATGCATTGCTACAGCCACTAAACTCAAATAAAAGTGGACATTGCTGTTTAGAAATAGACATTATACCAACACAAGTAACACACAGCTTGAGGGCTATGCAGAAATACACATCACTTCTTGGCTTTCTTGCTCCATCTGTTAAACAACACAGCACCCAACATACTTGAGTAAAACCAAAGCCCATCATTATCATGAAGTTATATTCTTATTTTTTTCAATTAGTATTTGGTAGTTACATATTTATGATTGCTCTACTTTTGCTTAATAATGTGTTGTTTTTATAAAACAATAACCGAATGGTCTAATGGCTCTGTGTCATATTCAATAGACAAACAAGCTGTAAAAATGTATAATATTTCCTTTTTTTAAATCTAAATTCAGTTTTTATAATGTCAGTAACAAGCTGTTTTAGAATTGTGGATAAAAATTTGCATTCATTTGTAAATAAAATACAAAACATCTCAGTATACATGACAAAGGTAACAAAGAGCTTCTGAGTGATGCTTTTGGCATTTCAAAAGAAAATTTAATAATTTTGGTAAAGAATAAAAGTACATTTACTGATAAAACTGGCCAAAGACATCAGCAGAGCCTACATTTATATTATTTCAATATGTTTATTACACAAAAGGCTTTCATCTTGTTCAGAACAAAGCGGCGTCCTTGTTAGGAAGGGTTCCTTGGAACAAGCCACTGTCTTTTTTTCTTTCCTCAGCGCTGTCACTCATTCAGACAGAGAGCTCTTACTTAAAGACATCTTCAAGGCTGACATAGAAAACCTAGTGAGAAAGAAGGAAGTTGTGGACCAGCATCAATCTCCAGTACACACAACAAGGGTGGCTTTAAAAGAGGTGGTATCAGACACATTGACAGTGTGAATAAGACAAAGACCCAGCGGTCCAGCACACACACAAAGAGGTGCTGTCGGGTAATGATACGAGCCTGACAAATGATGTGCACCGTGTAGTTAGAGCAGAGAAAATGCACACCCTTCTAGGAGACTCATCCTTGAAGGACTGTAAAGCATGTGGGCCCAAACACACTAATGTATACATTTAATAGAAGAGCTTACTTTTTCCTCTTGTATTCATTTTAACAGCTACTGAAGCATGTAAAGTCCAGCCAAATGATGATTAACTGTAACTATTACTGGGTATTTGGGGTTTGTAAGGTGTGCAAATTCAGGTATTTCTAATCCTTACACACTCCCTCACAATGAATAACTGCAGTGAGGAAATCCCAACCCACTCGTCCAACTTACATAGAATATACAGAGTGTGTTTGTGGAGAAACAATATTTCCATGCAATTTTGTAAGTTCAGTTTTGATGTTTTGTTCAAATGGATAGTGATGTTTGGCTCAAATGTACTGCAGCAATAAGGGATACATCAAGGTAAGATTACAGGTTTTTTTTACAACAGAGATGAAAGGCTGCAAAGTAGGCCTTCTACAAAGACAGATGTTATGGTCTATACTTTTTGGAATGTGAACTTTCTGCACACACATGCCTCTTCCCTCTTAATTGCAGATAGTAATCAGAAAGGGTTGAGAAATCCTTCACCATTTTATGCAAGAATTTTGTCAGTAATCCTTTAAATTACATAATTACTGATCCATACAACTCTGAAAGCCAGAAGTGAAAGTGGTGATTTCCGTCTTGGGCACTGTCAGTCAGTGTGACATCCTGGAATGCCATTGAGGCTACGGCAATAATGGCATTTATTATGTAATGCTCTTGTAGCGCAGCAGAGCAACTATATGCAACAATACGCAATTGTGTCAAGACATGTTCCATTCAAAATGACAAAGATGACAATGAGATACAGACAAGTGTTCAGCTCTGCATGATACACTGAATGATGTTCTGAGACAATGACAGCAGCAAATAGCTCCACTAGGGCAACAGGATTCAAAGTACAAGAGCCAGAATTCAGAAGAACTGAAGGCTGCATTCTAATAATAAACCTCTCAAGTGCTTTATTTACTTACTGAAATTAATTATTAATATAGACAGTTATAGCTAGTTAATTAACCTGAAAATGAATGTGAGAAATCTAATCATCAAGAACCAATAGGCCAAGAAGGGACTATGTATCTTGGCTGGCCTGGGATGTTTCCCGGAAGAGCTGGAGAAAGTGTCTAGGAAGAGGCTCTGCTTAGACTGCTGGCCCTGTAAATGTAAGAAAATGGATGGATGGATAAATACAAATGAGGACAGTACAGGACAAGATAACTACCTGTTTTGCCATAATTACAGGAAAGTGTAGCGTCTCTAAACAAGAAAAGTCCTTTCCTGCTGTATGACTCAATGACCAGTGGGCAACAGTGCACTTTACATTTCTGTTAAATCACATCATGGATCTGTAATTCTCGTCTCTTCAGAGCATCTTTCTTTATGTGATGCTTTGCTTTTCTGATTAATTGTGTTAAAATGAACTCTCCTCTTGATGCATTTGGATAAACTTCCAAAAGGAAGTTTAATTTGAGTCAGTTTGTACTGCCTCCTATTTAAATGTGTTCAGTTTATTAAGTATCTTTTGGTACTACCCACTGGAAATCCAACTCAAATGTACAGAGATTAGACAAATTCGTATAGAACATAAAATACAGAAAATGACTGGCCAGGCTTACAGTGTGCTATTGTTTTTCTTTTCATTTGAAGTTGATGGCATATTACGATTGCTGTTCTCTGACTTCTTATATGAAATACATTATCACTCTCTAAAGCAACATTGCTTCATTTTATTTTTGACCTTAACTTTTCTTCTGATGCATGTCTATCCAAGGTTAAGGTAAGAAACGAGCACAACAATCAGCAGCTCATGGAACAATGGCAGACAGTCGACCTACAGAAGAAGTAAGAACAAGTGAGACTGAGACTATTTCTTTTTATTTCCTTCCCTTCACCCTCCTGCCATTCCCTGCTTGTTCCTTGACAAACGACCCTTACCCTGGCTAGCACACTCTCTTGCTCCCTTCCCCTCTCTTGTCATATATGGTTTCAGTGCGCCGACCAAGCTCTGTGCCTCCAAGGGAGCTTGGGGCAAGTGTCACTTTAAGTTACACACGGCGTGTAAAAAACCAAGCACCAAGCTAACGGTCATAGATCTGCGCAGAATCAGGTCAAATGTCGGCATCTCTATCCCACCCTCCTGGTGATTGTTACATTTGAAGAGCAGAAGCTGGTGATTTGAAAGGAAGAAAATATGGCACAATCAGTGCACTAACCTCTTGCCTGCCACCCCCACTGTCTTAGTGCAATCTGGCACCGAGTGAATAATGCAGGCTGAACACGGGGCACAGAGCGAGCCAGAGGGAACAGGCCAGTCAAGTTAAAGCAGGAACATGTTACATATACTGTTTATACTTTCTATTTCCACATATGACAACTTGTGACACAAAGCAGCAGTACGATACACACAATATAACACAAATAGAAACTGACGTGGTGATGTTTTTCTGAGATTGTAGAAGGTTGTGCAATAACAAATAAATAAGAATAATACAAATATACCTACAGGTTTACGTTTTTCCTGATTTTTTATCACATTACTGTAAATCTGGGATGAAAGACAAAACACCTGTACCTGGGTACTTCAGCTACATCTAGTGGCACAATTTTAGCTAGTTTGGAAAAGTAATCTGTCATTTATGACGCAAAGTAAGAGCAACAGTTCTGACCTTATACTGCAGAAACCAAGAAAACATTTCAAACCGATCAACAGAACATATATATTATTCTGACAAAATAAAGCTTTCCACTTTCATCAGTTGTTTTCATTTTTTTCACAACCACATGACAACACTGGTGAGCAAGCAGTTTTAATTTGTGACATCTCCAGTAACTTTATGTAAATGAATGAGTGAGTGCAATGTGATGTTTGCATAGACTGGAGAGGTACTGCATGTTTTTCCATATAGTATTTATTTAATATGCAAGTCACATTAATGGAATGAGCAACATTGGCTTTAAAGAAGAAAAAACACAGCTGTTCATTGTATTATATTATATAAAGCTCACCAAAAACTATTCATATCGTATACAATGTGAGTGCAAAAGACTGAGCAGTGATCTAATGTAATCCAAAGGAAATGGTGGAAATCTAATGGAGTACTTTTCACTCTTTGGGGAAGATGAAAGGCACACAAAAAGCCCTTGTGATTCACATCAGTTGTTGGGGGAAAAAAAAATGCCCTCTGCCCAGATCCCTGAACAGGAAACATCCGTGTGAGCAATGGCACCATCAGCCTGGACTTCACAAAACGACCGCACTGAGAGGAGCAGAAAGGATAACATGCAGAAACCCATATTCAAAGGTGTGTATTTTGTAGTACAAAGCTGTGTATGATCACACTATAATTGACCACATAAATTACTCTGGCAGCTCTGAGCATTAAAGCATGTTTGAACAGTACGCTCCAGCACCAAGGGTCAATACTAGCCATGGCTCTTTACCTTCACATAAAAGGTAATGACAGGTGAGGTGATGTTTAAGAGCCATCAGTCATACTGTCAGGCTAAGCAGTGTTGATTCCATATACTCCCCATGAAAAGACATCGAAGAATAAGAGCAGAGTAATCAGTAAATGCCTGCATTCAAATACACTGCACAAGTTTGCTACTTGTGTAAATCTTTGCAAATGTCCGTCATGCTTGGGTGGGTTTCCTCCGTGTACTCCGGTTTCCCCCAACAACATCAAAACATGCTG